>JAUMHE010000059.1:3223993-3234696 GCA_032359235.1 Enteromius mattozi
TTTATTATTTTTATTATTATTATTAGTTTTTCACTTTTAACTTCTCTACAGACCCAATATGCAATATGTGGCCCTCTGGGGGACCCAGGGCCCCTAGTTTAAAACTCCCTGGTATAAAGTACTGTATTAAAATTTCAGCTGACTCATATGCACTGGGATAGTTTACATGTAGGCTACTTACACAGTACCTTTCACACACACACACACACACACACACACACACACTCCATGTAAGCACAAGACTGCAGTTAATCCTGTCCAACAAGTGAAACAAGTTCTTACACGCTTCAGGTACAGAGCAGATAACATCTTCACTGCTGACCTGATATGATAAGCGTGTAAAAACAAACGGGGACATAATTTATGAATTAATAATTCAATGCACCAGAAAGCTTCCTATGGTTAATAAGGAGCTTGTTCCAGGAAGTGTTTGACACGTGAATGTATCGACTGCGTGTTTATTGCAAGTGTCAAGCTCTTAAAGCTCTTCCCCAAGGCCCATTACCCTAATTAATAAACATATTCCAAGAACAAAATTATTCTCCACAGAGCTTCCAGTGCTGATAGCATCAACAAATGATCCCGAACACGCGCTGCGCTTGAAAACAGCGCTCGCGCGGAACTTATTGTTATCGCGCGCCATGGCGAACTCTATATTGCTGTTTTCAACAAATCGTCCAGCAAACAAAAATATTACGCGGTCCTTCAAAGGTGTGTCTGCTGAAAGGGGAGGCCATTTTGTACAGAGAAGCGTCTGTACATGTATGTATGTGTGTGTGTTCGCGTCAGGAGCAGGAAGTGTGTGCGTGCCTTTGTGCCTGAGAGAGTGAATTTGTGTTCGGGAGTCGAACTGTAGTAACAGCAGCACCCTTTCTTCATTTCCCTGTGCTTGCATTGTTATTTCACCTCGCCTCTGTTTTGCTCTGTGCAATGGATGGGTATGTGAGTTTCCAGTGTCTTATTTTTTTCCTATCGCGCGCTTATTGAGTTGTTCTTGTATTGAAGCGTTTGCATTATTGTGTGTTAATGATAATAATGGCACGTCAGAAATGGCATGGGAGGAAAAGTGGGGGAGGGAGCAAACGTGTAAACTGCTAGAGATGTAACCTTAGGCTGCTTGTGTTTCTTTTTCAATGCAAAAGGAAATATTGTCAAGTGACAGTCTTTTACTAGATACATTTCCCCCCTGGCTTGTGTTAAAATGTTATGATGCGCGTCGCTTACGGGTTAACACCGATACTCGGTTTATGTTGTTGAGATGCAAAATATGGGCGTATGGCACTGTGATATATAGCATGATCAAAGTTAGATTCAAGGAAGTGGGATTGTTTGGAATTTAATGTCGTTTTGCTGCTAGCTTTTGTTATACAAGCGCTCCTCGTTTGCGTTTAAATCGTGCTCTTCTTCATACGCGGCGTGGATTCGAGGTAAATAGATTGGTGAAGGGGTATGAATTAAGGAAATAAGAGCTCCTCATGTGCTGCTGCTGCCATTTTAAAGCCGTGAAGGGGCGTTTCTGAAGCGAATCTGTCTAGAAAACAATGTTTCCTGGCGCTAGGCGCTCGCGCTTTTATCCTCCGATGCTCTGAAGTGGGTTTTATGTGAGGATTGTATAATAATAACGCGACATGCGCCTTTATATCGCGATATTACGTTTGGCGACTTTTGCACAGACAGCGCGTCGCGATAAACAGCGCGCTCCCATTGTACGCAGTCGCGCGTTTACAGTATCGACTGCGCGAGCGTTTTATTAATCGTTTACCTTTCAGATATATATATATATATACGTGGTGTGGTTTAGTGTGCTTAGCTGTCATTGTTTACACTCCTGTGCGTGGGCAACGCGTGGGCGGGGGACTGCGTGCTGCACAGATTATATTTTACGCACTTATTGTTGCTTTGCTCGTCCTTTTCAGTGACTCGTTTCGCGGAGTCGGTTCTTTCGAACAGTTCGCTTCGAAACTGAGTTGAGTGATTCTCTACGTCACGAGGTCCCTGAAGTGTTTCACGCTTTTACTGTTTAGACACGTACAGTATTGCTTATTGTTTGGTTTTATTAAGAAAGTAATTGTAATGTGCGATTATAATACATGACTCAAGTCAGGGGGTAGTTTTGCATGTTTTATTTATTCAAACAGACTTATGCATGTTGATAACGCTGTCATTGGGTCATAAACATATTCCAGTACATTTTATTTGTAAAATAACTATTTGTTGCATTATATAAATCCACAAAGATTGATTCTCACCTTGCAAATAAGTCATGGGCTGTATCCGAAATTACTCCATTATTCACTATTTCATACATGAATCCATTATTGTTGAATGAGTGAATGAAAACAATCGAGGAAGTTCAGACTTTGCTAGACAAAATTGCGGTAGATGCGTTTTTCTCAGTTAATTAGTCACCACGTAGTGCATACTATCTGTTGAGTTGAGTACATTGGTTGTGCACTCGTTAACAAGGTGCATTATGGGATTAATTGAGTGCACTTGAAAATGTTCCCTATGATTTCAAACACCTCAAAAATAGTACACTGCATGAAGGTATAGGTGGCAGTTTGGTTGGTGAGTTGTTGCCTCTTTCACCAATTCCTGAAAGAATCAATTAGTGAACCGGGTCAAATGATTCACCAAAAAGATCCGACTCAACATAAAGGACTTCGCTAGTAAAACATGATTTAATCGAAAGGGGTTATTTCCACACCTTGAATTATGCAACTTCTGGTGTTGTTTTGGTTGATGTGCCTCAGTGTGTAAGCTGGTGAAAATGTCTCACATTGTTCACACAGAACAGCAGCTGTTTCCTATAATAGCACTACACCTTTCAGTGTTTTTAGCGTGCTTATCTTTCCCACAGTTAATTCTGTAGTACAGTATACTTAGTAATGCATATAAAGTGCCGCTGCGGTGCTGCAGAAGCGAAAGCATTAGATAATTGTGCATTTTCACACTCCCAGGGGATTTCCACCATCAAACAACTCCCACATCTCCCCAGTGTGGGGATTACAATCTGCTTCTGAAAGACTGAATGCCCGTTTCTCACTTTGCCTCGGTGTCTCTCATTGGCTTTTAATAAATGCGGAAGCTTAAGGTGTCCACCTGGTATTGAGGGCTTCAGTTTGTGTTACTTCAATTATAACTCCAATCATAGCCCTGATATCAGCCCACTGTGATGCAATGGAACAGAGCGCAGCTAGACAAACCTAATTTGTTTGAGGGTTTGTTTTCGTTAAACAATAGAATATCGACTACAAATAATGCTGTTTGTAATCTTGATACAAAGAAGGGCTGGGTGAATGTTTGACATGCAGCTTATACTGGAGCATGACTAACCAGTCAGAGTTTAAAACAGAAGTAAGGAAGGAAAAGGAAGGTAGTTGCTAAAATTCTGCTTTCGACACTGATTGCAGCACAGTTATTTAGGTTAAGTGCTATAGCCGAGCTTCAGAGGAGGCCGGTGTTTGTGTGACGCGGCCAACTAAGGCTTTGTGATATAGTGATGTAATTTAGAAATAAATTAGCTGATTTCTGTCTGACCTGCATCCACATTGCAAGTGCCCTCTAACCTAAATCATCGACCTTGTTGAGGTACTGTCCGAAGTGTACTTGAGAGATGTTGCCCTGTGGGCTGTAAACTGGCCCGACCAGTCGTCAGCAGAACCAATGCCCTCAGTTCAACAAGGTGTAGTTATTGTGCTCAAAACAAATCAATATTTGTGGTTTTTGAACACGGAAACATGATTTAGCATTCTTAAGAATTTAAACAGATTAAAATGTTATTTTAATAGAGTAAACAAGAATTTCAAAAAGTCCCTTTTCAATTAAAATAAAGAAAAATATGAAATTATATTTTGCATGAAGAAAATTAATGCCTGTTTTAGGATGACCATTATGAATATTTGTCCATTTAACCCCACAATCCCTATTCTTGTAAAACAAAAACATTTTTGTATTGTCAAATTGTCATATTATTTAAGACAATTAAGTGCTTTTAACCACCAATACTAATTCCTGTAATATAAATCCTGCATAATATTGCATAAAACTGTGTATATATATATATATGTATAATAATTTTAAGAAAGTCTTTCAAAGCCTACTTAAATTCAGTACAACAAAAACTACTAGGGTTTATGTATATTTTACAATCAGCATAATATCTTTTTTTCTTTATTTTTTTTCTGTAAAGTCATTTTATTAAATGAAAAATAGGCACTTTATTGTATTTTGTTCTGAAATGTAAATGTCTTTAGTTTTTGTGAGCTTTGTCCAAATAATGCTCTATTGTTTTTCACTGTTGCACAAAAAAAAAGAGTCCAGCCTTCTGTCCCACATGAATTAGCAATGATCGCTCCTACAGTTCATTATAATGCATTGTAACCCAATCACAATAGCTCCAAAATGGAAACCGTGTGATGGGCACTTTGCTGCCTTGTGTGGGTGATTCATTTAAGACTTTTCACTTTTAGACTAATGTTGTCTTCAGGAGGAAATGTTTCATCCTGTCAGTATCCTTCTGATAAGTCTGAGCTGTGATAATTAGGCAAAGTGCAGGAATAACTAGCAGCATGATAGCTGAGACTTCCCTCAAACCCGTGTGAGATGTTGGGGAAGTTCCCCTGCTAGATTGTGGTGAGTTACATCATGAGCTTTATGCCAATACTTCCTGCATAACGAGGCCTGAAAAAAAAAAAACCCGTATAGCAGAAAACCTCTCATAATCTATTGCATGAAGGGTTTCACATTTACTTCAAGGTCTTGCCTCATTGAAATTGTTGATTCTTTGAGCCCTACTTATAAACCTCTTTTTTTTCATTTAAGAATAAAAAACGGAATGGCAAAAATTCTCACACACTTAAAAATAAAGGTTCTTTATTAGCCTTTATACTTCCAAGAGGAATGTTTAACAAGCATGGCATCTTTCCATTGCAACAAAGGTTCTTTAGATTATTAAAATGCTCTTCACACCCAGAAAAATGGGTCTTTTAAGAACTGTTAACTGAAAGGTTTTTGGTGAACCAAAAATGGCAATGAAATTCTATATTGGAATGTATTTAAGAATATAGAATATTTTTAAAAATAAAGCTTCCAAATAGTTTTTTTTGTAGCCATGAAATCCAATTCAAGACCAATTCTTGGTTTCTCAAAGAACCCTTTAACAAACAGTTAATAGAACCATGTTTTTGGTGTGATGGACATTTAATAATCTACAAGAAACTTTTGTTGCAATGGAAAGTTTTTTTGGATGTTAAAAGCTGTTCATGGAACAATCGCTGCCAATAAGGAACCTTTATTTTTTAAGTGTATTGGGTAATAACAATATATGTAAAATATAGGCTCATGTAGACAATACAGTGTTTGATGTATTTTGATAGACTTTAACTGTGTTTTTTATGGAAATCACACAAACAGCCTAAGTTTATCTAAATTTCCTAATGGTCGACTATTCAGATTTCACGTTATAAACCGATAAAATTTGATTGGTTGTTGACAGCCATGTTTGTTAGTAGTGATATAACATAGTGATATTTGAATACGGATATAGAGTAGCTCGTTGCCATTTGCAAAAAGAAGACATATCGATTTTGATTAATCTTATAACTGTGGAGTTATATGGATTTATTTTAGTTGTAGCGCCCCCTGTTGGCAGACTTTGACCCAATTTGGCATACATCCTCAGACTGTCCAGTTGTCTATTCATGCCAAATTTCATGAGTTTTGGACATTCGATAGAAGAGTTTTTTAAAATGTGCAATGGCAGACCAATTAATGTGATTATGTCTTCTCAACGGCTTTATGTATCTTTTAATTTTTTTTGCCCATATCGACAAAAGCATTGTTGAAAACATAGATAGTAGTGGGTAGGTGGGATTTCTAACCATCCTCTCACTCTCAAAAGTTGTTTCAGTCCTGTATTGAGTTTTTAATTTTAAGTTAATGATACTGACTTCCATTGACTAGCGCCAATGATTGGTTAAAAACATTTGGTTACTAAGACTTGCTTGGTCACTAAATTTTGGACCCCTCATTCAAAGCAAGTTTGCCAGTGTTTATTTTTTATGATTTTTTACAAATCGTAAATCTGATCTTTTTGTTTGTCACCATGTGGGATGATTTAATTCAATGACGAATAAAGAGCAGGCTATTCAAAATGGCATCTACACCTGTGAGTCACAGGCTACAGCCCATGAACATACAAAGCATGGCAGGAAATGAGTGCTTATCAGGCATCGGCTTCTCCTTGTCCATGTAATCAAACTCTTTTGGACATGGAAGACACAAACTGATCCTAGATCAGTGCTTTTATTGCAAGGCGATTTATTAAATGTAAAGAATTGGCATTATATGTAGGTCAGAACAGAAGGTTACAGGGCTAGACTGTACCGCTAGATCAGAAACGAGAATGGAGAAGGCTCTTGTCTTATTTTATGAAGGCCTAGAGCACAACAGAGAAAAACATTGTCATGTGATGGCTGGCCTCACAGGGATCAGAGACCTTATGAAGATCTGAAAGCTGCTGGTCTATTTTTATTATCGACATGTGAAAATGATGATGTAGCTTTGTGAACGCACATTTGTTTAAGTGTGAACGCACATCTTATAGCTGACCTCTGTTTTGAGTGGTCTTTTAAGTGGTACTTGCTTAACCTTGTTTTACACCACACGCCCAATCAGCACATGCATATTTCACCGCTTATATATTAGTAACAGTGTTCACACCACCTGGGTTAGCAGAGCGGTGAAAACAAACCCCTATCCACATTACAATGGCACACAACACACCAACATGTTGACAAGTAAAAAAAAAAAAAAAAAAAATCTAGTGTAGTTGTTATGTTAATAAAGTGGTGCATATTTTGTTTGGTCTTTATATAAACTTAAAATACTGGGGAAAAAACTATAAAAAATAAAAAAAAAACTATATCTTGTTAGATTAGTATGTCATGTGGTGTGACTCCTAAAAAATGTTATATTTTAAACATTTTAATTTTATAATATTTGTGTAAAAAAGTAAATAAATAAATAAATGTAAAAAAAAAAAAATTAATATATTTATATAAAAATCTTTACTTTTCTTTATCTTGGACCTTTTTTGACCCTTTTGCAATATCGCAGGACACATGCATGTGGCATGGCTCGACTGAAATTGAGTTTAGCCTTAAATGTCACGTTTGCCAGCTTCTTTGTTCAATTACCATCATTCTAGTCTTGCTCTGAGACGTAACCAACCATCACACAATTTGACAGTAATGGTTAGTTTGGGCTTTATATGTATAAAAAGATATTGTGTAAATATTGAATGCTGCTATTTATAACCGCCTCCCAGAGTGCATATGTTTACGTTTTCACAGGTATATAAATTAAAGACATTCATCCTTTTCAGATATAAATGCTGTGCCATTGTTCCTCAGCTGTGCAGTATTTCGAATATACCAGCGTGGTTTTTTTTCTTCTTCTAGATTTCAGTGGGAAGGCGACATGTTTCGCCCACTCACATGTCTGCCATATGGACACTACCCTCATTTCCACACATACTACACCGCTTCTTTCCTTTCTAAACGGCACTGTTTGATCTGAGAATGTATGATGTTTACTAGCTGTTTTCATCATTTCCAGCAGTTCTTTCTAATGTTCAGCTAATTGTCGGCACTTGATCTCATCCATTTGAGCTTGTCCATGTTTGTCTTTCTAAAAGTCAGTAGAATGTCTTTTCTGTTTAGCTAAGGGAACTATTTAATAAGACCCTCTGTAATCTTGGCAGAGAGCTTTGGAATGATTTTCGTGAGTGTTTTCTCCAAGTGAGTTTTATGCTTGACACAAACGCAAACGCCAAAAAGCACTGTTTCTTAATAACGTACTTTATAGTGTTTGCTAAGGTAAGCATCACTATCACTGTTACTATTGCTTTTGGTTTTTGCATGGCAAACTTTAAAACACCGGTTGCATTTTCTTCATTGTACGAATGTAGTTCATAATGTTGTTGTAAATATGGACATATCGATCAGTGTTGCTGGAGACTTGCACTACTTCCTTGTTTTCATTTACTGCACTTCCTGTACACTGCAGGATCAGGAGAGCGATGGCGCAATATTGGCATTTTCTTAAAATTTTATAAAAAGCTGCTTTTAAATGTCCCATGATGTAGCATTTGTCATTTTAGAGCATTAGATATATTGCTTATTCCACTTGATGCCAAAGCAACAATTTTATCTTTAATAATCTTTCATCAGATTGTAATAAGATGCACTGCCCTCTAAAACAATGTAATCAAGTTAATTAGGCCTGTTGTTTAACGATTTGTCATATAAAAGCCACTTTTCATCATCCAGTCAGTTCCTGATGAATAAAATCAAGCTTTATTTTGTTTAATGTCCTGTTTTGCTCAGAAACGTATCACATTGGGGAAGTAAAATGGTTGTGAACAGAGGCCTTGTTCCCCTTGTCATCAACCAAGCGTGACCCTTTGACCCAATACGATCCAGCTTATGTGCAGCGGGAAATGCTACTTACTTTTTCAGAGTTTGCTCATTCAAAGGTTGGCTTTGGTTTCACATAGATGATTGCATTCACACATTATAATGATTGATGAAGGAAAAAAAATAACATGGAGACAAGCAACAATGGCTTTTGTCAGAGAGCTTCTTATTCTGTTGCCATGAATAATGGCAGCATGCAAAACCAGCTCCTGTGCTTCAGCATGTGGACAAATCAGTGAACAGGCACTTTTGAGTACTGTAAATTGTTTAATAAACAAAATTCTGTCATCATTTATTCACCTGAACCTGTATGACTTTCTTTCTTCCGTAGAACACAAAAGACGATATTTTGAAGAAAGCTTTGTCCATACGGTATTTCAAGCTCCGTATGACTCGTGCAAATTCAGTATCTTCTGAATGGTAGCTTTGTGTGCAGAGCAGGCTAAAATCTTGAAAGAAAGATATTTAAAATCCTGCCCTCCGCTGTAGCTTTCAAATCTCTTTTCCTCACAAGCATATGCAAAGAAAGAAATGTGTCCGGTTGCACAAAAAGTGAAAACTATTTGCTTTTTGTATCAGCGATGTCAAACCTGCCATGATTTGTCTGTCTTTCTTTAGAAATATATTTTATCGGACTGTGCTGGATTTAATGCAAGTAAACTTTATGAAGTGCGCTCAAAAAATAGGATTTTTACTGGAAAAGATGTCCGATTATTAATTTAATAAATCATATAATTTTAACTGCTGTTTGCATGGTTTTAATTTTGAGTTGATGTAACTCTCTAGAATGTTGTACTTTATTTATTTATTTATTTATTGCACAAACCTCATTGGTTCTTGCTCATCAATCTAAACGCATTTGCGCTTCCATTTCATTTTTGGTCTGCTCCTCATAAAATATGCTTCAGTATATCTGGAATATGAGTTGTGTATTAGTTTCATGGTATTTCTATGGTTCTGTCCTTTTTGCAACTTGACATCCGCTGCTTTATTTGTATGGAAAAGAGCAGCATAAACATTTCTCAAAACATCTTCATTTGTGTTTCACAGCATTCGGAATGACAAATGTGAACAAACCCTTTAAAACACGAGCTTTGAGAGAGTTCCCATGTTGTCAGTGCTGGTAGACGGTCACATCCAGCTCATATTTTTCTTAGTTCAGAGTTGAGGTGAGAGCAGAGGTGAGGTGTTCGTCTTGTAATGGAACATCATGCATTGTAATGGAGCATCATCCATCCTGAGGATTACAGCAAGAGATGTTGTTGACGTCTGGCAAAATCCCCGGCTTCCTGCCATTCATCATCTTCCTCTCGTATGTTCTCCCTCACAGAGCCTCCCTCCCGTGGGCTGGTGCGGTGTCCCAATGAAAGAACCTCCCATTTAAGTGCATTTCGCCTTTTTGTTTAGGAATACTAAACAACAATCATGTGACTACGTTTCGGCAATTGTAGATTAAGGCACTTTGCGTTATGTAAACAGCTGATGTATGTGGATGAGTGTGCTGCCTTTAAATGAGGGTCAGCAGAGCTCTTTAATATATTATGAGGTGAATAAATAGCGTTGAAAACTATCAGCTGTTCTCTTTCAGCATTAATGCTGGAACGTTTATGAAAGTTATGCATTGTCTCCTAGTGTCAAGGTGCTTCTCTGCGGTCCAGATTACAGAGGTTTGCCATCAAAGTGCATTTATACAGTTCGTTCAACAGTTAAAAGCCACTCAAAGCACAGAGAGAGAAGAGCTTCTATTTCCGTCTGTGCTATGCTGTGTTATGAGATGAATGGCGGTTTTTTTTGGTGGTGAGAAACCATCATTGCTTGCCTGTGTCATTTTGGCTATAGGCTATAGGGCTCATTTATGAAACATTTTTATTCCAGCTATTTGTAAAACCATTCTTAAGTAAATTTGCACACTAATTTTATAACAGCAAATTATTTGAACAATTTAGAAATGCTAAGTAGTACTGAATACGGCCTACTACGCTTTAAAACTAGTGTGCAATATTTAAAAAGATAAACAATTCAAACTCATTGAATTGAAGTGAATGGGTGCCGTCAGAATGAGAGTCCAAACAGATGATAAAAAACATGACAGTAATCCACACCACTCCAGGGGCCGGTTGCATAAAACGGTTTTATACTAGTCTTACAAGTAAGTCGTCTAAATTTTTTCTTTAAGACTGGTCTTAACTTTGTAAGCCAGTTGCATAAAATCTTAGACTGGTC
>JAUMHE010000059.1:3246435-3256978 GCA_032359235.1 Enteromius mattozi
TGCACACATACATAATATTTAAAAAAAATAAAAATTCTAAAATTCAATATAAGGGCACACAAACACACACACACACACACATATATATATATATATATATATATATATATTTAGTGACGCATTTTAAAGTTCATTTAAATATTTGTATGAAAATGTATTTTTTATATTCTTGTATATCTAGTATTCAGTTCAGTTTTCTTGAATATTTCTGGAACTCTATTTGTTTATTTAAATATTTATATAAAACATTCAGCATAAGCTTTGTTTAAAAGTTAAATATGTATATGCAGAATTCAATATTTATGTTTAAATATTTAGAGATGTATTTCTAAAATGCAATGTAAACAGTTATTTTTCAGAAGTTAAATATGTATATTTAGAATGCAATAATGTTTTTAATGCAATTAATGTTTATTTAAGTATTTATATCAGTTTATATAAGTTAAATACATCTCACATTCAATATTTACGTTTATTTAAATATCTATGTTGTCTAAAATTCAATATTTTCATTTTCTTAGATTACTGATAAATAATTCAGAATTTTGTTGAAAGCATAAATTCATAGAGATTCTTGCTCTAAACAAAGTTCATACTTTTCCAGTGTGCATGTGACAAATAAATCCAAACTTTTATGAAACAAGTCTTAACCTTCATAATGTTAATTTATCTTGTTTCATGATGTTTAGATTGGAAAACAAGACACCTGCTTTCCTTTCATACAGACTGAACCTGGTGCCTGCAGGTTTAAACACCTTTTATATTTAACACTAAATCATTCAGTTATTTAATCGCACACTTATGTGCCTGCTGTCAATAACACCCTAAATTCTTTAACTCCATTATTGCGCAAATTTTGATGCCTGCCTCTGCACGCATGATCCGTAAATCCAATACCTTGAATAACAAGGTCATCAAAGAAACATCAAATGGCTGAGGAATTATTCACACGTTGCATAATATCTCCGTCAGGAAGAAGACGGTCTGTTGTCTGCCTAACGTCTTTGATATTCATTTCAAAATTGCTCGCGCCGCAGGAGAACCACGTCAGTCCTGCGTTTCCCTTTAAGCCCAAGCTGGGAGGCCAGGCGCTAGTTTAGCTTGTTTTGAGTCCATCACATGAGGAGATTGATAAAACCAAAGATCATTTGAGCCTGGCGTGCATCCAAACAGCCTGCTCCGACCGAGAGCTCTCGGCCACAAATTCACTCCTCAATTCCTCAATTTGGTCTGATGGAAAATGTTATTGTCTGGCAATGCTCGTGGTAACAGGGCAATTTGGCGAAGCAACATGTTGTGGTGAAACCGAGTAGGAGCGGATGGCTTGAGACTTGAGGATATTGATTTGTTCGCTGTCAGCTGTATAATATTTGTGCCTTTTCAGGGAAGTGCTAGTTTTTCTTTCACCGGCCGGCGCAGACAGGTATTTACTGCCTGTTACAGACAGCCTTTGTTTATAGATGGCCTCGGCGTAGTGCGTTTAGGTAATTGCATTATAAACGCTAGGTTCGTGTTGTGAATTTTAGCTGTATTTTTTGGGTTGTGAGGGCAGTTTATCCCAATATAGCAGTTTATCTTGGTGGCATTGCTGGTACTGAATATTACATAAGGCGAGACCTCCCTTTGAAACCCCCCCCACCCCTCCTGTTTCCATGGTTATTCTCTTTGCTGCTTTCAACATCAAAAACAGCAACCGAGCATCCCACAGTGCCCATAGGATCAATTGCCGTGTTCAGTTTTGGGTTTTGCGCACTGTATTACCATGTTTTGAAATGTTTTTTTTTTTCATTATAATTAATGCTTTGTTTTCTGTTGCCATGTGAGTGAAGGGGTTTTGCCAGAGCAATTCTATGGTTCATCCAAAAATGAATATTCACCCAAAAGCTCGTATGATTCTTATTTCTGTCGGACACAAAAGAAGATATTTTGTAAAATGTTTATGCTGCTCTTTTCCATATGAAAGTGAACGAGAGGCTTCGCCTGTTTTCTGTAAAATGTTGGCTTAGCTTTAAGAACAGACTGAAAATCTGCAAACTAATTGCAAACACATATATATGACATATATAACCTTTTAATATTATTGTAATGAACCAGATGAGAGGGTTAAGTGTACAGTATTGATTATCAGGGATTTTTTTCCTTAAGAAAATCAAACTATTGGCGGATATCATTCTGGATAATCAGCTATTGATATCAGTGTATACTGAATCTTGAGAGCCCAAGCCCCTCATTCAGTTTCATTGTATGGAAAAGAGCAGCATGAACATTTTTCAAAACATCTTCTTTAGTGTTCCACAGAAGACACATATTTTCACAATAATTTGTAATGCTCTCTATTACAAATCACCCAAATCATTCTAGAAAAATTAATAATAATAATGGAACTTATATTGATGTTGCAGTATTTTGTGTGTATATATATATATTGGTGCTGTCAAATGATTCGTGATCCAACTAATCGTGATTAAAATACGGTTTTATTTATGTAATATATGTGTGTGTACTGTGTATATTTATTATTTTTATATCAATACACATGCATATATATTTAAGAAAAATATATTTGTAAATTGAATATATTTTTCAAAAATATAAATTTAAAAAAATACATATATATATATATATATAAATGAATGCATTTAAATATTTTCAATATATATACTGTGTGTATTTATACATAATAGTACACACACATATATTAGAAAACTTGTTTTAGATGCGATTAATTGTTTGACAGCACAAATATATGTGTGAGTATAACATGTTGTAAAATAGTGATTTTGCAATACAAAAATATTGCAATGTCAGTATTTTCCAATATGGTGCAGCACTAGTTTGCTTATATTCAAATACGGCGCATCACGCCAGGTTGACAACAATGATGCTGAATAACATTGGTTCTCACTTGTCTTGTAACATGATTTGACCACGTTTCAGTAAAGTGTGTCTGAGCAAATGACACAAGTTTCATTCTCGGGTGAACTGTTTCTTTAAGAAAAGCTCTTGTGTTTGTTTTTAGTCTACACCCTGTTTTCTCAGCAATACCCTGATGCTGCGTGTCAAAACAATAGCTTGTCCACACTTAAAAAATTCTGCAGATAACCTCCAGCGATGTGCTCTGTGGATTAATGAAGGGTGAAAATTGCGCTTTTACATTATTAACTTCTGCAACCCTGACAACCTGATTTCATTTTCTCTGCCCCTGTTAATTACAGAATATCCCCCAGCCAGGCTATAAAATGATCAAACCGTTATTAACTATCTTTAAAGCCTTGTCTTCTTTTCCACTCCTTTTTAAAAAGATCATTTAAAAGTTTTAATTTCCCTACCAGATTTTTTTTCAGCAACACGTCTTATTAATAACATTAAGCAGCGAGTAGCAGAGGCTTTTTGTTTGTTGTTGTGGAGATATTGTCTGTCTTTTCAAGAAAACCCAGTCACACCTGAGCATTTTCATTTGCATTAGCAGCCAGAGCTTTTGTTTAGCGAAGGCTCGGAGAGATAAACAAGAAAGATGCATTTATTAATTGATTAGGAGAAATATAAAACCCGGAGAAAAACAAACAATACAACTTGCAGTGGTGGTTGACCTCGTGAATCTCTTGAAAACATATCCAGGACATATTTTATTTCAAAATAATAATAGTAATAATGAATAGTAATAGCTTGTTTGAAAGCCTATTCATGACATTACTTCCAGGACAATGAAGCTCATTATCGCTCCATATTCTCATTACAGTAATTATTCAAGAGTGTTGTTTTTAAGTTTATTCCTAATAGTGATTCTCATTACTGTAATACCAGGGCTGACCATTAAGGATGGCCCAGTGCCCGTGTGTGAGTGTCACTTGCTAAACCAGAAACATAGTAAGAATATCGTTAAAACAGGCCTAATTTAATTTTTCAGAGGAATGCGCTGTGAAAGTCTGACATGGAAGAGAAGATTGTTGAATAAAATTTTTATTTTTGTTTTCTTTGCACGCAAAAACAATTCTCATAGCTTCATAAAATTCAGGTTGAACCCTTGATGTCACATGGACTATTTTAATGATGTCCTTACTACCTTTCTGGGCCTTGAACATCTCAGTTGCTTTGCTTTTCATCAAAAATATCTTAATTTTGCGTTCTGACGATGAGAATTAACATTTTTGGGCGAACTATCCCTTTAAGTGCTCAAGCTCTATTAAGTGATTGCCTGGTAATTTGTTCTTTAGCTAAAAAAAAAGATCTGAAAATGATTCCAGCACTATTGTTCCTCTGTGTTGTTATCATGGATTTAACTATTTTCATAGAATTACAGCAAATATTAAAAGTTAAGGATCCTTGGTGTGACCTTACATACTAGTTTTACGTTCACTGATGTACATTTTATGCCTCTGCTGTGGTTTGCATTATTTTCACAGATAAAAAAAAAATTAGACATAGTTCTCGTTATTGTGTTTGGTGTGAGCGAAGCTTACGTATGAATCTCATGTCCGTTGATGTGTGGATGAGAGTTTCAGCATATAATGTTTGTTCATTTTAGTTAGCATGCCTTACATTGATGCATATTTTCTAGAGTTAAAGCAGAAATATCTGGTTCCGTATTGAATGTTGTTGCTTTGTGAGTTCTTCTGATGTAAATATATCACCAAGACAAAATGATCTAGCTGGCTGACATAGATGACATTAAAGTAATGAGTTTTTTTTGCGTTACGGTAATGACTACTGGAGGGAAATGTGACTAATTGTCATAAAAAATAATGAAAGAAATAATGCAACAGATCTTAATGGGGCTGAAAATGGCTTCATTTTCTTAATGTAAAATATAATTGATTACGTCTTTCAGTCTGTAACCTGGACAGATCTTTTTCAGTTTCTATATTTGCATCTTTCCTTGACATATGAAGGAGCTCTATTTATATCACGTCAAGTATATACTGTGATG
Organism: Enteromius mattozi; assembly: GCA_032359235.1. Classification (NCBI taxonomy): domain Eukaryota; kingdom Metazoa; phylum Chordata; class Actinopteri; order Cypriniformes; family Cyprinidae; genus Enteromius; species Enteromius mattozi. The sequence continues at coordinate 3,251,363 of JAUMHE010000059.1, forward strand.
ACCGTATCTCTTAAAATAACCGACGATCAAATATTTTGCGAATCCAAACACTCTGTATTTCGAGAGGACATTATTGAAGTCAAAAACGTCCGTTTCTATAATGAGTAGTGCTCCAGTTTTCATACAGAATTTGAGGCTGATGAGAGAATGCCAGGGAAAGGATATAATTGCAATCAGACTTCTCTCTCTCTCTGCCCTCGACTAATTAAAGACGCTCCGCTATAACGATGGCGGAGTGGGAAATTGGCACGGTTGGAGCTGGCGAGGGCCGTGTGACCTGCCCTGACCCTCATAGGGCGTGTTCAGAGAAATGGCGATTATGAAGCATCAGTGTCGTGTTTCATCACCTTCAGCCCATCTCGGCACACAAAATGTCACAGGCATCAGAGAGGGGCTTAGCTGTAAAGGGTAAAGAGATTCTATCATTTTTGTTCCCTTTTTTTGCATATGCATACTCATTTGAATTTCGTCAAAAAAAAAAAAAAAAAAGCAAAGATAAGCTTTATGTTCTTTCCTGGTAGGCTGAGGTGACTGTAACGCACCAATAGGGAGACAGCATTGAGATGGCTCCGCCTGCGAAGTCAGCTCTCCCTTCCAACAACACCTGGCTGAGTTGAATAACACAAACGACAGAGCGAGCGAGCGCTGTGCTGCATTCAGGCCTGCTGCATACATCACGCATGACCCCGAGCGTGAACTCATTATTAATAACAGCTACGGACTGCCTCGTCTCGTTTACGTCGGCGGTACATCTCGAATGTCTGCTTGGACGCACTTTATAGGTTTTTTTGATCTGCCTATATGCATGAGGAAGTTTGGTCTGCAAATACCTGTTGACCGTTTGTGACCCCGGACCACAAAACCTGTGCGAAAAGCTGAATAAATAAGCTTTTCATTGATGTCTGGTTTGTTAGGACAGGACAATATTTGGCTGAGGTACAATGATTAAAAAATCTGGAGTCTGAGGGTGCAAAAAATCTAAATATTGAGAAAAGTGCATTTAAAATAGCAATGCGCTTTACTAATCAAAAAATAAGTTTTGATATATTTACGGTGGGAAATTTGCAAAGTATCTTCATGGAACATGATCTTTACTTAATATAATCTTTACTTAGGTTTAAGCCTTGTCTGTGAATGTACAGTGTTGTACATTTTGTTGGCTGTTGTTACAGATACCTGTGCTGCTTGTGACTGGTTTCGTTGGCCAAGGGTCATTTCCAGGGGCCGTGTTTCCATTTTTGGGATTTTAGTTATTTTATTGATTTATACTGTGAGAGACCGGAAACATGGGTGGGTGGAGGGACGAATCGGATCAGGAAATGACCCAACCTGGCTTCGAAGTCTCCCACAACATGTCGAAGCACATGCTTTACCCATCAGGCCATGCTTCTGACCTTTTGTAGCAGTTTATTTTCTGAACATAACGTTAGTCAAGGCTTCTCACAGCTGTGAGATATTTTTCCTCCATCTCTGTTCTTTAGAATTACACAGTCTGGTTTTGCTCAATCTTTTAAGGCTTATTTGCAAATTACCTTTTTATGCGAAATATACTGATAGCATTGGTATGTAAATGAGGTCGGTCTTATTCTAATATTCTCATGGTCGTGACATGTCAACCGTGATGATTGATCATTAGATGACCCTTTTGTTTTCATAACTTTATGGTTAAGCAATATCACAGGGGTGTGAATGGCCAAACTAAATACAATAATCCAGTTTGTGAGTGTTGTATTGCTTTTATACAACAGTTATATATACAAAAAGTTATTATTGAATACATATTAAAAGAAAATGTAGGCCGTTCAAACGCTGCTCAGCCAATCACATTTAAGGCCCAGAACTAATGATTGTATGATATTGTTTATTTTTTTCTGATTTAGAATTTCTTATGTGCTTTTGGTTTTACCACTGAAGCCTTAATGTTTACAACTGCACAGTTTGGCATTCGTTAATAGAGGGATGACATTTGTTTACATTGGTTTAACTAGCGCTGTTATTGTTAACTTGTGGAGTTGTGCACATGACATGCAGGAAGAAAAAAAAGTCAATTGTACATTTTACTAATTAGTTCCCTCGTTTTACTAAATTGTACGATTTACTAATTTGTTACCTCAGTTTATGAAATTGTTTGTACGATTTTCTAATTCATTCTCTCTTTTTAGGTAAATTATGCACACAAAATAATAATTAGTTCTACTTCCTGTCCGCATTCTATTAAACCGATGTAGATTGCATGCAGAGCTGCAAGGCTTTTGAGAATGTCTCTATATTTCATTCCCAACTTAAAATGAAACCAATTAAAGTGTCTCAGCAACAGATTTATAAGAATGTGGACAGGAAGCAGAACAATTAATTTTTTTCACATGATTTACAAAGGAACAAATTATTACACTGAGCTTATGCTTTACTTCAATCTGTCAATCGCACAATTGAACTTTTCTGCATGTCATGTGCAGGCCTCCGTATTAACTAAACCTATTACAAATATTTGTATTAATGAAAACAATTGGATATAAATATTACTAAAAATATTACAATAATAATTCAAAATGTGAATAAGTACTATAAAATTATATAGATAATATTAAAACAACACTACAACTTTTGCAATGCCCAAATAGTTACTTTTAAACAAGTAAACCAAACATAAAATGTCTAAATTCTGCACATTCTTTATCGTCTATCACGAGAGCTCGGTTGCAAAAAAACCCTCTAAAATTAGAAACCGGCAAGAAGACAATTACGACGGTATTCCCTGAGCTGTAAGTGCCTCGCACAGGAAATGCAACACAAATGGAGACATTTCCTCTCGAGGCTGGCTATCTGAAGGCAGCATCACGTGCCAGCCATCTTATAGCTGAGTAGATTGTGCTCTTGATCCGCCCACCTCGCAGACAATTTGCAGCTAATGGATGCATTTGTGTGCTTGTTAGACATCGTCCTCAAGGAATTGATGCGCTGCTGAAATTTCCCTTCTGCTCTGAAAACAGTCCTTTAATCCGCCGCGGGGGCTTTCGATTGGTTTTGTGCACTCGCCGCACAGGTCCGTGTCATTAACTCACAGATTTTGATCAGAGTATGGCGAGGAAATAAGGATTCCGTTTTGGAACACTTTGGAATTTACTCCCTTGTTTTTGCAGCATAGTTGGTTTTACAGGGTGCTGCAGAATATTTACATTGAATTTGGCATAACAAGTGGTTTTTATGGGTGGTTTCTCATATTTGTTCAGATTCCCACTTGTCACTTTGACTGAAACTTTCATATTCGTGTGTTTCAGTGGGCATCTGGAGAGCCTCCTGTTTCCGCCTCCTCGTGTTGCTTTACTACCATGAGCAGTTCCACTCCATCCACAGGTACTGTCTGTTCCTCAACATCACTTCCATTAACAGTCTAGACATTTTCAGATTTTCAGACTTGGCCTCTTTGTTGACTTATTCCTGCGAGGTTTTGCGGTCAGTCGCAAATTTAAAGAGCACATGAAATGAACGAAATAAAGTGTTTGCGATTGACGCCAAATGTGTTTTCATCATCTTTCATTAAACTTTAATAACTTTCCCCGCCTCTAAAATGACTTTTCTGCTAATGTAGCCAAGAGTGTACAAGTGAGAGAAAATAATACTTTATTCTTGGTTACGGCATTGTACAATATAACTAATGATGTTCCAGCCAATTGGTTTCCTGCATATGAAATCACTTACGTATAGTAAAATTATCAATATTTCATCTCCATTTATTTGTTTTCTATGTGAGTAATAAGCTGTATAATGTACACTACGATCAGCCACTCATTATGAAGCAAACCTCCGTTTTGCCTTGGGGTCCTGATTAGCATGCAGAGGTTTATTTTGCGATAATGACAAACTGTAAATTATCCCTTATGTTTTAGCCAGGTATGTAATGAAATCAAAGTTTTTAGCAAGCCATAGCTTTTCATGTCGACATTTTTCATACTTTTTTAAAGCTATTAAAACTTGATGTCTGAATTTTAAGGATTTGCAAGCAGATGAATTTGCATCTACAGTTGTTTTGATGTAAAATCTGATAAATTAAGCCCATGTTATGGACAGTGGCTTCTAAAAATCATACTGGCGCAAAATGTGTTATAAAAAGAAATAGCTTTTTAACCCTTTTTTACCAGCACTGAAAACAAACTCCTCAGTGATCAGCGTGCGGTGGTGAAATGGTTGGCGAGTGTATTAGCTGTTATTTGAGCGTCTGAATAGAGATAAAATGGAGGGCAGAGTGAAATGACCCCATCATCTGCTCCCCATCTTCTCTTACCCCTCTCTGTCTTTCATTTTCTCTCGCTCGTTCATCCTCCCCCTGGTAAACAATAATCCGTAATATGTTGTTGTGCTTTGGAAGGGGAAACAGTGTCTCTATTATTTTGGGAGTTTAAAGTGGAATGACCAGGGATAGCCTCCGGACAGCTTCTATATTTTGATATTTTCTGCTTCTCATGGAAGCCGCACACTGAGTGCTTTTAGACGTGCTTGGCATTTTAGTGATCTGGCCGAATAATTGCAAAATGGTGGCTTTAAATGTGGTCTAGTGTTGAATGGCCGGTATGATATGCGGATGCATGTTGTGCTGAAACGAATACAAAAAGGAACAGAGATGCTGGTATTGTTTTGAAGATCAAGGTTTGCACTTCTCTATGAAGTATTGCTGTTTCTGGCGTTGCCCATGAATCATTGCATTTCCTTGATGTAGTCATGGTATAGTCAATCTTTTTTTGGTTTGTTGTTTGATTTTGAGACTGAATCGCCAGAAGGCAGAATTAGAGTGTGTGAAAGTGTTTTGTAGGATTTAATGTTTTGAATAACTTGGCTTTGTCTAGCCTGATTAAGTGCCGTTATTTTTATATCAAATATATGATAAGTACAAATATTATTTCTGTTTAATATGTAATGTTTTATAAGTTTTATAATTATATTAAAACATCTTTAAATTATTTTTATGTTTTTAAATACATTTGTTTATTATAAATAAATAAATACAAAAAAATCTTTATTTATTTAACAGAAAAAAAAAAAAAAAGAGAATGAAGGTCCACTCCTAAACTGTGAATAAAGCATATTAATGAGATTGTACTAATTAAAAAAAATTCACCAAAATGTTAAGTAGTTATGAATTGCAAATTTCAAAATCTACTGTCAGCCTTATCAATGCATAATGTACTTTTTCTCTTTTAAAATATTTAGCGTTTTATTTTTGTGATTTAATACTAGCCTGAGGTGGTTTACTGGTCTAGTTTATCTGGTCAAAACAGACCTGCCTAACCAGCTTTGTCAGGCTTGGAGATCAGCTAACCAACCACCTTAGGTTATACTGTTTTCTTGTGTAAGGTCAGCCATTAAAAACCGTGTATCTGTCAGCCGTTTATCTGAAATACCCGGTTATTAGTAGGACTGGGTATTGAGGTCGATACTTTTTAGGTACCGATGGAATTGCCTCGATACAACCAAGTATCGAAAAACGTCTCGTCGTTTGGTACCCAATTTCGATACCTAAAGGGGTTAATCTCATCAACGTCACTGAGCCAATAAGACTGCAGCACTAGCCAGTGTGTTTGACCAGAAGTGTGTAAAATAGCCTTATGTTATTTATATCAT
>JAUMHE010000059.1:3301999-3316602 GCA_032359235.1 Enteromius mattozi
CTGCCCACTTAATATAAAGTGTAACATTCTGGACACCAACCACAATTTATATGTAAAGCCTAACTTACTGCCCGCTGTTGTGTAACATCAGAGTAATTACATGCTAAATCCATAGCAATAAACTCTCAACTGGGAGTTATAAAGTCAGAATTGTGAGATATGAAGTCGCTATTCTGACTTTATAGATGGCAATTGTGAGTGTGTATCATACACTTCTGAGAAAAAAACAGTGGCGGAAACGTGCTTCCAAAGTACAAAGACTTAAATTGTTGAAAATTTTGTAAAAAGATTTCGGTTTCAAATAAACACTGTTCTTTTGAACTTACCTGAACAATTATTTCAATTTGCAAGTTTAGATCTTAAACTTCAGACTCTATTACAAGTTAATCACAATTCTAACATTTCTCTCAAAATGCAAGGAAAAAAAGTCAGAATTGTGGCGAAAAAAAAAAAGTTTAATCACCTTTATTTTTTTTATACTGTGGCAGAAAAGCATTCCAGTTTTTAACATTTGCTTCAGCAGCAAACCATTATATTAGAATGATTTCTTAAGACTGGAGCGAAGATGCTGAAAATCCAGCTTTTACATCAATAAATGACATTTTACAACATATTCACACAAACAAAACTGTCATTGTACACAAGAATACTGTTTTTACTGTATGTTTGATTAAATAAATACAGCCTTGGTCAAAGATGTTTTTCTTTTTCAAAAACGTTTCAAAAAATAAATCTTACTGACTGCAAAAGTCTGAGCAGTCAGAGCTCGGGAGTAAAAGATAATATAATGTAATCAGACTGCAAAAAGCTAAAATTGCTCGTAATTAAATTACAGTTAATGCACATATATTAGTCTATTATTTTTGTCCTTGTAAATTTTCTGCTGTCAAACCATTTACAGTAGCACCTCTTAAGCAATTAGACCATGCATAAAACAAATATTTATACTGAACACCGTTATCATCATCATCATAACCATTAACATTCAGTAACTGTTGATTAATGTAATGTTTAATGCATTTTATGATGTTGATATCAAAAAATATAATGCATTTCTTGCTCTTTGCTTTTTTATATTAATGAGAGTTAAAACAAGTAACATACACCTAAAAAGTAGTTTACCTAAAATGAGCAACCTAGAGTTTTCATCATGTAATCTGTAATCTGAACTACAATTTGTAAATCATCTGCCCAGCTTTAACACCAAATGCCGAATTGTTAAGGTCAGGGTACATTATTATTTATGAGCATCTGTGAAATAGAGTTTCTTTGAACTTCAAATGATATACAAAGTAACAAAGTCATGCCTAGATCTTGTGGATGATTTTGCATTTTACAGTTTCAGACATGTGATGCGGTGAATGAATGGTGCCACAGAAACCTAAACACATAGGAAGTCAGAAAGAAGGGCAGGGAACTGACTTCTATCGCTTAAACTATTGTATTGCTAATGAGGCTAAGCACGAACTATTAAAACTACTCGAAACGTAACAATAAAGAGACACACACTTCTTACATTGCTTAATAAAGCTTTAATTTATCTGTAATGACACAGTTTCCAGCTGTGGATTACGCATTCAGCATCAAGAGTACAGTACACGACATCTACAAAATAACACAAAAGTTCAAAAACTGAAGTCTGTCCAGCCATACCTTTACACTGCAGAAAAACCAACAAAACTCATAGGAAACAACACATAAAAATGTACAACTTGATGATAAATTAAGCCTCAAGAAGCAGTGTATGTAATGGATATCAACCAAACTTCATAAATAAACTGTACATATTAAAAAAAAAAAAAAAGTAAAAAGCTTTTTTACTTGTCAAATTTACAGCAGTGAAATAAAAGCAGTGGATCACAACTAGACTTTTTTCCGACTCTGGCTGATGACCGTATGGTAAACCTGTAGGTGTAGTTTCTCTCGGTCGCTTTGGGATCATGTGAAAGAGTGAAATGTCACAACTGCAAAGCAACAGCACAGGATATGACACTCAAACTGGCTTTGTCTCTAGATATTTTGAGACCGTCTAGGCAGCTTGCTACCACATAGTTTCAGATCCTGTAAATGCAGCCCAGTTAATGCAGATTTTCTCAACCATTCTGTGTTACTTGTTTTAAGTAAATGCACATATTCTCCCGTTCACACGGCTCCATACGGGTCACCAGTCAAAACATGTTAATCTGACAAACATACTGTACACTCACGGGAAAAAAAAGTCCAGTTCCCCACAGAACGTTACAATAATGCAATCCTTCCAGAATTAACTTCTCAAAAAAGGCAATATTTCTGCAAAACATACATTCAGCAGCTTTCTCTCACAGCCACACGAAGAGGGGAAAAGTCTAAACGGGAAATTTACAGTGCATCGTAGACTTTTCGTAAATGAGGTGAAGTTTCTTTTTGACACAATATTTCACATATATATCGTAAGAAGATACGGCTAAAGGTCAAAGAGAGGAACTTGAAGAACAGTTGCAAGAAAATGCCAGCTTTCCCACTCCCTAAAATTTCTACCGTGGTGTTCAGACGTTACCGATAGACGACGAAAAAAAAAAACGTTATTCACATGTTCATGCAAGGGTACATTCAGTTTAACCAATGGTGCATCACATCAGGCCTTATTCAAATGTAGAATGAATTTCTCAGCCATTCATAAAACCATTCTTAATAACTTCCTGAATTCAATGTGATTGTTTATGCAAGACTCAACTAATTATTTGATTTATGTTATGCAAGAATTATTGTAATAATTCGCAAAACTGCATTTGCGTAAACTGACAAAAATAGTTAATAATAAAACTGCAATTGTTACCCTAAACTGAATTTACAAAAGAATAGTTTTACCAATTATTAAATGAAACCGTTTCCAAAAAAAAAAAAAAAATTTAAATACTAGTAGTTTATGTAAGAATGTTTTTTTTTTAATGATTTGGCAAAAAAGTTTGTGTTTGGTGAATGAGGCCCACTGAGCCGATCAATGTGTAACGGTCAACAAAATCTGAAATGTTTATTATACCACGAATGGACAGAGAAATGGGTTTGGAAGCTTGCATTCGTTTCACAGCCTGAATAGAGTAAAACTAATAAAAGATTATTGCTAATTGATTGATCCCCAAAAGTTAATACTTCAACTGCTATGTTACAAACAAATGTCATTCATTTGGTGGCCTCATGCACAAAACACTGTTTATTTCCAACAGTCAGCCCAAAGCGTTCAGAAGAGATAATCAGATGTGTTCAAATGATAAACAATAAACCAACACCAGAAAAAACACACACACACAATGCAAGGTTGGCGTTTAGTACGTCCTAAATGGCAGCTGATGGAATATGAAGACTCATGCACACGGCTCAAGCCAACAAGTGTTTTTTTCTGAATCATTATGGTTTTAAAATAACAGTTCAGGTGAATGAGGAGATCATCTGTTAAACAATACTGCCAGTGCTGGCACGGGTTCTTCACGATCAGCGGCATGATTTATGAACGCACAGCAGTCGAAAAATTAGGAAAATGCAGAAAGAGCGGTTTAACAACAAAGTGCTGGCAGGACAAAATAGAAACAAGCAGTTCCTCAAGATACAACCATGGGGGGAAAAAAGGGGAAGATGGAGAAGAGTGTCAATTGTTTCGTGAATACTGTTTGACTGCATTTATATTAATGGGGAACGAGTGCGACTGTCATATTTTTGAAATGCATAAGAGTGTAAACGTAAACGTTTAAACATAAAATTGAGTTTCAACTCAAGAAAATAAATGAGTACACTAACTTCTTTATGTCAAGAGAATTTGGTTTAACTGAAATGGCATCGGATGAAATGTTTGGACAGTTTATGCACTTATATCCAGTCAAACGTCAAGAAAATACTGACAGCTTCTCAAACAAACAGCAGTAGGGCAGGAAATGTGTTTCAGCAAACTCTGATCCTGGTACGAGAGCAACTACTGCAGAGAACGAAGCGCGGGAAGATAAAGACCTTGAAGAAAAGCGTCAAAGATGCTCCTGCTTGCTCTTCAAATGGCACTAAGATATGCGATTAAATCTGCAGACATCATGTTGAGGAGTAAACCTCGCGCTGGAATACTGCAGGGAGAACGTATAAGAGTCGTCGACAGTATGCCACAATTCCCTATATATAACCTCTACCGAAGATATTGCTCTGTCCAGTAAACATAAAATGGACCTGAGTGGATCCGTTTCGAGCATTCAAAAGTCCAAAAATGTATAAAATATGGCAAGAGTGCTGTATGTTGAGAGTAACACTGTGCTAAGCAAGTGATCCATTCGTTTTAAAAGGCTTCAGTCATTCTCCACCCCACTATTATCGTTAAAAACTGTACTGTTCGTCCAAACTCATTATAAAATGGATATGTCATGAAATAAAGAGCTGTTTCAACCACCACTAAACAAGTTGCAGGGACCTTTAAAAATAAAAAAAACTGTTACATTTAGGTTTTTATCAGGGTTACTGATGCCCATGGAAGTGCAGCTTCCTCGCCAGACATTGTTTAAACACAACTTCTCTTCTTCAGAACTTTTGGCTCATCTAGAACGAGGCCTCAATTGTCAAGAGACCGCACAGGAAAAAAAAAAAAAAAAAGCACCATAAATAATCTATTTGCTAAAGTCACAGGTTAAAAACTATCAGGAGTTGGAATAAAAGCCAAAAACAAACAAACAAAAAAGTAGCAGTTCGTTTGTCCATCTGTGCCCACATCTTCTCGGTTCTGTGTCCATGTGCATAGTCCCAGGCACACGGTGCCCTTTAAACATCCAAGATTTCCTCTGCCGTACCTCCGCAACGCAATCGGTAGCGTCCCGCCCTCCAGCTGATGGTGGGGTCCCAAAGAGCGGACAAGAAAATCTGAATTGTCATGGACTCCCTGATGAACCAGGCTACGGCGTAGTCCAGCTTGGAGAAGGATGGAGGGCCGCCCTTTGAGGGGAAAAAAGGGAGAATTACAACAAGAACCAACAAAGGTTTCCATTTAAGATAAAATGGCTTTGAAGAACAACTTCGGTCAGCTTTTGCTTGGAAGAGTTGAAAATGAAAACCACCTCTTTGTGTTTTTTCTTTAGAGAGTTGATTGGATGTCAAACATGAATTGTTTCTTCAGAAATGTGACATTTCTTTGATCGGGAGTGGAATTCAACCCAGAAACAATTGAGCAAGGCTTGATTTTATCTATTGGGAGTCGAATGGATCGACAAAAACGATTGTTTTGTACAAGAAAAAAGCCAGAGTTAAAGTTTGGGTTACACTTTAGTTTAAGGACCAATTATCACTATTGACTAGTTGCTTATTAGCATGATTATTATTATCTTGGGCGTGTTCTTACGCGTACTTACAGTGTACCTACCTAAGAAAGTTTGTTTGTTTGTGTTTAACACAATTTATATCATATATCATTTTTTTCTTAAAAACTCCAAAACTGTATTTGGCTTAACTCCTTTCCTCAGTGAGTTGAAACCATCACAATCTAATAAAACATGCTTAATAGAAAAAGACATTCGGCAGAGAGAACAAGTTCTTTCCCTAGTGTTACAAACTTGTGTGTGAGTTATTGTAATTACATTAGACCAACATATTGGCAGTTTTTTAGTAATTCTAAAACACATTCTGCACGACCATATTCTACATCCATAATACTTGAACCTAATAACTACTGTAACCTTTCTAACTATCAATGAGGGGCAAATTAAAAGTTTAAGGCAAAGGTCGTGGTTAATGGTTTATTAACAGCGAGAAATGGACCATAAAGGAACACTCCACTCATTTTCCAACTCCCCCTACAGCTAAACAGTTGAGTTTTACTGTTTTTGAATGAATGAATGGAAGAGATGCACAGCTTTGTTTACTACATACACTGAAGTGCGTGACGCTCGCCGTGATTCTCAATGAGGACATACATAAACATCTACAGAACTGCTCTGAGAGTCACTTCACATGCATTTTACCGTTTCATTTGAACCGTGATTTTCACTGGTATCGGTACCGAATACAGACATTTTGGTACCGTGACAACACTAATTCAGATGATCTCAGGGTCTTGCGGTAACACTTTTAGCTGTAGCTTAGCATAGATCATTGAATCTGATTTAGACTGTTCCGTAGTTACATGGTGTGCTAAGACTGAGGGAAAATTAAAAGTTGCAATTTGCACTGAAAATGCTGGGGACTATTTTCAGGTGCTGCGTAACATCCCTGCGTCTGCTGCAATCAAGTTCCTTGATTATTACGCCAGAATGATACATCAGCCTAGAAATCCCAGTCGTACATGATGTAACTACAAGTTTTAAATAGGAAAAATATTGAAACTCTTTGGTCATTTTTGAGTGAGAGATGCTAACGGTCTAATCAGATTCAATATTGTATGCTAAGCTACAGCTAAAAGTGCTACCGCCAGAACCAGATATATTCTGAATAGATTCAAAAACTGTAAAACTCAACTGTTTAACTCTAGGGGAGGTGGAAAATTAGCCTATTTTCAAAAATAGTGGAGCGTTCCTATAAAATAAAGAGTGTGACTGAAGTTTGATGTGTATCATGTCTCACCTGTACTCCTCTCAACTGGATGTAATCCGAAATAAACCAGGCCAGGCAATGGCACAGGAAAAACACCATGATGTCCCAGCGAAACACATGGTGGGCGGCCCATCCGATGATAAGACTGGCCACAAAGCACTCCGAGATGGGCTCGATGATGGTGGCCGGCAGCATGTTGATTCTTAGTTTGGCCCATCTAGCAAGAGCATATAACAAAGATGAGCTCAGCAGTTGTTTTTCATCAAAAGCCACAAAAACAACATCATGTGTTACAGCTGGACAGCTTATTCTGATAAACACATCGAAATCGTACTATGATGCCATTTAAAAAGGCATCAGAACGCTATCAGAAAACGCTATTTGCAGAAAATTGCAAACAGCGACAAAAATAACCCAGTCCCATCACAGCGCCCGAGGTGGCCCCATCAGGAAAACAGATTGGTTTCGCTAGCGGACATAAAAAAAAACTGATTGAACAAGCGCCGTACCTGATCATGCGAGACTGGAATTGTGCAATGGAGTACGAGCCAGAATTCTGCATGGCTACCTGCGTCGCCATGGAAAATTTCCATCCTCTGCAAGAAAAACAGCACATCATTGCACTGGCAAATAAAGGACATTTTAGCCAAGGCTGAGAGATACAATTCTCAACACACAAAGGAATATTTTCATTCAAAACAAAACATTTGCTTATGATTTATTCACCGTCATGCTGCTCCACACCCATATGACCCTGAGATCTTTTCCACACAATTAAAGCATAGGGAAACCAGACTGTCAAGCTATATATAGACATACAATTTTAATTTGTACATACAAATACATTAATGACATACTAAATGCTACTGTATGCTGTGTGATTTGATAAGGAAAAGATGGAAGTGAATTAGATTTGGTGTTAGCTATGGCTTCAGAAACCTTGAATATAAACGAGCAGACTGTATGGACCACTGTTATGATACATTAATTATGTGAAATTGTTTGCAGTGTTGTTATAATTAAACTATGACTAAAACAGTAAAAAGAAAAAAGGTAACACTGTATTTTACGGTTACACCTATTAGTTGCTTATTAGCATGCATATTACTAGAATATCAGCTATATATTAGTGCTAATTAAGCACATATTCATGTCTACATGATTATTTTTACATGAGCTTATTCTACATCCCTAATCCCAATCACTGCATTAACTATTAATAAAGCAACAAATTCATAGTTAATAGTTAAAAAGTGTTACCAAAAATATTTCAGCTAGTTGCCAAAGGAACATTTTCAAATGTTGTGTAGTTTAGGTAAAGTAGTAAAATAAAGAAACGGTCTTAAAATGAAATAAAATTAATAAAAACTGTACAGATATTAAAATTTAAAAGTTACTAAAACTTTTATACTAAAGTGAAAAACAAAACAGAAAAAAGCTAATAACTTAAATATTTGTGCTGTCACAAACAAAAATAAACAAAAATGTTAACATAAAAAAAATTAACATTTTTGTTTTAATAATATACGTACGTGCGCTGTGTCTATTTATTATGTATATATAAATGCAACACACATGCATGTTTATATTTAAGAAACATCTGTTACATTTATGTATTAAATATATTCATATATGACTTAATAAATATAAATAAATATATGGTGCATGCGTGTGTCTTTATATATGCATAATATATATACAAAGCACACACACATATATTATGTAAACAAGAAGTCCTCTTTTAAATGCGTTTGACAGCACTATTAAATACTAACAAAAACTATAATGATCATTGCAGCTTGACAGCATCTACTTTTACTGTAGGGAAAAGTTCACGAGGGTGAGTGAATAAGAGAATTATAGTTTATTTCTTTCTTTTAAAACAGTAAAAAAATAAAATCAAACGCAGTGGAGCGTGATATCAAAAGCCGTTATCACTGTACTGATATTTAGCGGGTCTGGCAAACCTGTCTGCGATGGCCTTGGCCATGAAGTAATCTTCAGCGATGTACTGAGCAAACGCTATCAGCCCACCCGCCTGGTCCAGGATGTCCTTCCTCATGAGACACGACATCCCTGTGACGCACTTGATTCCCGTCACATTGGCCGAGATGTAGGAACGAGGATGTGACGTTCCAAAATAAACCTGCAGGATTTCACATGGGACAGTGTTTATGCATCACATAATTAATCTCCAAAGATGTGACGCATTAACGGTCACATTATACGCACGTAAACACTTCTAGCTGTCATTTTAGCATGCTGATATATTGACTTCTAACATTTATAGCTCATCTGTCACAACAACATAACATTTATTGACCCGAGTGATTAGATTTTACATGGAGCTTATTAAAAACACCATAAATAAACCAATATTGTCAGCAGTTAATGAATTTTAATACCGAACTGATTTGGCAAAAAGCTTTAAAGTTCGGAGGAACAGAGGAACATATGGTGTCCCATTTCAAGTCTCTGCTAGCAACAGAACTACATCTCATCAGTTTTACTGCAGTGTGACAGAACAGCACACAATAGCAATGACGTGTTCACAAGCATCAAATAAAAGCAAAGCTGAATCCAGACGACCAACACGAAGGTCACTAGTGAAGGTTGCTGACCTGCTCCAATGTGGCGGCAAATCCTTGTCTGTCTGCCACGTAAGGAAGACCGTGAACCAGTCCCACCTTCTCCGTCATCTGATTAGCCATATCGGTGAGAGTGTCTGGCTTCACTGTTCATATCAAATCAAAGTTGTTCAGAGGTCAATCTCATGAAAACATGTCCTGCTCATGTTAATGTGTTCACTGAAACGCTCTGAGATTTGATAGTCTGTTTAGAGCCAATGAGGGCAAACTCACCTCGAATGCCACTGTCGCAGATCCAGACGAGTTCGTACCTTGCTCCTTCATAAGCTGGCATGAGGTTATTTATCTTTGGATTGATGCCTACTTTCTTACCTCCTAGAACAAGATAAAGAGGAACAATGTCAGGACGTTTCATTAGGGCTGTAAATATTTGCATTGTAGCATCATAAAATCTGCTCATTTTGAAAGAATCAAGTGTGGTTGTCCATTTAATCATTTTGTTTTGTCAGTTACAGATGTTTCCAGGGTAGAATGACATGAATAATAATAATATTTCTGGACATTAAAGTATATTACAAAGCATCTGAAATGTAAAAATATTTCTCTTTTGATCCACTTTTGTTTACATTGTTTGTAGTGCTGTCAAATAATTAATCACAATTAATCGCATCCAAAATAAGAGTTTTTGTTTACATATATATATATATATATATGCATACACACACACATGCATGTATATATTTAAGAAAAATGTGTTTATATAATAAATATTTTATACAATATAAGAATATATAATATTAATTTATTACTATTTTGAAATATATTTGATATTTTCAGTTAGACTAAAAATGGCAAAATCGCAGCAGAATTTAAATATAAATAAATTTCATGTTTTTTTTTTAAAATATTTAAATTTAGCTTTAATTTATTTTTAATTCAGTTTTAGTACATATTATATTGCAGTTAATTGCCAATGTAACATTTCTAGTCTTATTTTTAAAACCTAATTTCTACTTATTTCATTTACAAACTATTTTAATATTGTAATATTTTTAGTTAATAATTAAACCATATTGGCCAAAACTGAAATATGCAAACGATTAATCACAGTTAATTGCATCCAAAATTAAAGTTTTTGTTTACATAATGTGTGTGTGTACTGTGTATATTTATTATGTATATAAATACACATGCATGTATATATTTAAGAACAATATGCTTGTATATATATATATATATATACACATAAATGATATATGAATTTAAATATATAAATGTAAATACATGTACATGTTTTTTTTAAATGTAAACTGTATTTGTGTGTACATTTATTAATACATAGATAACAAAATACACAAATATACATTATGTAAATAAAAACCTTTATTTTCCATGTGGTTAATCGTTAATCGACAGCACTAATTATTACGAAGTAAAATTATTATTATTAATAATAAATAAAATAAAAATGTGTAAAATTATATAATAAATTAATGCAGTATATTTGATTAAAGAATTTGATTAAAAAAAATTAAATGCACATTTACAGAAGTCATATTTAAAGATAATAACATTTATAATTATTATTAATAATAATAATTGAATGCAGTATATTTGATTGAAGAATCTGACTTTAAATTACAGTGCACATTGATAGAAGACTTATTTAAAATATATAATAATAATGCATTTTTTTTAAATAAAAGATTAGATTGATCAAGCAATTACGTAAATTGAAACAGGTCTAGTGTCCATCAATAAAGCAGATTCTCTTTAATCCTTTTTAAGGACGTGATGTTTATTTGTGGACTGAACACCTAAAGATCATATGGCACAGGGCCTCTGAGAGCACTAATGCATTTCACAAAAGCTGCCGGGGTAAGCCACTCGGAGATGTTTAAAGCAACACGCCCTCGCAGACGTTACATGTTTTCTAACACGGCTTCAGCTTGATACAAAGCAGCGGATGAGATCTCCAGGACAGCCCGTGTCCCCTGACTGAAGGCAGCGGGCCGGATAACAGGACCCCAGAGAGACACCCGCTCCAGTCACCAGCTGTTCCTAACGAGCAAGAATCAATATCCACTTCAAGAGCTACATTTGCGTATACACAGCTGAGACGCGCGGTTGCTCTTAAGGGGCTCCTCGGAGACCCTGCCATTTCCCTGCACACGACTAAACGAAAACGCCCAAGACACGAGGGACGAGAGACGCTCTTCAGCACAGATGTAGATTATCATCAAACACTTACCTATAAATAACCTGGCGTCTACGTTCGGATATTTGCCCAGCAGCTTTTTACAAACATCAATGGCTGGATCATCATGGTCTTGGACGCACAGCAGAATCTCATACTGTGGAAACAACAAACAATCTTGAGTTATTATGGCACGATGATACACTTCCACACACAGTTCATAAACGCTGCTGTTTCGAAGATGCTATTCAGTTCCCTACAGAGCAGCACAAACTCTAGACTGCTGCGAGGAGATCAAATAATGCTGCTTATGAGTCAGTCTGTTATATGTTATCATGGAAAGACATGAATATATTCATTCTATTAGAGCAAAGAGGTTGGCCAAACACATCTTTAAAAAGTTTCTGAAAGAAGTTTCTTGTGTTTACCAAGGCTGTGTTTATATAATGAAAAACTGTAATGTTGTGAAATATTATTATGGTTTAAAAGAATTGTTTATTATTTGAATATATCGTAAAATGTCATTTATTCCTGTGAAGCAAAGCTGAATTTTAAGCATCAATTTAAAACAAAAACAAAAGAACTCACTGACCCAAAATCAGTGCACATTAAAGTCTTTACTAGATATATTAACAAATGGTAAGTTGGTGGGGAGGAAAATGAAAATAAAAAATAAAATGAATAATAAGAGTGACTGCACTGAGATTTAGTAGCTGTTTCTGGGTTAACTGGTTACAGCTTGGTCATTAACTTTCTACTTTGTGAAGTAGTACGCTATAAAAGTTTCACATTAACAGTATTATCTGTCACTACATGTTTGATATTGGATAAGTATCATTTCAAGGCATTTTGGTGACCATTATGAGGCTGACTGAAGGTCAAAATGAGCATGATAATGCAGACATCCATCCAATAGTAGAGAAGAATGAGGGAAAAGAGGGTACACTCAAAAAAAATTATTCCCCAACACTGTTTAGTTTATTTAAAAAATGTATTTTCATTTAACACAATTATGTTTGGTTCCATGTGTTAAACTGCATTGTGTTAAACTGACTTGAAACAGTTTTGTTTTGCTTCAACTCAATATTTTCCTTTTGAAAGAACATAAATGATTTTAATTGTGTAACTAGGAAGTGGATTTCTCCTTTCTTTTTTATGAGTTGGGGCTACACATATTTATTGGATGGAAATCCTGCCTTCAATTAAATTCAGTTCATCCAATGAATCATTTTTTTGAGTGTAATGTGTGTTGCCCCTTTAATCTAGACTATATGCACATTATGCTAAATACAATTTTTTTTTTAACTCAAAGTAAAAAAAACTGTATTTAAGAACATGCAATGAATATATAATATATATTATAATATTATGATATTTATTATGTAATGATATTCTATAAAAATAATTATTAAATAGATTTTTTGGTGTGCGAATCATTTACACTGTATATTGTTCACATATTCACCAGACGATACAAATGCTTCTCAGTGCACATACAACAACTTTTATTATGAGTTTATGAATATTTTTTAAATTTCACAATTAATCTATTCAGATATGTTTTGAGGCATGAAGTCAGCAACCATCTTGCCGTTATAATAAAAAACAGGCTCATTACAAACTATTTATGAAATATAATACTGACAAGTGGTTTGACAATTTACATATATTTTAAAGAAAAACATGCAGTGAACCAGTTCAAATATGAAAAATATTTGAGAAATTTTTGGTGTCTAAACCTGTCATGTGGTGCACGTGGAGAGACTGTGTGTTGATAAAAAAAAAAGAAATAGAAAAAAAAAAGAAAAGATAAAAATCTCTCAAAGTATGCGATAAAATCGACATGTCAAAGTTAGTTCAGGTCAACTTCAGGCTGTCATAAAAACATTATATGGTGTAAATAATAAGCAACTAAAGATTTTGTAAAAAAAGAGAACTTTAAAAATATATACTAAAAAAAAAAATAAAAAAAAAAGTTTACACTCATATGCAAGATGGTATAACCAATCAAATACAGATACTTCCTTCTCATTATCTATTTTCTCCTCAACCAGAGGACAAATAAATTCATAAAGTGGCACAACTTTCCCATACGCTCACTATTTAGTTCATAATCTAAAAAGAGCAGACTGATGACACGCACAAAATAGTAACAGACACTGGGGTACAAGCAGCATCTGCCAAAAATATAACTGAAGAGGAAAACAATGCATCAAGGAGCAGAACACATCCTCTAAAGCGTCGGATCCACAAAGCTGCACTGAATTTCCTACTGATCCGAGCTGACAGCACTCGGCAAAGAAAGCGTGGCGGGCCACATAACAAAAGTGTTCAGGGAAGGCAGTTTGAGGCTTGGAGCCGCACCAGGGCCGAAGTGAGAAAGAACAGAGACACCCGTCCCCCTCCGGCCACCATGTTACCATGGCTATGGCCCGGGACACAGGAGCCCAAAGACAAAGGGCCTTTTCTGTGCTCTCAGATATGTGGGTATGCGACAGTAACCCCGAGCGGAGTAATAGTGCTGTGCTGAAAGACCGGGAGCCTCTCATTCAATCATCTACAGACGCGTCCGGGAACAGCCCCTCCTATTTACATCCAGTGAGAGAAACCAGGAGCGCCTCTGATCAACTGTTCCCGAATGAGGAAGAGTCAGACACTAAACATAAGGTCGTGACATAATATGACAGATGTATACTGGCGACAGAGAGAGGAGAAACAGAAAGCAAGGGGAAATCCAAGTGTGCAACATTAATCTTAGATCTCATTACATTTGTGTTTAGAGATGATAAATTAGTATATAAATTAGATACTGCATTAAAACTATATATATATATATATATATATATTTTTTTTTTTTTAATCTATTTAGTATATTATTTAGTACAAATACTAACCACAAATATCAATAAAAAGACCTAGGCTATATTTTGGAGATTGAAAATGTTTACCTCCCAAGCATTAAGGTTTAAATAAAAACGACTAAGTATATTCTCAAGCAATTACATTAAACTTTTGTTTAAAATGGAATAATAAAAGAAACACGAAACCAATACACATGCAGTTGGCACAAGCATTTTTACTAGATTTAATTCATTCACCCTTAAAGGGTTAGTTCACCCCAAAATGAAAACTCTGTCATTAATTACTCACCCTTATGTCGTTCCAAACCCGTAAGACCTTCGTTCATCTTCAGAACACGAATTAAGATATTTCTGATGATATCAGAGAGCTATCTGTCCCTCCATAGACAGCAACACAACTCAAATGATCCCAGATCCAGAAACATAGTA
>JAUMHE010000059.1:3317392-3337277 GCA_032359235.1 Enteromius mattozi
TTTATTTATTTTTTTTTCTCTCTCCATGCTTTAGGCTACTTTTTTGTGTGTCTTGGAGCTTTCCTAAATTATTTAACTGAATTAACTATTCTTAACTAGTCACTTCTGTTGAAATGGCCTTTAAAATAGTTTGGGCAAATGAGGATGAGGTTAAACTAATGCATGTCCACCCTTAGATAAACACACTTAAAAAATAAACACACAACCATGGATCCACAGCTTTGTACGATGTCATAATTACTAACTGACAAATGTCACGCAGTTGCATTGTGACAATGATTGCCAATTGCCATGACAAAAGTTTGGTCATCAGATTACATTGCGATTACATAACTCTGGTTAGCTCGGTTACGGTCTATAAATTCAAAAGTGGTACTAACAGACAGAAGGCCAAAGTTTCTAAAGTAAATGGAGTAATAACACCAGAAAAGGCACAGGTCATCTTCCTGACCTCCGATGTCTGTTATAATCAGCGTTTCTAGCTTTCAAAACCCCAGCGTGGATGTCCCTCCCAGCAGTTCAGGGCATCTATTCCAGGAACCATAATTGCCGGAAAACACTATTTCCAACTTTCGAAAGAAGCTGAAGCTCAACTGATGGCAAAAGAGAGTGACACACCGGATAACAATGTACTGTAGGTTAGGTGTGTCTTTCAACAGAACACCAGATCGCTCAAATCAACTGTGTGGAATATGCTGTTCTTCCTTCAGTGACCCATACTGTTGGGAAAAGTGTCCTGAATGTCAAAAGCAGATGGTATTAATCAGCACACGAGCATGAAAGCCGGAAATGATTCGATCAGAGGTTAAACAAACACCCAGACACATCGGCACGCAACAACACTGTTAAACTGACAATTGAAAGGAGCACATTCAGCACTGTTGGTGGCTTAGTTGAGCGTGTGATGTCACTAAAAGAACACTGAAGACAGATTTTAAATGTGATAAATCTGAACAGGTCTTAACAGCGGAGCATCCGGCCCTAATGACATCCAGATCACATTCCTCTGTGTTTGTGCGTCATTTAACGTTCCTGGGAGCATGAGCTGATCGGCACATTTAATCATATTCAAATCATTTTTCTCTCTAAACCACAAATTCACTTTGAGGTTGATTTGGACCCATCACTGGGATTCAAATCTTTACACACTGTAATGCATGTGTCCATCTGTAGTTATACACTCCTATTGATAGCTGACAGCATAAACAGTCATAACCAGCCACAATATTTAAATGAACAAAAGACTGAACTGTATATATTTGACAAGAAATCTACAGTTTTATTCTGATTCTGACTGGGCCCGAGATTGCTTAAAATGACACACGAGAATAAACACTTAAATATCTGTAGAACAGCATTAAATTTGATTTTATTTGCAGTAACACTGAGAAAAAGAAATGTGGTTGTAAACAATTTTCACTCAGAAACTGATAGTAAATTCAATAAATATATACAAATGGCAAGCAACACATTAAACTAAACATGAATTTCTGAAGTAGATAAACTGATTTACATCTTTGCGTACCTATGTTCACTACACTGTAAAAATGATTATTCGATTGTTCGATAATACAAGCATCTCTGGGAGTCAAACTGATGAAATTGGTGTTGCTGTCTATGGAGGGTCAGATAGCTCTCAGCTTCCAACAAAAATATCTTAATTTGTGTTCTGAAGATGAACGAAGGTCTTTTGGGTTTGAAACGACATTTTTCCATTCTATCCCTTTAAATGGCACACTGCACCAACAACAGAGATGAACTAGAAACTAAATGAAAAAAGAGTCACACCTTTGGCTACGAGCTTGTATAGGCTGGACTGAGTGATGGTAGTGCTTGACACACAATAAAAGAAACATAAAGCACTGAATACATCCTGAAAAAGAGGAATTACTGCACCAAAGAGGCTGGCGTGTTCTGACAGTGGACTAAAACACAAAAGTAGGTGTCTTGACAAATACATCATTCACAGAAGTCAAAAATAAATATGCAAATTGCAATTCAATGGAACGGCTGCAATGCCCAGGAAATAAGTCAGGAATAAACATGCTGTGAAAGAAGAGACTCTTGCTGTACAGTCCATTTCTGTTGAAAGCAATTTATTACTTTTCCTTGGAACGATTCAATTGGACATTAAGTCGTTTTAATAAAGCTAGAACTGGCTGAAAATTAGACTTCCTCTTGCATATGGCAAATGATTTATGCCATCTGCTTAAAAGAGGGAAGCTATTTAATGTCTCCGAAGAGAAATTAAAGATGCATTTACTCTTGTTTTGATCTGATTATGTTGGGAATTAACAGAACTGGGAAAGATTTCTGCACAGAAAACCAATTATGTTGACGACAACTGGCTTACATATTCAAAAAGATATATTTCCCTTAAATAAACTGATATCCTAAATATTTAAAAAATTCTACACATTTAAATTTTATTGTAAACCTTGATACTGATAAGCCTTTTTTTTTTTTTAATTGTACAGCTATACTAAAAAAAAATCATTTTTAATATTTGTGTTAATAAATTAGAATTTAAAACAATCAAAACTAAAATCAATTGTTTAAAAGGAAAACAAAATTAATTTCAGCATTGCATTACATGAATGATATGAACAATTTTTAATCAGCGTTTTTATAAAGGATTCACTTTAAGGTTGCATTAGATTTCCTTCTGGGCACATGAGCATGCACAAATATCCAGCATTGTGCATTATCAATAAATATCATCTGATAAATCGATACGGTAATGCTACTCAATTCTACTTTGACTAAATTAAAGGAAAAAGTGTCACAGCTAAATCAATCTTTGCGTGTCTCTAAGAAACATACAGACTGTCTGGAACTCCAGGAACACAGATAAGGAATAATTTACTGGAACATTAGTTCAAGGGGACTAGAACTAAAAGCTGAACGCAAAACTTCTGATTGGTTGTGATTGTGTGGCGTCAGTTTCACGTGCTTGGTTTGGAAACTGGATAAGATGAAATGATTTAAACGGAAGATTTTCTAGATCTAGATGATTAGAACTGATTCCTTCAGAGCGGAGGACATTAAAAAAAAACCCTCTCCTCCTGTCGTTCACTTTAAAATTCACAAACAACGCTCCTAAAGAGGGGAACCACTTCTCCAACCCTACAAAGAGCAGCAGCTGGAGGAGGAATCAACATCTGTGCTGCTCAAACAGCTGTGTGACGGAAAATAGAGCAGAATGTCCCATCTGCAGAGCGGCACGTCTGAATGCACCGCTGCAGAAATAATGCACCCCGTCATCTCCATTCAGACGTCATGCCTCGAGTCCCACAGAAAGAGCAGGGGAGGGTTATCCACCTCCAACACTAGAGTCTGCATTAAACCCTGATTGGTGGAATGAACGACAGAAACCTCAACCTTCATTCACTTGTGACTCAATACGAAAATCTACTCTGTACATCTCAGGAAATAATGAATCATCACTCTGGTTTCTGCTTTTATTCATCTAAAATAACACAGAAGTTCAACTGCTTGAAGTCGGTTCATTGCTGAATTTTCAGTAGGGTACTACACTACCCATGATCCTAAAGTGTAATCCACCAATCAGATAAGAAGCATTTAAAATGCAAAAATGAAAGCAGAATTAGAGGGGTCATGTGAGTTTTTGCAGACTAGCACAGGCAAGCTAGAAAGTGTTATGCTAAATTTAGCTAGTTACATAGCAAACTACATACTTAATGTTGAAAATTTGTATAAAATTGTTAAAAAGGACCCAAAACTCACCCAGAAAATCCAAGAGCAAGGATCTATAGTACTGATTTTAAATCTGTACTGAAAACCAAGCTGATTAAGTTGCATCATTTGCAATGTACTTTTTACATATTCAGTAAAGATTTGATTCATTTTATAGTTTAATTTTTTTCCCAAAACTAAGGCCGCTGAAAAACCGGACTGCCTTTAGATTCGATTCAGGCTCATAAAAACAAATGCAGTGCAAGTCTAATAGTATTTACTAGCAATCAACTACAATATAATAACGAGAGATTGAGGGGACTGGACTTTCTGTTCAGGGTAGGTCATGGAATTGCATATTATATGCCAGATCAATTTCATTTTTAATTTAGGAGGTCTGACAGATGGCTTACAACAGAGCACAATCATCCGATGGTAAATGGGTTATTTTGCAGAGCCGCCACACCTGGAACAGCTCCTCATTAGAAAAGCATCAGTGAATTGATCAAAAGCTTTGTGCTCAAGTCACGATGCAAAATAGAAACACTGTAATTAGACGGTGGCAGTGCTCAGCAACAAAGATAAGTATGTATTATCAGGGGACGCACCCTGTGTGTTTCCATCACATCTACCGTAACCTCTTCATTATTGTTCAACACAGTTGCCAACTTTAGCAAATCCTCAAGGGTGAACCTCATGAAGAACATTTCCAGGGCTTATTTCCTCCTAAAATTGCTTGCTTTAAAAAAAATAAATTAAGCCTATTTAGAATGTACGATTTTTTTTTTTTTTTTTGATGTAAATCAGCTTATTAGAAGGATCATGTGACACTTAAGACTGGAGTAAAGATGCTGAAACTTCAGTTTTGATCACATGAATAAATTACATTTTACAATATATTCACATAGAGAAGAGCTGCTTTAAATTGCAATAATATTTAACATTTTTTACTGTATTTTTGATCAAATAAAAATGCAGCCTTGGTGAGCATAAGACACTTCTTACCAAAACATAACACAATTGTAGCGACCCTCAACGTTTGGGCACTAAAAATTTGTCATATGATGAAAATATCATTACAGAGATGAAAGCTTGTGGGGTAATGATCTAAAATCCGGCTTTAGCTACTTTATGCAAAATTTAAGGTCTTATTTTTGCATAATTATGGGGTAAAACGTGACCCTGGACATGTTTTGTATGTACTTCATCAAGGTACAGTTTTACCTTTCAAAATGCTCAGGCCCAAATTTTTGGGATGCTTCAGATACATACATTTGCCAGGAAAATTGGAACGTCTATTCAAATAAACAATAAGACTCTCCAGTCAGTGCAAGAACATAAACTTTATTTACATAAAAGCAAAGCAGCGGTAATTCTGGGAACTTCTGTTTCATCTTTGTATCATCATCTCCTGCTTTCTATGTTGGTGGTCTGCTGTAATTTAGCCTCAGTGTTTTAAAACATCCCAGCAACGCAGTCTGCCTCTAGCCACAAGCAAAAAAGAACTGCAGAAAACATAAACCGAGGCACACATGACGCATAAACGACAGCAATGCGGGAAAACAGCAGCAGTGTGTAACAGATAAATGCCATCTCGCCTACCCAAGGATTATAGCATCTCCATCAACAGGGTGCAGGCAATGACCCACCAACACCTGGTGGGCTAACCATTTTTATTTTTTCATGAACAAAATGAGGATTTAAACACACCTCTCCTACGACCACTTAGATGCAACACAGGAAGTCTCAAATGAACAAGCTCGCATGTGCACTGTTGCAAAAGTTGTGAATTGGAGCACAGTATTTCAACACATTGATTTGCAACCTAAAAAGTACGGCAGTGCATTTTAATCTAGTACATGAAAGAACTTTGATCTAATTCAACAGTATGTTTAGTCTTCAGGCTTTCTCTTTTAAGAGGAAATTAAGAGGCAGAAAGTCATCGCGCCAGTCCTTAAAAGGTTACAATGTCACACAAACTTAGTGAAACAACAGACCAGTGGTTTTGACAGGATGTGTGCAAGAACAAATCTGAACTGTACATGGCAAACAACATGAATGGTATAAATATGAGCAAAAACGTAGTACCATCCAGCTGAATCAAAAGTGTGCTCATGAAAGTCATATTTTGACACAATCTCTTAAGTGCCCCTATTATGGGTTTTGGGAGTCCCCAATGACAAAAAACATTACCTGCATTTATTTTTCCCTTACTTACTCAATGTCTTCCAGATGATTCGCTCAATGATTAATTTTTCCAAATCTCGCCTTTGTGTGATGCTAATCTGCAGTGATTGGTCGATTGGTCTCATTTTCATTACATAATGCCTGTAAGGCTCTCTCCAAGCCGCACAGTTTCAGGCATCAATCAGCTACAGGTCTAAATGAGTTACACCCTGAAGTTTTGTACTTAAAGGTTTTTAGAAAACATAATAGCAAATGCATATAATAATGACTTGCCATGAAATTGACTGTCAGCAACTTGAATCAGCAGCGCGAGCAAGAACAAGGTCAAAGAGTTTAGAGGATGGTACCTTGGGATAGTCCAGCTCAAAAAAGGTCTCCAGATTGTTTATGAGATTGGGGTCCACACCCTTGAGGGGCTTCAGCAGCGATACACCAGCCAGTTTGCTGTACGGCACCTTTTCTGTGGTCTTCTTGTTGAGATGTAGACGGCTGAAAAGAGAAAGAAGGTATGTTTTTAGATTACATTATGCATTTCAGTGTTGGGAAATAAAGGCCCTTGCATACTGACTTGGAAATTTTAATTTGCGATTTTGTCTGGGTTTTTTCATACTCCTCATCCTTTCCGATCAAAATGCTTGCTACGGATGCAAAAACGCAGAAAATCAAACCAGTTCCTAATATTCTATGATGGACGAAAGTTTCGGAGTCAACATGAATTGACACAATGTTACCCCTTATTAATTTTAACGTGCAAAAATTTCAGTCACAAGTAAAGTAACAGCAAAGTAACACATTACTTTATAAACAAGAAATGCAAGCTACTTTTGTTTTCTAATTTAATGACCAGCAAATATGTTAAATAACACAAACATCCTATTTGTGTCTCATTTTATCAATTAGTGTCTATGCTGCTGACCTTCGATGATCCAATTAAACCATACGAACTAGCAAAAATGACTTTAGATTAACATAACATTTGTTTTTCTTTTTTAATTGCTGAAGAGGGAAAAATGCCCAGCCCAACTGAGGAAAAGTAATGTAACAATGCCAGTAGTTACTTTTACTAAGTAGTGAAATTAGTTACTTTTCTTAGCTAGTAATGCAATATTGTATTGCGTTACTTTCGTAAGTGCATTCCAAAAAATCTTTCAGGTGTCCACAGCGTAAAACCTTGAATTCTTGCAAGCGTTTGAACTTTGTGTATATTCACGCAAGCAGGATGTTATGTTGCTTCGTTTGTGTAGGATGTTGTGTTTTAGGGAGGTTTTATGGAAATCCTGGGGAAGTTAGGATATGGCCTATTGTGGTCATAGCAAATACTTCTTAAAAAACAAATTTAAGAAATCCTGCGCGATTACAATCAGAATTAATCTTTAAAATCATTTACAGAGAGAAACACTGTAATGCAGTTAAAAACATTCAAGTGAATTACACTACAACAGGAAGCAGGTTTATGTGGCACACATTGAGTCAAATGCTGGTTACTCTATTTGCAAGCAACCTGCAGTAACCAAATGAAGGCTGCAGCACACACTGCAGTGGGACGGTGTATTATTTCAAACAGTGATCAACTGTTTGTTCTCAGTTTGACTGGCAGCTGACAGGTCACCTATGTACCACAACAAGGCAGGTGATCCAACTGGTTTAGTTTCCTAACTTAACTGCAGTTTCCGTATGAATTATTTTTGGCAGTTTCACACACTTGTTGTCTGACTTTGACTAAAGGAGGAAGTCTCACAGTTCTCAAAGTCTATAAGGTCAGGTTGCTATCTTTTATTGTTCCAATAAGTCCACTGAACTCGGATACTATGTTGCAAGAAGCTCTTTGGCTCAATTTCAGGACGTAAATCAAAGAGCATTCCTGGATGTCACAAAATACTACACTGAAACTATTTCTGAGAACTTGTTTTTATGGCAGAAGGCTCAGGTAATGCAGAATTAACTATGCCAGTGTTTATAGAGATTTTAAACTGGAGCAATTTGATCAGTAATTCCAGCACCTTGCTCGTCTCAGGAACTCTGCTTGTGCACTTCCTATCTGTTCCTGTCTGAAGGGTCTGGAGTCTTTCCTGACAGTCTTGCCAGCGGCACTCTACAGAACAAGTGCAGAAGCGTCCAAGACAGCAATAGTCATTAAAAGCAAGAAGAAAGATGTAGCCGTCTTGATTCTGAGAGTTTGTCTATCTTGACTGCCAAAACATCACTACTGCCACTTTCTTCTGAACGCCAAACAACATTTCAAGCTCCATCTAATGCAAGCATTAAGAAAGAAGAAACAGTGGGAGTTAAAATGCTATAAATTGTGTTTCTATAAGTGCGTAATAAAGCTATATATATCAGCCAGACTGATCAAACTGCAGATATTTAAAAATATCAGCATCAACTGATTATTGTGCCTGAATAACTGATTAAAACAAGTGTACATTACACAACATTTCAGACTGCACGCATAAAGTATTATTCATAGATGTGAAAATGAAAGAGACCGATAATCGGTTTAACCGATATTTGTTAAAGCTAATCAAAATGTTCTTCTTAATTGGTTGGCGGTCCATATGTTTGTAGGAATAAATGCTTTTTGGTAAAGTAACCTGATGTATTGTTTGCATACATGATTATAAATTTGTTCTGTACACCGGGTACCAAACCCTTAAACAATAATCAGTATCAATCATACACACACGCTTTATCCACCTTGCCTAATGTTCATGACCCACATTGTCTGCTCTCTCCTCTCTCTGTAATTTTCATCTTATTATAATCAATAAGGCAAAAACTGACTAGCCCTTTTTTGATGACATAGCTGCAAAATCACATGTAATGTTTGTTAGTAAAGGAAAGGCCTCTCATTCATGCATGTGTAATGTTTACTCAGCTCCACACATGAGTCAGGGAGGGAGTTTCTGAAAGCTCTGGGAGCAGCTCTTCATCAGCTCCTGCTGGAGGTGTCCGGCTCTCTCACGCTCTAATAAATATGGGGGGCAACACGGCGTCATCTCTCCGCCTCGCACCATTAGCGCAACAGAAAGCAAAGCCATTACCCAGTGCTCCAAACTTCCACTAAAGACCAAATTCCAGAAATAGCAATGATTAAAATTTTAATGAAGCATTGGAAATTAATTTCCCTTTGATTACTCATGGTACACGGATGGCCCGAGGCGGAAACACAAATTTAATAACAAAGCATTATTTCCTAGATACAAAAATGAGATTTGTATGTGGGAGGCACGTAATAAAATGTCATATGTAGGGCTGGGTATCATTTTAAAAATTTCAATACCGATACCTTGAGTTTGATACCGGTTTTTCGATACCAATTTCATGAAATCAGTTTTAACCAAATTAAATTATCTCAAAAAACATTTTTTCAGCTTGTTGACATTTAGACAGACTCAAAACCTCATCTCCTGAGCCACTGCATGGAAAAAAATATATATCCAACACAATGAATCAGTACAAATTAGTTTTAATACAGTTCAAATAGTTTTCAGTTTACACATCTGTTATGC
Organism: Enteromius mattozi; assembly: GCA_032359235.1. Classification (NCBI taxonomy): domain Eukaryota; kingdom Metazoa; phylum Chordata; class Actinopteri; order Cypriniformes; family Cyprinidae; genus Enteromius; species Enteromius mattozi. Next base: position 3,326,785 of record JAUMHE010000059.1, read on the forward strand.
TACCTTCAGTCGGTACCTAAAAAGTATCGACCTCGATACCCAGCACTATTCATATGCTCTTCAGTATGCATCAGTTTGGTTTAATAATAGGGTTTGCAAAGTCAAATAACTTTTACACATGTGAACAAGTCTAAGTATTAGGTAAATAAGTAAATAGACCTACATTGTTTGTTCTACAGATATGAAGAAAACTTTGAAAGTCGTACTGCTTAAGGAGAGGCAGGGCTCTTAGTAAAGATCACCTGATGATGATGCGTCACTATGAAACTATGAAATGTCTTTATACAATATTTATACACAACTTTCATGACATAATAGCTGTACCAGTCTTGACAGATTCTGTGAAGAAAAAAAATGCATGTATAAAACTCATACATACACATTTTTTTGTGGTGATGACAGTGAAAATACCACAATACTGGAAGAACCAATGTAAACTACGAGCAGGGAAAAAAAAAAATCATCAATATATTATTGTTTTTTTTTATAGTGAACGAAACAATGACAAAACAAATTCCAGAGATTTAAGGTGCAGACACATTTCCCGTATTTTGACTCATTTTTGTGGACAAAATCCAGTTACATTAATAGAGAATCCACAATAATAATAATTTGCTTTTGGGGCGAAAGATTACCCCATGCCAATTTTTGTCTGTTACTACTGACAGCAGACAATAGACATTCTGCCAGCAATGTTTCAATGTTCTCTAATGCGGTGGTACCTTTACTTAAAAAGAAAACCTCACATCTGGCTGTTGTGAACCAATAAGTGAAAATCAGGCTAAAAAAAATGTTGAACTCCCAGTCTTTTCCCTTTGTAGCAATCCTACATGAAGACAAGCGCAACTTCCCAACTTTATGCAAAGAGGAAAGGATTACATAAAGAAAATTTCACTAAACAGATCCTATCGCACTGGGTCAAACGTCACATACCACAAGAGTGACATCAGAGTTGAGGAACCAGGAAGGACTCGGGCGAGGTTCCCACAGCATGGGACCATCACACCATCTCCACACCTGACTACTGAAACTAGGTGTACTCAGGACTCCAAGAATCTCTGTTACATCACCGAACCTGTATTTCCTCATCTTAACGTTTCTCCGATGCTGCCGTTGGAGAATTACCCAACCAGATAAACAATACAAAAAACTTCATATAAAAAAACTCCCTTTAATTAATTTTCAGTGGATGTGTCAGGTGTGGAAAAAAAAGGGTTGCAAATACACTCCTCATGATTTAAAACAAATCCATTTCAGGTGACACAGCATGAAAATCTGACTTTCTCTGTGTGTTCAAGTGATATAATCAGGTGCTTCTACCAAACCAGAAAACATGAAATAGAAAAACACTAGCCTTTCTCTGCAAGCTTGTGAAAAACGAGCCCTCGCTGTGGTATAGAACGGGGTTATTATTATAATATTACCACCCCTTAATCTGCAAGTTTCCACCCACAGTTTCCGCTATCATTGTAATCTCGCAAGCGACAAAGTTTTACTAGTTTTAATGCTATGGCGAAAGTTTGAGTAAAGCATGCTAACTGTTTTATATTTAGGTGCACTGATGAGTCCCAGCCTCAGAAAGCAGCGGTTTATAGATATAGGCATTTTAAAAATGATACAATAAATGATCTGCGGATTGATTTGAGCCGAAGCTTCACAGACACACTCTGGGGACACCCAAGACTTATATTAGCTACATATTGTAAAAAGAGGCATAATAGGTCTCCTTTAAAATACCACATGAAGGAAACTACTAATAACAGATCATTGTCCACACACAAAAAGATCCCATCAGGGCTTGAGGGGCAACATAACGGCGCTCAACAACTGAACTACTATCTGTTCCAAAGAAAGCAGTTGACCTCAGGGTATAACCTGATCGATGTGAGGGACCTCACGAATGACTCACGGTGGTGGACAGCACCAGTAGCATGACCAGCTGCGTGCCGTAGTGTGGTCAAAGCCAGAGCATAATGAAGCATAAGAAATAACAGACACCAATAGAAAAACTCATTATGGTCATCTTTTCAGAGCTGAAACTATATAAAAAGCGGATTTTAAGTCAAATTTCAGCCATGCCTCTTCATTACCACATCCTCATTTATGAGTGCATAATGACTTGCTAGGATGGTTAGGGCTTTAAGAACAGATCTTAAAACCTGGAGCTTGTTCACAGGGAATAGTAACAGGCAACATAACAGCTCATAAGCAGAGAAGAAATAAAAATATTACAGTATGTCATAAGTATTTTGTAACGCATGATAATGCGTACACAGTGAGAGCGGACGTCTCGAGACTCGTTTGAATGAGTCGTATGACCCACAGTGACCTTCTCTCGAACCCTGGCCATTTTTGCATTAGCGGGTGAATACGAACACATCATTTGGGAGTTTGCAAATGCCCAAAAACAACCCTGTAAGACGGACACAAACAAAAAAAGCTTTCAGGAACTCAGATCAGAAGTCTGGTTTCGGAATGCTGTGTATTCTGTAGTAGAATCAGAGCATGATAGAAACCAAGACAACTCACATGACACATTGTTGCAGGTGGAGGAAACTCCCGACCCATAGTTCCCTAGTTTAGTTCAGTTCATTATAGAGTATCATATGATATACACTACCAGTCAGAAGATCATTGACATTTGTCTGAATGTTAATTTATAATGTTTTTATATACTAATCAATATAACACAAACGCAGTTGATTGAGAATAATTGGAATGCACAATGAAAAAACATCATTTTTGAAAAAAAGTGATCTGTTTTTACAAAATAATACATGCATACCTACATATATATATATATATATATATATATATATATATATGTAGGTATGCATGTATGTATGTATATATATGTACATACATACATGCATACATTCATATCCTGGTTACTGAAAGATACGTATTCCAATGATCGACATGATAGATAAGATACTAGGTAATAAATTGGAGATGATACGTTATAAATCATTCATTGAAAACATTAAAAATTATAGATTTATTCATTATAAATCATAAGTTCATTGAAAACTGTAGATTTGATCAATGGTAAACAAACGTGTTGTTGAACGACAGGCTTTATAAACATGACTTCCCCAAACAAAACCCATTCTAATATATAAACATACTCCATTTAAATCCTGAAAGCCGGTTGCTGGAGAAGCTCATTGAAGCAGCTTTGACTCCCACCACAGACAATTAATAAAAGCCCCGTGAGAAATTAAGCCCCCGAGTGATTTAAAAGCCCATTAGACTTCGTAAAGTAACGAATAAAACGACACGAACAGCGCGCAGTAGCTATGCTAACTATCATCGCTAGCGATAAGAAACGATATTAATATAAGACCCAGCCGGAGGCTAATGTGTGAATGATTGACATGTTGTTAATATGAATGTATCCCGCGCCAGCTGATAGCAAGAGGAACATTTCGATAAATGTGAATATGTTTTAACGCGGTAGCAGTTAAACCGAGCTGAAGAGGAAACCCCTGCTAGCCAGACACCCATCTGCACTGAACGCAGCGACGCAACGCGCCGCGACACACCACAACGCTCCAGTTACAATCAACGAATCTGTCTACGCTGCAGGCGCGCGATCAGCGTCGCTAAAAATAAAGGAAGCGTTTGATGGTCTCTCTCAAATCAATGATGCCGCATTCACTTACACGTAGATGATGGACACGAGGTGCATGAGCCAGAGCACGATGAACAAGAGAAAGCCGAAGATGGAGAAGCCTTGCAGGGCTAGATCGAGCAGGGCCATGGCTGTCCTGTGTCCGGATGCGCTGACACCTCAGTGTTCGGCCCTAATGCTGGAGCTCTCTCTCTCTCACACACACACTCTCACACACGCTCACACACACTCTCAGATGACTGCGCCGAGCAGGCGGGTCTGCGGGAATCAGCGCATAGCAGAACTGATGACGCGTTCATTGGGTGGGGCTGCGGTCAAGGGGGCGGAGTCTGCCGGATTGCGCCAACTGAACAGTTACAGCATTTAAATTATTTTATTTTATTTTATTTTAAGGCAAGATAGTACATACAACAACAACAACAACAACAACAACAATAATAATAATAATAAACTTTTGTGTTTCATCTTCTGGTCGGTTTTGAGTTCACGTCTCGTTTGTTGGAAAGAAAACAACCAAAATACAAGTTTTTATTTAATTGCACTTCATCTATTTGCTTCTGCAGATTTTAATTACTTGTTTTGCATTTATTTCTTTTCAACACTCGGAAATCTCTACTTCTGTTGCACCAAACTTTATATTTTTCTTGGCTGTATTGATATTCTGAAAGGATTTTAACAGAGATTAATGTCATTTCACCTGATTATAAATATTTCTAAAAAATATAGTGAATATGTATGTGCTTTTTTCTGGCTATTGACAGATCTTATTCTAGTATCACAGAGTATCATTTTATTCTAGCATAATTTAATTTTTAAATTCATTTTAAGATTAAAGTTGGTAATTTTGTTGTTTTGTCTTTTTATGTCATTTTTAGTAGCTTTTAGTATGTGTGTGTGTGTGTGTGTGTGTGTGTGTGTATACATATACAATGTACAGATGCATCTAAAAAAATTTTGAATATTGTGAAAATAATTTTTCTTGTAACTTAAAAAAGTATTTTAGATTCAAACATGCATTTAAAAAAGTGTTTTTCTTTGTTTTAATTTTGATGATTAGAGCTTACAGCCAATGAAAATTAAAAATCCAGTATCTTAGATTTTTTAGTATATCAAGAATACCAAGAATGTTACATAAAGTAACAATATTATTGTTTTAATTGTATTTTTACTGATTTAAATTTGGTTTCCTGTTTACAGTATTCTCTGAGGTATTCAAAATCCCCTCTGTAAAACCCCAAAATCTAAAATGAAAGAAGAATTGTGAACCTGTCTTTGTCCAAGGTTCAGATTTGGGTTAATTAGATAATATTTGCATATTTAAACATATATTTTTAGAAAAAGTGTAATATAAAAAATGAATGCAATTCTTAATGCAATCAACTGGAATATATGGAGATATCTGCTATTATATTTTTCATTTTTATTTCATTTATTTATTTTAAATAAGGGCTGTTTTGTCAGCTTTTAGTTATTGTCAGTAATCAATGAGTTACTTTTAGACTCTAGTATATTCTATTTCTATTTTTGTTGTTTTAATATCTGTGTTTTATCTTGTCACTGTCATTCTGTTGCATTGTGGGAGCCTCTGTCATGAAAACAAATTCCTCGTAGGGTGTAAATATACCTGGCATTAAAGATCATTCTGACAACAACTTTGAATTGTGACATTTTTGAATTTTTGGGCACTTTCATGCAAAACAGCAGAAATTAAATGTGCTGAGGGTGAATATTTTTCTTTTTTTAATAATAATAACAATAATCGCCCTATACTCCGTCAGCTTAAACATGTCAGAGAAGAGACTCCTGCTTTGTGTGTCAATCATTGTTCTGACCGGCTCTTAAAAATCTCTGTGATCTCTTGTGTATGGACTTTGGAGAGCTTATATCAGCATTTACGTGTGGGGATGGATTATGGATCGGGTCAATGGGGCCAGTGTCCCTGTGCCTCTGACCATCATGGGCCTCTACAGCTGACCGCCCAAAACCAGCAAACCAGCCACTCTCAGTGTCTTCAGAACACATACTACCGCTTCTATGGTGTTCACTAATCATTTTGGCAAAGTGTATGTGTTGATTTCTGCAACTGCAACCATATGGCTTTATATTTCCTGTTTCTGATGTATTTTGTAAGTATTTAAATACAATTGGACAACTTTTAACAACAGGCTGATTATTATATATTATTTATCTCAGAATTTTAAGACAATTTGTAGAAGTTTAGGGAGATTCCCAGGGACATTCCTAAGTTCTTCATCAATTACAGTCAATGCTTCACTTGTAATCTGGAATCTAAACATATCCACATGTCCCATCACGCAAAGCATCCAAGGCAAATGAGCTGATACAATAAAATACTGTATAAAAATAATACTATATATTTATTACACGCATTGAACACTGATATAAAAAAGTAAACTAAATCATTACAAATATATATGTTTTTAATGATTCTAATTTATTTCTATTTTTTCTTGCATTGTATTGGATTTAGCCTATTACTGTGTATTTTTCAAGTGTCTGCTTCCAAATATAAATCTATATGATCTTTTTGGAACTTTAATTTAATGAAACTGTTATAAAATTGCTTTTTGTAAGCTATGTTATGTGCAGTGCTCTCACGATCCTCTGATTGCTGTATTCAATAAACTGATAGCCTGCGGTCTGAAGGATTCTCTGTACTGTTAGTGGCATTGTGGTACATGTGTCTGACGCATGAGAGAAGCAGCTGGAGGAGGACATGTGAGCTTCCGCATCACGTCCTGCCCTTTCGTCTTCATAGAATAAGATGAGACTTTGTGGGGAGGCTCCGGCAATTTCACAGCTGATGCTTACAAAGGTTTGGAGGCGGTTTCTGTTCAGGCAATGAGGAAACACAGAATATTTATAATATAGGAGCTGTAGGAAGTATGTGGGATGCTTGTCAGGTCATTTCAGGCCTTTACAAATCTGGCCCAATTGGATATGTTAATGGGGCTTTTAGTATCTCTGAGATTCAGAAGTAAAATAGACAACTAAAAATAATCTAGAATAGACTGACAACTTGTAGTTGCAATGACATTTTACTAAACATGACTAGTCCACAAATAGTTTGTCATGAACCAAAACTAGTAGTGAATGACTCCAGTGTGAAGATACAACAAATATATCACAGTTGCTGCATCTCTGTCTGGAATTATTTTATGACAGTAAAAAAAAAGCTGTAACTGATGATTTATTTAAGTAGTGGACAATTACACTTCATTATACAACAGGTTACCTTACACCAGTAGGTGGTGAAAATAAGTGAGTCGCTGAATTATTCACTCAACCGATTCATTTAAAAACAAAGCACAGCTTTTACAAGCCAATTGCTAATGTTTTCTTAAATATCTAAAGCATTAAAAATGAAGTGTTTGTATAATATGCATTCTTTTATTTATTTGTAGGGGCCTAATCAGGCCAATAGACTTTAGTCAGGTTAGCACCATGTTTAATTTTTGACAGAAATGAACACAAGGCTGTTGGACAGAGGTGCGTTCAGTGGATCGTAATGTTGTTGAACAACATACCATTTGTTCAGAAAAAAAGGCTTCCTGAAAATTTTCTGACAAAAACAGCAGAAAATAGATGTGAGTGTATGATCAAGGACAAGTGCATGCCAGTGCAAACAATAAAAGTTCACAAATGAAATAACAACAGATAATAGCACCATTGCAACACAAAACTGTTTAGTGCTCAGTAATCCACTGCTCTTTTTTCAAGGAACACAACTTCCTGTCTCTTTGCTGACTAGTTTAATCTCATCAAACGAAAGGAAAACCTCTGGAATGCTGAATATTTCACCCTAAACTTGAGGCTTGATTCTCTTTCTTCGAAATGAACAGAACAAAAAAGCACCTGGTTTTCTGTGAAAGGACCTGTTTGAATCCTCCCAGGAACGTTGTTCGTTCCTAACTGTCATGTACTTCGTGCTCAGCTTCTCACAGCATTAGGTGTGCAGTTCATAATAAGGGAGTATGAATCAGTTTCATCAGGCTGAGTCAGTGGAAACATGCTGTCATGAACACGAGTAAAAGGATAAGGGTTGTGATGACATCATTACCAGGTCATAAGAGCCGGGCAAGTGTTAAAAACAATAGACAGGAGAGGAACACTGTCGGCGGAAACTAAAACATAAGACAATCGATTGGCATCACAGCCAGGTTTCAGTCTACAGATGATGTCATCCCTAAATGACTACCAATGAAAATAAAACAGAGAAGAATCTTCAATCAGTTTAATAATATTACAGATCGATTTAGCGCCTGATTTTAAATGTTAGATTCAAAATGATTTTAAGTCTGCTAATTAGAATAATTTTTGGTAGACTGATATCCTATGTTAAGTTCCTACCGAGTGTTAATTCTGAAGCACGTGATCAGTTTTATTAAGTCAGATGTTCATAAGCCTTAGCTATAATAAGACACCCCTTATGAGGGATGATCAACATCTGCCTTCAGTTTAGCAGCCTTAAAGTTTAATCTTGTGAAGTGACGTTAACCATTAACCTTATGAATTATGACCGATCATCCAGGTGACAGTAAATAGCCTAATAATGTTTAAACTTCTCCAGGTTGAGCTCAGATCTAATTAGATTAGAGTTGGCCACCTTGTGGATGAACTGTGGAGATGCAGTGTAAATATGTTCACACACACACGTTGCTTTTTATTTTCTACATCAACCCTACCCTAAACATACCCCTTTTTATTTAAAAAAAAAAACTCTTTCTGTATGGTTTTTAAGACTTTTGAATTACATGGACACCGAAAGTGTCTTCAAATCACCTTCTTGTAATACCTATGTCATAGCCATAAAGCACAATTACACAGTACAAACAATCACTGATTTTTATGGTTCTTCTGTAGCCTAATTTTGTGGTGCTAATTAGGCTATTATTGTTCTATGTACTTTCACATAAAATTAATATTTTGATATTTTGGTCAGGTAAAACTTGGAACTTTATAACGTTTAACAAAAATCTTCTATGTTTATCTCTTCTGAAGTTTTGGAAACTCACTTTTGGGGACTGTTTATGTTAAACTTATGCACATGTAGCCTGTTTCATGAGTATAGGGTAAAAAGTACTTACTTACACAAAAGTAAAGTGATTTCAAACCTAAAGAAACATAGGCCTAACAAAAGCAACAAAAAGTTGTGTTATAAAACAGGCCTATTGTTGGTGTAAAATATGACATTATAGCCTCAGTTTAGTTAAATGTTATATTCACGAATTCAGATGTTCATAAGCTTTAAGACCTTATGAGGGATGATGAACATCCTCTTCTGTTTATGAGCCCTATGAGTTATCTTAATCATTAAAGGCAGCATCGTGAAGGTAAATTATAATATTTAATTTTCCAATGTTGAATTCAAATTAGATTAGAGGAAGCCGTAAATGCAGTTTATAAATTGTCTCCTTACTGAAAGTCATTAATAGGTCATTAATAAGTGAGTCATTCGTTCAAACTGCTGATTCATTTGGAAGTGTCGTATGAACGAGTCACTGAATTATTGGTTCACTCGATTCATTCAAAAAGTGGAATATTGTCCTATTTTGAGCAAAACCAGACGATGCTCACAAGTGTATCTAAACCAGAATATTAACTTTCTGTTTATTAAACGTTTGGATAATGTTGTATAAACTACCTAAATTCCTGTTATAAGTATCCTACCTGATGCTTAGATTGTAAAAAAAATGTAAATATAATGAATATGCTATAATGAATATACATTTAAGCATTTAGGTGCAGATACACAAACATTTAGGCCTATACAAATATATATTTATTTATGTATTCTCCACATAATGTGTATTTTAGAAAATTGCATTTTATTATAAGAAGATGTAAAATACTATGTATAACATGTACAAGAAATTTAGGTAAACCAAAGATTATCTTATGCATAATGCACTTTTTAAAACTGGTTTTAGAGAGCATTGTTTACACTGTAGCCACTTCTACTTTATCTTATGTGAGATTAATGTGCTATTTTGGTCACAAGGGGGCACCGTTTCCACAGCATAACCAAACATGAAGGCATAACCTAGAATTTATTAAATAAAGACAAATTCTAAATTCAGTCTGAAAGTGTGAATCACGCCTTATATATTCCTAGTTTCATCTATTCACTTAATAAAGAAGATAAGCACATCATTGTCCTATCCTACATCCTTAAACACCCCTGATCATTAACATCTACATGGGTTTCCAAATCCTGTCTTTGTCTCATTGTGATGAAGGAGCTATTGTTCTAGAGATCTTCAGGAGAAAACAACTCTCCATTCTTAGATCTCCTTTATCTTATCAAAAGATCCCCTCCTGTCAATCATTTGTCAGCTGATAAACAATGATTCAGTTAAGTGTTGGGGGATGAATTGAGACGGGAGCATCTGCACAAATCCCCATGAAAACTGTCAGTCGGATCACTGAGATGAAACTCAACGGCCCACTACATTCGGTGATTTAATCAAGCTGAGATAACGTTTCCATCTCCAAAGCCTATTAGAGCAGACCTATTTGTACCAACTTACATAACCACATTACATAATAACTGAGCAGCATTCTGTGCAGTTAGCTTCACTTACACACATTACCATTAATTTCATTAAAGTAATAATACCAAGAAACAGTATTTACAAGCAGATCCAAAGCACATTAGGCCTAAGTACGGTTTCATTTGTTTTTCTCAGCATTTACTTATAGCCTATGCAATATAAACTGTATATATTATTAGTTTTATTGATAATCAAATAAATTTTACGTTATTTATATATATATATATATATATATATATATATATATATATATATATATATATATATATTTTTTTTTTTTTTTT
>JAUMHE010000059.1:3343563-3354178 GCA_032359235.1 Enteromius mattozi
CTCCGCCTTCTTTCTTTGTGTAAACATTTGGGCGGTGTTTGAAAATAAACCCACTCTGTGACGTAGAAAAGTGGAGGCATGATTAAACGAGTCGTGTTAGGAGGATGTGGACAAGTCATAGCTTTTATAAAGAAAATCTCTTTGGATTTGAGACTTTAGTCTTTGCTACTTTAGGGATCTTATCTCTGCACTAACAGCTCCAAAGAGAAAGGAAAACCTGAAATCGTATCATATGACTCCTTTAATATGAATAATGATGTGTTTAAGTCATTACATGTGAGTTTCTCTCTGCTTGTACTTGAACAGGAGTAAAGGAGTGTTGGAGACCTTCTCAGGAACTGAAACCAACAAGATATGGCCTCACGTTCATGCCTTCCTGACCAGGAAAATCCCAGGAAACCAGCAGGCTATGGGAAAAGCGTGATTGCACGACAACTTTGAGGACTTTCACCACAGCTGAAGTACACTGTCGGACTCGAGCACAATGCACCTCTGTGGCCTTAAGCAGTCTACTGTATTTGTCCAAGCCTTTGGTGTCTCTGTCTGGTTTTATGCCTTTGTGAGAAAGTTAGTGCCAAACAAGAGGTTTGTGGTTAAACTAGTCTATTACTGAGCTCTAGCGCTGTCATCTTAAGGAAATAAACCCAGCTTAGAGAGTTAGAGGTAGGCAAGCTAAGATTAATAGTTGACTCCAAAGTTAATAATTCTCCGTTTTCAACTTAGAAGTGCCCAACCCATCATTTGTTTTTCTTTTAGCTGAAGTGGCTGCAAAGTGTGAACAGCAGCTCCAAAACATTCCTGTTTATTGTCCATTTTAATATTATTGAAATTTGTGCATACTAGAGAAGTATTAATTTTAACATTTCACAAATGAATGCAGAGCAAAATTACAATTCCGACCTGAATTTTGAATGTTCTGTCATTTTTGTATGAACCACCGTGGCCTTAATTAGCAAAAACACTGTCTAATTATAAGTCTAATGACTTTGTGACTTTTTCATATGAATGTTAATATTTTTTGCATATACAAAAACTGTATTTTTAATTAAAAAAGGTTTGCACAATTCAATAAATAATAAAGGGAAAGAAAATCTATAATGTGATCAAAATGTATAAAATGTTGTCCTTTTGTATTGATAAATCACTATTGGGTGGTTATGAAGACCACAAGTGAAGAGTTTATTCATCTACTTTTATGGCACAGTTTGCAAACCACTATAAATTGCAGAAAACCTGCCATTGAATAATGGAGAAATTAAGTATTCTGCAAAGCATGGCATTTCAGAAACAACTGCAATGAACTGAAGCTCATATCTTTTTAGTTTTTCTTTTGGTAGTGAATCATACCAACAGTTCTAGATTTTATATATATATATGCATTTATTAGTGACGTTATATGATTAATCTAACCACGATTAATCACATCCAAAATAAACTTTTGTTTACATCATATCTGTGTATGTACTGTGTATATTTATGTGAATACACATAAATATAAACACAATATATATATTTAGAATTTTTTTTCAATGCATAATTCTATTCATATAATGTATATTATATAAAAATATATTTTCTTAAATATATACATGCATGTATGTGTATTTACATATACATAATAAATACACACAGTACACTCATATATTATGTCTATGTCATATCGTATTGTTTACATTATATTTTTTGGATTAGCTTGAAAGAAATTCTCAAGATCTCCAAGAAACATTCAATATTTCTCAACCACTCTCAAATGTTTGTTTTTTTACAACACCCTCACATATATTAACTTTATGACCCATGACTTATGTTCCTTTTGTTGAGTGGATGTGCTGCAAAAACACGCATCGTACATTTGATCCTGGTTGCTTTCAACCAGTCCCTCCTTCTAAAACTGCACGCCTCAGGCCAGTTTATTGTCCAGGGTCCAAGGTCATTCCCTCACACACAAAGAGCTAGCCAACATACTTTATGTTAAGACATTATTTTAATAAAAATAAACTGCCAAAATAAAGATTTCAGGGTTGGTGAGGTTAACATTTTGGCTATATTGTATTATTTCATATACATAATACGTTATGGGATGTTTTGTTTGGAAAATAAAAAAGTTTTTACAAATAAAGTACATAAAAAAATAAAATAAAGATTTGAGTCAGTCAGCAAATATTAGTGGTCTAAAGATTTAATTGAGGATTTTGATCTCCTGTAAAGACTTGCACAATGTAATCACAGCCATCATTTACTATTACACAAGTTGTGGTTTGCTGTATATGCTCTTTGTGCAGCACAAGCAATGCAAACTGGCTGGATGCGATAAGCGGTGTTTCAATGCAATTACTGCAATCAATACAAGTCAGTTTGATGGTGAGGCAAAATGGCATCTCTGAAAGTCTTATTTGTTAGGATGGTTCACTCAAAAATGAAAACTGTCATTGTTTACTTGCCCTCATGTTGTAAATGCAAAAAGAGATATTTAGAAGAACGTTTCTTGTTTTTGACCATATAATGAAAGTGAATGGGGTCCAAAACAACATTGATTGGATGCCATTGACCATCATTGTAGGAATAAAACATTTTGCGTACGACATCAAGTCAGACAGCTTTGCAGCAGAAGATTGAACTCCTCTAATTTGTCACTTTTTTTGACATCATATCAAACTCAACAGCCCCAGTGCCTTTAGCATCCGGTTTACATTTCGATACTGAACTCGTTCATTATAACTGAAGGAAATAATATTATATTGCTGGTTTTCATGCTGTACCACTTTTTGCACGGGTCTCATCTCCATGGTGGAGATAGCGAAGTGGGAGGTCCTGCTTCGCCTTAGTGTCGTTTGTCTATCTGCAGGAAGCCGACTGTTATCTGCCGTGTCCATGCACAGATGACACATGAAACACTTCCCAGATAGCAGCTGGAGTTTGAATGTTCAGTGGACGTTGTAGATTACAACCCAAAGGCGGAGAACAACAAAAAGAAAGCTCTAATTAAACTATGAGGTTTTCCTTTGCACGTACCACTTTCCTAAACCTTTCTCAAAATGCTAAATCAGAAAGGAAAGTCAGCAACAGAAATGTAACAAAATGTGCACAAAAATATAAGTGCCTCAAAATACAGTTGCCTATCTCTTTTAAAATACTTTCCCTTTTAAACAAATATAAAGTGCAGCACACATCCAGGCACGGATACAAATCTCAAGTCTCTGAGCACAGCCCTTGTTCTTCCTGTCCTGCGACCCAAAGTGGATTTTTCCTACTGAAGTTTGGTCAGGGACTGATATTTTCCTCTGCTAGGTCTCCATCATTCTCCACTCATCCGTTTCTGAACTCTCTTCTTTGGAGGCTCGCGGTATATTCGTCCAAAGTCCTGCCTCCAAGCAACGCTTCACGTGGTGTTCTGCCACCTGTTGCGAGCGAGAAAGAGGATATTAATAAACAACAGGAAAAGACGCTAGCAGAATATGAGATCTGTATATGAGGAACAGGAAGTGAGCTGTATACTGAACAGTATCATGATCAAAAATGTTTACGGTTCAGATAAAAATGTACATTTGGTCACCATTTACTTACTCGTGTTGGTCCAAACATGCATGAGTTTTGTTCTTGCATGCAAAACACGAGGAGAAACTTTGAAAAATTGTTCTGCTGCTCTTTTCCATACAATGAAAGTCAATGGTGACCAAAAATCACATTTTAAATTTTAACAAAGATGCTAAAATACAAAGCTATCATATTATAAAAAAAAAAAAAAAAAAATTATATATATATATATAAAAACTAAAAACACATAGTTAGGTTGCAATGCATTATTATAATTTAAATATATTTTAAAACGCAAGTTATTTTTGTGATTAAATCATTTTCAGCAACATTACTCAGTCTTCAGTGACACATGTTCCTTCAGAGATCTGTTTAAAAAGCTGAATTTATGCTCAAGAAATATATATGTAACATTATGAAGATTTTACAGTCATTTTAATGCAAATAACTATCAAATCTAAAAGAATGAAATTGTTCTGAACCCAAATGTTTTAATGGTACTGTAAAGAGTGATTTGGTCTACAATTTATAGTGCCTTTGTGTCATTTTAAAGCTAAAAAGTCCCCAATAACTTTTATTATACAGAAAGGAGCAGCATGAACATACTACAAAATATCTCAATTTGCGCTCCATGGATAAAAATGAGTCATACAGGTTAAGAACAACATGAGGGTGAATAAATGACATGCTTGTAATAATCTGCACATCTCTTATACAGATCTGCAGGGCAGGAAGAGGGATCATAGGTCAGCCTGGATTCTGATGAATGCAATGCGGTCACAGATTAAAGCTATTATGTAATTCTTTTCCTGTGTCTTTTGGCTGTAATTCAGCTTGTCTGTGTAAGGTTCAGAGCATTGGTGACAAGTGAAAGCGAGGGAGGAAGTGTGCAAAAACCTGAAAAATACATTTGACCTCTAAATGACCCTGAAACACGCCATCGTGTTTTGGTTACACATCAGACAACGCTGCATGCTTTCTAAAGCTGGGACATTTGAAGAGGGTTGGGAACCAAGAACCATTTACTATTCAAAGCTAATAATAATAATAATAAAAAAGACAAACCAGAAGCTGATGAATGGTGATGTTTTACAGCATTACCTGTGAGTTCATGCTGCTTAGCATATTCTGAAGAATCTGCATATCCTGCATCTGGATGCATGTTTTCAGCTCCTGCAAATTCAACATTTCACTCATTTTATGTTTTGTTACTAGCTACACTAGTGTTTAAAAGTCGAAAAGTATGCTTTTATTCAGCAAGGACACATTAAATTGCTCAAAAGTGACAGTAAAGACATATTCATAATTATAATACACATTCTATTTTAAATAAATGCTGTTCTTTTGAAATTTTAATTAAAGAAAAACAATTAGGCAGCACAGCTGTTTTCAGAATTGATTATTTCTGAAATGTTTCTTGAGCAGCAAATATTAGAAAGATTTCTGAAGGATCGTGTGACACTGAAGACTGGAGAAATGATGCTGAAAATTCACAGGAAGGAAATACATTTTAAAATGTATTATCTGCTTTGGTTGCTTCATGCTGAATATTCTGTGTCATTCAATAATCCTTCCTACCGGTGGCAGAGACTCCAACACCTCCTTGGGGTCGAGGCGACGACCCGGAGGGGTGTTTTGGTGAACTGTATCCTTTGGGCTTTCTCCTTTTGATTTCATGGTATACTCTTTAACTCTCTGCTTAAAGGCATTGAGTTCTGTGAGGAAGACGTCCAAGTACCCCTCCTGACCTGCCTTAAAAACAAGAAAAAACTAACAAGATTAGAAATTATTCAAATGCATTCAGTGCAAATACGAATGGGGTTTGGTTGCATGTGTGAATATGAACTTCATCTGTGTCTATATGGCTTTGTTTGTCAGTTATGTCACGTCTCTCTCTAGTGGTCACTGACATTATTACATAACACTCACAACTCAGACTGACTGGAATCAAGGCTGCATTTATCTCATTAAAATATTGTGAGATATCATTACAATGAAATCTATTTTATTTCTATTGATAAAAGCTGCATTACACACATGTTTTCAGTGTCATATGATCCTTCAGAAATCATGCTGATATGATAACCTGCTGCTCAAGAAACATTTATTATTATTATGCATTATTATATTAATGTTGTAAACAGTTGTGCTGCTTAATATTTCTGTGGAAATCACAATACACTAACATTCAAAAGTTGAATAGTAAAAGAGTAATAGTGTTACGTTTGATCTTAAAAAAGAAAGAAAAGAAAAGATGAATACATTTATTTTCATTATATTGATACATTAATAATGTTACAATAGATTTCTTTTTCAATATTCATCTTAAAGAATCCTTAAAATATTCCAAAAAATATTACACCGTAATAACAGTTGATCTTGAACTGAATAATTGTTGATATTGAATAACATTGATAATAAGAATCAGTATTAATAACTGAGCACCAATAGTAATTGATCATAAATGCAAATCAGCATATTAATATGATTTCTGAAGGATCATGTGACACCGAAGACTGGAGTAATGATGCTGAAAATCTAGCTTTGATAACAGGGATAAATTACATTTTAATAATAATAAATTTTTTTTTTTTAAAAAATCACATTATTTCACAATATTACTATTTTACTGTATTTTTTAAACCAAGCAAATGCAGCCTTAATGAGGCGCATTCCTTCAAAAATAAAAAGCCCTCCATTGCTCCAAACCTTTGATCAGTAGTGCAGGACTTTATTGTTGTACCTCTCTGGCTATATAAGTCGTGTACAGTAAGAGATGTGTAATGTTTTGCCCAAATCACCACTGGGAAAAGGTTGAAGGTGATGTCTGCAGAAGCGAGTCTTACTTTGGCTTTCTGAAAGAACTGACGGAAACAGCCTCGTGGGTCTTGCTGAGTGTTGCGGGCCATTTCCAGAATAAACTGCATGACGACCGCCTGATGAGCCACCTGCTCCATTAAAGCCTCTTTCTGCAGAAGATGCAGACAATCAGGTTCAGCAGCAGGTCATGAAGACATACTGCAGAAAGAGTACAGCTTGTGTGCACTCACCTGCTCTGCCTGTAGACGGAAACACCACAGGATCAGGTAATTGGCCGTTTCTTCACAGATGAGATGGTGGTACTCTGCTAGAAAGCGCTGACTATCATCCCACCTCCTCAACATACCTGTCCAATCAGAATAGAGATGACAACCTCGCTTCAGATGAACAATCTCCATTAATAAACACACAAATCTAGCTCCCATGACTTACCGAAATGTTTCAAGAGTTCTTCATTCCGCTGGACGAAGCTTATGTTCTTATCGTGATCGGATTCATTAGGCCAAGACTGTGAACTGTTTATGATACTCTAAAAATAAGACAAAGGGGGCATCAGCAATCTATATGTGAACACTAACAATGTGATAAATTCAGAATTTGTCCAAGGACTATTTTATTTAATAATAATAGTATTAATAACATCCCTATGTAATTATATCTGCATATATATTTTTTAAATATTTTAAGTATAGGTAAAGGTGTAACCATTTTAAAAGTGCACACTGTAACACTCACTGGTCCGAGTCATTTTTGACCCAGGTATTAACTGAGAGATGTTAATGCAGATCTGTTCCATTGAGTGTCTCCAAAATACTTTTGGTAAACATATTTAGCCTCTTGTCCATATCTCAAACACACTTTTAGTTTAACTGGGAAACATAAACATGTATGTGAAAAGACACTGTAAGCACAACATTATGTAACTGATATAAACTGTATCAAGTGAACTACAGTAAAAGTTTAAAGACCACATAATCTAAAATTTACAAATGAAGTCCACATTTCACCTTGCTTCTACCTATTAATATAAATAATTAATTAAATTAATTGCTTTTTCTTCATGAAAACAGATTTATAGTGGTGATTTCACAAATAGGCCACAAAAGAGTCTTTGTGCTATAACCTACTATACTAGTAATTCTGAAAATACTGGAGCATATAAACTAATGAGACTTACACAGAACTGCTGAAAAAAAAGAAATTGTGTTACACAATATTTATTTAGTGTAAGCGTATTATTCACTGACAATGAAGGAACTAACACTTTCATTGAATAAATAGTTCAAGGACGTCATTTCAAGCTATTTTTGAACAATATCCGACTTATTAATCCACATTCACTACAGGCAAATGTAAGGTTTGCAAAAAGCATAACTATTAACAACATTCGCTTTTGGATGAAAATCTGAGTGGAAGTCTAATATTAATATTATTAAAACAACATTTATTCCTGTGATCAAAGCTTTTTCAGCATCATTACTCCAGTCTTCAGTGCCACATGATCCTCCAAAAAGTGAATCTGATGCTTAATTATTATTGGTGCACAATTATTAATAATGTTATTATTATTAATAATGTTGAAAACAGATGAGTAAACAATAATAAGTTTTTTTATATATGGGACAAAGACAAAAAGAAGGAGTTTAACCAGAAAAATAATGAGTGTAATACTGCTTTAATTTGTTGTTTTTCCCCAAAAAATGTAAATGGTTTTCTGTTTAAATTATTTTGTTTTTCTAAATTTGAATATCACATTTTCCCCTGATTTACTAAATTTAGCCACTAAAATGTCATTCAGTGTAATAATCTTGTCAGGCATATTTACAACAAAAATCAATTTATGACACATTAACATATGAATTACTTTCACCCCAAATACTAATTAGTTGTAATTTTATTTATTTTTTACATTTGGCACTATCCTAGGTTTTGCCCATTTGTCAGTAAGATTTTTTTTCACTAATGAAAACACAAAATTCAATACGCTTCCTTATTCTTTTATATATTTTAATGTTTAGAAGTAATAATAAACATGTTTAAATTTTTACACAAATATTGTGTTACACTGAATGACAATGTGACATTATTTCAACCAAATTTTGATATTTTAATCTCCAAAAACTTATTTGAAACCTTAAAAGTAGACACTTTACTTGCATTTAATGTACTTTCTATAGACAAAAAAAAAATCACTTTATGTGTGTAGTAATTTCACACATCTCTAACTGATATGATCAACTTACTAATTAATTTAATATTTGAGCCATGAATGCTGAATGATAAATGATACTTACTGACCCCAAACTTTGGAATGGTAGTGTATATTAAGCCATTCAAAAACAAACATAAGTGTATAGATATTCATATTGTATGGATAGATATTTTATATATGCTGTTAGCCCTGTTCCAAAACATCACAGGCCTCTGAAGGGGAAATGCTGCTGTGTGTGTTATATTTAGTGGTCTGTATCCTACAATGCTCTGATAAACTGAAAGACTTTTCTAGAGTGCTGATTTGAGATACCTTGTCAAACACATCCCGGCTGGCCTCAGGGCACAGAGTGGTCTCTTTGTGTCTCCACTCCTGTTCGGTCTGTGAGAGCTCTGCGGAGGAGGCCAGGGCTCGGGCTCGCTCTTGCTCTACAGACTCAGAGCTGTGGAGCTCCAGACCACAGAGCTGGTCCTGCGCCTCGGCCAGCTGCCACTGCGACGCGATTGAGGCCTTCACACAGCTCTGCTGACGCAGGCACAGAGACGCCATGCTCTCCGCACTCAGCTGCGATCGACACAGAGAGAAAACACTCACAACGCATCCAACAAATCATTACAGGCTGCATGAAAGATTCATGT
The DNA here is from genome assembly GCA_032359235.1 of Enteromius mattozi. Lineage (NCBI taxonomy): Eukaryota > Metazoa > Chordata > Actinopteri > Cypriniformes > Cyprinidae > Enteromius > Enteromius mattozi. The sequence continues at coordinate 3,352,768 of JAUMHE010000059.1, forward strand.
TTATAAAGAACATCGCTCTGCTTTTGTAACCAGTTTCACTTTATAAATCTAAACCATCAGGGATACTGATTTTCCCACTGTTTATAAATATTAGTGCTGTCAAACGATTAATCACATCCAAAATAACATAAAATATCTGTGTGTACTGTGTATATTATGTATACATAAATACACACACATTCAGTACATATTTACATTTTTATATTTATATTCATATTTTTTTATATATATAAATATACTTAATATATAAACTTTTTTTTGTAACTATATAAATGGATGGGTGTGCATTTATATATTACATACATAATATACACAGCACACACATATACTATGTAAACTAAATTAATCACGATTGATCGTTCGACAAGACTAATATTTATAAGGATTTTTTTTAAAAAACAATGAAAATTACATTTTAAATATTAAAATAAAGAACCGTTATTGTAAATTGTTATAATAAAAATAAATTGTTATAATATTTCAAAATTAAAAACAGTAATATTGAGATCAAATAAATGCAGCTTTAGTGAGACTTCAATATTTTTATAGAGACTGCAGGATCAAATTTATATTTAAATGGAATATAACAATAATACTTTTTATGTATTATGCATACATTGTGATGTTAGTAATCTGGCTTGATTGGTTACCAAAGAAGGGTATCAAAATTATTCAGTAAAATAAAATTCTCAAAGTGATAAAATGTTGTGCTGCAAAAAACAAAAGAAAAAAAGTATACCTTTCTGAAACTAAACTAAATAAATTTTTTTCTGGTACACATAAAAAGGCAAGAACATTGAAAGGTAAGTATGTTGAACGAGAAACTTTTAATTTCTTGATAATTAAGAGCGTTATAAATCTGAATTATACTGAGACTTGTGTTGATAACAATGAAAGTACTCAAGACTTATTCCTGAGCACAGAAGAGAACAATGGCACAAGAGGAATGCCAAATCAAAGTTTTAACTCTGAAAATACAGAAAAGTAACACAGAAATTCAAAGACAATGGACTTGTGACAAGGTCCCTGAAATAATCAGGCCTTAACTTTAAACTTTCAGTGATTTTCTTTGCTATGAAAAAAGCAGGAGTAAGTCTCTCCAAAGCTAGGAAAAAGTGAGCTCATATATACAGTAAGATGTGCTGAAGTGAAATGCATGGTATTTGTCCACTCTAAAACCACCTACTGTTGCCAAAGCACTCATTTAACCTTTTTCAAGGCGTATATTTACAAAATATAAACCTCTGGGAATCCATAACCTGGTCTCATGAGACCATAGTAATCCTTCTGGATCTAACAGCATACATAATATTACAATGCTGCTCGAGGAGAAGTTTCGGACCATTCTCTGTAAACCCTAGAGATGGTTGTGCGTGACAATCCCAGAAGATCAGCAGTTTCTGAAATACTC
>JAUMHE010000059.1:3359092-3371957 GCA_032359235.1 Enteromius mattozi
CTTTATGTGTGTGTGTGTGTATGTATATATATATATATATATATACACACACACAGGGGTTGGACAATGAAACTGAAACTCTGGCCAATTTAGTGTTGGAGTTTTCATGGCTAAATTTGACCAGCCTTTTGACCAGTTCAAAAGAGGACAAATTGTTGGTGTGCGTCTTGCAAGTCTTTGTGATGTATCAAGAGCCACAGTATCCAGGGTAATGTCAGTATACTGCCAAGAAGGACGAAACACATCGAACAGGAGTAACTGTGGACGCAAGAGGAAGCTGTCTGAAAGGGATGTCCGGGTGCTAACTCGGATTGTATCCAAAAAATTAAATATGCACCTCAACTCTCCTGTTTCCATGTGCACCCAATGGTTCAAACATTGTATCCTGAAGGCAGTGCCATGTATCAGGATGATAATGCACCAATACACACAGCAAGACTGGTGACAAAATGGTTTGATGAACATGAAAGTGAAGTTGAACATCTTCCATGGCCTGCACAGTCACCAGATCTAAATATTATTGAGCCACTTTGGGGTGTTTTGAAGGAGCGAGACAGGAGATGTTTCCCTCTACCAGCATCACATAGTGACCTGGCCACTATTCTGCAAGGAGAATGGCTCAAAATCCCTCTGGCCACTGTGCAGGACTTGTATCTGTCATTCCCAAGGCGTTTCAGTTTCATTGTCTAACCCCTGTGTACACACGCACACAAATACATATATATACACACACACAGTACTGTGCAAAAGTTTTAGGCCACTAGTATTTTCACCAACAAAAAAAATGTTTTAAGTGGGTTATTCCTATCTTTTGCAGTAGTGTGTCAGTTGGAAATATCAGTTTATCAGATTTTTAAGAAACTTCATTCTGTGTGATTTATAAGCTTGTTTCCTCATGTGGACCTAACAAATGTCCCCACAAGGTCAAAATATACTGGTATTCCTGTCTTTGTGGGGACACACACATTTCAGAAACATAGGTTATTTATATATTAAATATTTCTGTCACAGTCAAACAAATATTTGTTGGAAGCATAAGTTCAGGGGTGCACAGGGCTGAACAATCTTGAGACAAATTCCAGCCAGCGGGAGAGAACGATATATGGAGACAAATCTGGGGTTGATCTTGAGGCTAGGGAAGGGTCCGTGACTGCCGTGGACTCCAAGACTGAATCCAGGAGTGGACTGCTCAGGGCTGACATGGACTGTGACAGGAAAGGCAAGCTGCTCAAAACTGGACTCCATGATTATGACAGAGAGAGTGTTCTCCTCAAGACTGGGCTTCATGGCCATAGCAGGAAGGCCAGGCTGTTCAGGACTGACCTCTGTAGTCGTATATTGGGGATAAACTGCTCAGAATTGGCTTCCATGGCTGTGACAGGAAGTGCAGGTTGCTGAGAACTGGACTCCAGGGCCATGACAGAAACAGCGGGTAACTTGAGATTCTCCAGGACAATTGCACTCTGAACAAAGAGTTCTAGCCCTCCTGGCATGGGCTCTCCTACCCCTACGCCTCCCGGGGCAAAAGGTTGTCAGATCGACTACTTCTTCTTGGCTGTCTTAGACGGACATAGACATAGGATTATCAGGACTGGACATAACGGACTTTGACTTAGCTGGGACAGACTTCTCAGACACAAGAACTGAGGTTGACTGGGAGACTTCTCTTGAAACTACCATGACCACTTCAGGGGATTTGGTTGACTCCAGGGTGACTGCAGGGGGTTTAGTTGACTCAAAGACTGGATCCTGCACTAAGGACTCACTGGCAGATGCAGCAACTCAGGCCGCCCTCTTTTTTCTGTCCCTTCGTTTCTCAGTGGGAGTCAGAAGATGATTGTGGACTTGACTCGAAGAGAGAAGGAGGGCAGGGTGGTCACTGCTGATATCCTCAGGAGGGTTAAGGATCTGCCAGTCCTTGCAGTGATGCACATAAGTGGAGAAGTCCCAGAAACTCAAAACATGCAGTTTCTCTATCTCCCATCGCGGCAAGGGCTCATCCAAAGTCAGGTTGAAGGCCTCTTTCAGGGCTGCATCATCATATTCAAGGCCCTTAGCCATGGTCCAAAAGAACTGAGCAAAGGACTGGGGTCTTGGCCCTGCTGACGAAGCGATGCAACTGCCTGTTGGAGCGCCAATCTCCCTTCTGCAGTGGTGGGTGGAACAATTTTAATACTCATCTTTGACTGGCTGGTTTGTAATGTCATGGTCAACAGGAATGGACCCAAATGCAGAGTGAGTGGAACAAATATTTATTGGAAGCACAAGTCAGGGGTGCACAGGGCTGAACAATCTTGAGACAAACTTCAGCCAGCGGAAGGGAACTATACCTCCAGAGATAGCTGGTCAGGAGAACAGTCCCAGTCGATGGGCAAACCAGGCAGAATGGGTAGAAGGCCAGAGCAGAGCACGCCACCAGAGCGAAGGGACTCAAAGCAGGCGAGTTACAGGGATAGATTCTCAGCGCCGGGCTTGGCTGGCAGACTGCCTTGGGGAACCAACCGGCAGGGAATCTCAGGCTGGTAGAGCAAGACTGGAGGGAACACAAAGAACAAACACACAACAAGACCAAACAAAACAGCACTCAAAACCACAAAATCACAACTACTCAGCACACAAGGTAAAATGTATAATCAAAGGGAAGAAATATAAGTAAAAAAGGTAAAAGATATACCTAAATTTAGACTAAAATACAAAATCAAGGTAGTTCAAAACTAGGAACAAGGCTGATAACCAATAGAGTTAATCTTACAAATAAATAAAAGAAAAATGGAGAAACAAAACCAAAATCAAAAGACAGAAAATATAGAGCAAACACTTCAAGGATACATCGTAACAGGGCAAGACTCAAATATAGAGCAGCAAGTTAAAACAGTCTTTATGGCACAAGATGAATCAGCAAATACAAGAGGAAAAACAGCACAATATAAGGGAAGAAAAGAACACGAGGGCCAGGTGAGCACAATCAAGTAAACGAGGAAAAGACCAGGGCTAAACAAGAGGCCCTGACAGTTACTATTTGTTACTTTTGTGATTCATGGATTTGTTGTTAATATTCAATAACAATAATAATATTTTCTTTCATATGATGATTAATTTATGTAATTTATCATTCATCCAACTTCATGTAAAGTTTACTGTTTTAATGCCTAATTTTTACAAAATTAATAATAATAATAATAAAGGTTACTTCATCTATCTCTTCTACAGAACATTTTATTGATAAGATGTATTTTCCTTAACAAAATTGTGCACAATTTATGAATATTAATAAAAATCATGTAGTCTTCTTCTTCTTAATAATAAGAAGAATAGTCTGTTCGTTCATTTTGTAATACTCATGCATCTATCATTTAATAATTTTCATCTTTTCTAATATACACTTAGTGTTATGATGCCTGATTTTTACTTCTGCAGTACTATGTATTAATTAATAAACAATGCATAATATGTGGTTTCAGTCAGTATCCAAGCGTGCTTCTGTCAAAGCATCAGACGGACCAGATCCAGCCCAAGCTGCTCAGTAAACATGTGTTCAGACTCATGGAGAAATTCTGCATCGACCCAGGTGTGTCAGAGTTTGACTCAAAAGTGTAGGTTTATGAGTGTGTGTGTGTGAGATGTTTACACTGCTCCTGCGGGGTGTGTTTGCTACAGGTCTGTGCTCAAATTCTGTCTATAAGAGGAAGCTGGACTCGCTGAGGTTTCTCATGTACAAAACATTTGGCGAGGTGAGAAGGTTTTTTTCCAAACAAGTCAAAAATATATGAAGGTGTCAAGAGTAAGGTTCTAAGTAATCTACTGTTTGTTCTTATGTTAGTTTCACTTCCATGACTTCAGATATTTCTACAAGTGTAACGGTCAAGAAAGAATATTAAATATTTAAGCATACATACTGTATCTTATTTTTTAAATAAATGCTTATATATCAAGGCAAAACATATTTGTTTGTACACATGTAATGTATTATTAATTTATAAATATAATGGTTTTGGAGAGTCGCACCACTTGACATATTACTAACCTTGACTTAAAAGGTCAAATGATTTGATATTTTAAGAGATTTCTTGACATTAGGTTATTAACTAATGTCCTTTCCTGTTTTATGGTTTTTGTGTCTGCATGTTGGTTGAATGAAATGCCTTTGATTTTGTGGACAGGTTTTCTTTAAAAATCAGTAATGTAAATACCATGAATTATAATTAGTAATTATGATTTAAATATTATTCTTAATTTAACATGATTAAGATTAATAAATAAATTACTTTACAGATATGTTATAACAAAATATTTGTTAAAAATAATTTTTGTAGCTTACTAATAACATATAATTATTGAAGCGGTTTTATTAAAATGTTGCTCTTTTTCTAAATATCCAATAATAAAAGATTATGCCAAGCAAATAAATAAATCAGTCAATCACCAAAAAAATTGTTTAGTTTCTTTATGATGATATGCCAGTTCTTTTATCCTGATAATATCAATAAATTAATAGGATAGAAAAGTCATTACATCTTCTGTCTCTGAAATGACATGATGAGCAATATAAAGCTAATATAAATCCACTTTGGTGGTAAAAAACTGAAATGTTGTTTCTTATAAAACGATCAAATATTGATTAAAAAATAAAGTCTCACCCTTTATTTACCTCTAAATATTTTGTGCTTTCAGAAATCAAATTACAGAGGTTAAAGTCTTAAGAACTGCAGTAATGTGTCTGATTTGTTTTTTTTTTTTTTAAAGAAAAGCATGTCGGAAGAGAACTGGAGAGACCATGTTCAGGTAACACTAATTCTGTTTTAATTAAACACTTGAACATTTTGACTTTTTTTTTTAAATTTTTTTAAGTGTGTGTGTGTGTGTGTGTGTGTTGTGATCTCAGGCCATGATTGAAGGCAATACAGAGCTCCAGGTTCAGTTGGTGCAGCTGTTGGTTAAACATTGCAGCCTCCAGACTGCTGCCCAGTGGGCTGCACATTATAACTTACCCAGAAACAGACTTCCCATAGGAGTCTGGGACAAAATTCAGAGCCTCTCCCACAAGAAGCAGCTGTAAGTATTAAATCAAATGCACAGACACACAGACTTAAAAACTATGTTTGTGAAGACCTCCCATAAATGATTCCCATTCCAATAATAATAATATTTACTGTAACCCTCACACAAACCTTCTGACACAAGTCTGTTTTTGACACTGCTTGCGAAGATATTTTGGCTTACAAGCCAAAGTACACACACACAACCATCAAACTCACAAGTATATTCCTGTCATCTTGTCATAGAGGGATGTGTTTTGTGAGCGGCCCACCGGAATCTTGGACACCTCTTCAGTCTGATCAGCAAAAACACTACCAGCTGCCTCTGCCCAGAGAAAACGTCCTCTTTGTAGAGTCATTAGATGAAGTTAAGCAGTGCCGAGAAGCTGTTTTAAAGGTAATCCTTTCGTACTGTACCTTTAAGACCTCTGTTATGATTGGCTAACCTCTGAGTATTGATGTAGTTTGTATTGTCACATCAGTTTTAATTATTTCCAAAGAACAAGGAAGATCCTGTTTTGCATTATATGTCTTCTGTAACTGTCTCTCCTCATTCTTCTTCAGCCTGGCTGTGTGGTGGGAATAGACATGGAATGGAGAGCTGGTTTTGGCACAGTGTCCTCTCAGCGTGTGGCTCTGATCCAGCTGGCCATACAGGAACGGGTGTTTCTGTTGGACCTTTGTGCTCACGCCATTAGCCACCACAGCACCACAGTGAACTTCATCAGAGCTCTGCTGTCAGACAAGAACATTCTCAAACTGGGTAGGAAACATTAAGCCACCGACGTTCTGATGTTCTTCATATTTCTCGTGTTAGTATACTATGGGTCGGCTGTCAGGGAAGACATGGTAATTCTGTCTTCGTTTTTGGAAAACTTTGCTAGCTGTGTCTGTGTGTCTAGGTTATGGGATGTCTGGAGACTTGCGGAGTCTGGTCAGCACGTGGCCTGAGCTCAGGGAAGAGCCAATGAAAATGGAAGGCGTTCTGGACCTCCTTCATGTCCATCAGGAGGTGCTGTTACAAATGACCCCTAGCTAACCATTGCTGATTGAATATTCCAAAAAAAAAAATTTTTTAAAATTTAATGTTTAAACAACTGTCCCCTCCAGCTTCAGCGGTGCTGGTTGGGAAACAAAAGGTGTCGGTCAGTGGAAGTGAGTGAGGGACCAGCGGAGAAGGGCCTGAGTTTGCTAGTACAGCAGATATTAAGAAAACCACTGAACAAAACCGAGCAACTGTCCAACTGGGAACGCCGACCTCTCCGGACCAGCCAACTCCGCTATGCAGGTAAAACACACAATATATGAGTTATGAGATGGCATTTTTAAACATTCTCATTTTCTTTTTGTGACTATTTTTTTAGCCACTGATGCATACTGCCTGTTAGATGTCTACCTCGTCCTCTCCCGGGACCCAAAGACATTTGGTTTGCCAGAGGACCTCCGCTCCATTCCCTCAGCCCAACCGGCCAAGACCCGTGAGGAAAAGAAATCCAAAGAGAAGAACAAGCAGTCTAAAAGAAGAGAGGTCAGTCCACTGGTCTCTGACTGTGCTTTTTATGAGCCTGTAGTCCTGAAAATTGCTCTGTTGTCATAGTTACTGTCATAAAATTCTATATAAAAGTAGCTGATGAGAACATGTAGAGTTTTTATAGTGAAACAATTAAAGGGATTCAACTAAAATGTGGCAAACATTCAAAGTGGTTTATTTTTGTAGGGTTTTTATGTCATTATTCACTTTGTGCATTATAAGATTATATATAATAGTTTTCCCGTTTATAGATTTTATCTGTCATTTAAAGCCGCTAAATATTTAATGTATAATTTATAATTTGCTTTAAAGAACCCATGGAAAATCATTTTTATCCTGTAATACTGTATGACCTGCCCTCTCTTTATGCATTATAATGAATCACAATCTTTAGAGCAGTTTAGGTTATAGAAAGGTCAAGTAATTTCATCTTCACCAATGATTCTGTAGTGTGTTTTAATCTTCAGGCTCGACAGAAGGCGAATGAGCCCCCCTCTCTGGATGACTGTTTAAAGATGAATTCAGAGTATAAAGGGCCCACTATCACACCACCAGAGCTGCGAGTGGTCTGTGATAACATGCTGCAGGGTCTGGGACGTTTTTTGCGCTGTCTCGGGGTGGACGTTAAGATGCTGGAAAACACGGATGACCATAAAGTAGCAGCAGAGGTGAGAAAATCAGTCACCTGCTGTTGACCTTTGACATAACCATTTTATTTACATTTCATTCTAAACTTCATAGGTCTTTATAAGATGTTCCTCAATTGTCTCAGATCAAATTCAAAAAGAATAAGTAACTAAAAGTCTGAGAGGACCTCTATGGCATGTGGTGTCCCTCAGGGCTCGATCCTTGGACCTTTGATGTTTAACCTGTATATGCCCACACAATAATGCAAAAACAACCAAAAAAACAAATGCGTACCAAAGTTAGGCTCCCAGATCTACATACAGTAGTGATATCGTTAAGTGTCTACAGCCCCATAGAGTCTCCTACAGTTAAATAAAAACAGAGGTTGTTGTATTTGGCTGCAAAGAAATTTAAGCAAAATTCCTTTTGAAGTTTAAAGACTCTATTGGTGTCCTATTTTATATAAATTTCTGAATTAGTAGTTGTGTTAAAGTCTAACTAAATAACTCATCTAATAAATAGTACTGGAATTAATATATTGTTAGGTAACATGCAGTCATTTTATGTTCTCTCCTCCAGCTGGCTCGTGCTGAAGGTCGTGTCATCCTCACTGCAGGTCAGCCCTACCAAACAGTAAGTGTGTGTTTGACTTGTTGAGAGACATCTAACTCTGTGAGCTGCCTTGCATCCTACTGCATAGTAGTTTATCTTCATAGACAGCTCAATAGGTTTTAGTACAAAGCCCCAGTCTGCTTACCAAAAAACCTGTGCAGTTACATGGTGTGTCTGTGTGTGTCTGTGTGAGTAGTTACGCTCACAGGTCGGAGAGGGCCGCTGCCTGACTCTGGACTGCTCAGAAAAGGCACGTGACCAGGCTGTGCGCGTTCTCAGACATTTCCACGTCTACCTCACCCCTGCAGACATCTTCAGTCGATGCCAGGTCAGTTGTGCATATGTGCACATATTGTGTGCATCTCTTACACGTGTTATCATCAGAACAGGAACCTTTTAAAAAGAAATGAATTTATACATTTTTTAGCAATAGTTAATGGAAAGAAAAAAATTAAAACATTCTTTATTGACCTTTTGATAATGACTAATAACACAAGTTGCACAGACATTGCAAGCAAACACTAGGGGTCTTTAGAAGAGTGGAACAGCCAAGCACAAAATTGTGGAACAAGGTTTGTTTTTAAAGATCTTACAGGAAATAACCAACCAGTGTTTTGCGTCATGAATTCTGTATGTCGGTATCATTTTGGAATTCCATTGTGAGTTTAAATTGAATAGCGAGATGCCTAAACATTTGCTCTGAAGTACCCCCTTTCTTAAGACTGTTGTGTGTTATCTGCAGACGTAAGAGTTGTGAGACCGGAAGGAAGCCCAAGGAGATAGAGGGCTTCACTGGTGACACTTCTTCTGTGAATCATTGGCTTGATGTGCCACTGTTGTTTTTTAGTAGAACATGCACAGGAGGAACTTTCTTCAGGCATTTCCTCTCACATAAGTGATGATCGGAATTCAGACAATGGATATAGATAAGGAAATAAGCAATTACCAGAGGGATTTAGAAATAACTTAAGACAAAAAGAAAGAGTAAAAAGTACCTAGCCATCTTTAGTACTGATATGGCTATGAGATCATCTCAAAAGGTTTTGTATGATAGGCTAAAATTGGGCTCTCATAGGCTAAGATTGCTTTGAAACATAACAACACATCTCTCCACAAAATTACGTAGCATGTGGTGTCCCTCAGGGCTCTATCATTGGACCTTTGCTTTTACCCTTTATATACCCAAACAAGGCTAAATAATGCAATACAAAAGAGCATACCATAGGTAGGCAGCCAGATCTTCCTAGCACTTTTGTTACTAGGGTATTCTTGGTGGTTGCTAACTTATGGACTACTAGTTCAAGTCGAAAGAGTTTTTATAACAGACTCAAATTTTGATGAATATTTTTAGAAGCATCACAATAGAGCTCTCCTCGGAAAACCATGATTTAAGTTATCAGTCATGTCTATATCACACACAGGATGGGTTATTATGTGTTAAAACTCTAAACACAATTTATTGCATTTTGCTTCCATTCCAAATAAGATCTTTAGTGAAAGTGATGCTTTCTCTAGCAAGCACTGTTAAAAAACGTAATACTGACTAACACCAATAAGATGACGAGGGATGAGGTGAAAAAGTGGAAGGTGCAAGGTTGATGGGAATGGGCACTGTGAGAAGAGAGAGCCCTACAAGAGAGGACAGGCAGAAAGATGTAGCAAGAGATAACAGAGGAAAAACAAAGGGAGAGACAGACTAGGGTGTGAGACAAAGGGAGAGATGGAGGCAGATATGTGCTTGACTCATTCCTGCTGTAATACCTGATCTCCATTAGAGCTGCACATCCGGCTCCATTGCAGGTCTACTGTTGTTTACCTGTGATTGTAGGATTCAAAAGCACAGTAAAATGGGTTAACATTGCCAGTAAGATTGTTTTAATGTCTTTGAAAGAAGTCATTTAGACTCTTCAAGGTTGCATTAATTTGATCAAAATCTGAAATTTAAAAATACTATTTCAAATTTCGTATTTAAATATATTTAAACATTTGATTCATTTCTGTGATGGTAAAACTGAATTTTCAACCAGTGTTCAGTGTCACACATATTTAAGACATTACACCATAAGCATATGTTTTTCATGCAAGTATTTTATGTGTTTGTAAGCCAGTTAACAGATAGACTATGCAAACAACTGAGGGTTTGTGTGACTTCCTTTGTTCAAAGAAAACAAAAGGAGAAGAGTTTAGCGTTATATTTACTTTGCTTTTTTCCATATGGATTACAGTTCCAGTTCCATAAATAAATAAAAGTAGTTCATATAACTTGTGTAGTCTTCTGAAGCCATACAGTAGCTCTGTGTGAGGAACATGCCAAAGTTTTAGTACTCACAAAGAATATTGCTCTTAAATTTTATTTGAGTATTCAAACTTGGAAAATCAGAACTCATTTTATTTATCAGAGGCAAAAAAGTGATGCAGTGAGTTTGACTAAGCAAATGGGAATTTAGAGCTGTTTTCAATGAATGATGACCTAGATTTTGGTCTGATCCTCAAGTAGACTTACATAGTTTTGAATGATTGAACACGGCGCACAAGTCAAATGGCCTAATTTTATGGGACTTTTATCTTGCCAATTGTTAATTTTTGAAGCTCAAGATTGTTTATCCCCATGCATTTTCATTGTAAAGGAAAGATCAGCATGGGGAAGTAGTCATATGGGTTTGGAACAATGTGAGGGTGAGTAAATGATGACAAAATTTTAATTCTCTATGAACTATACCTTTACTAATACTTAATATTTGGCACAGCCTAGTATTGTTTATGTCATAACGATTAAGCTGTTGATGCGACATCCTAAAAACTTAGTGACTGTGCAATTCTGCATGTATCATATGCCACACACCTTATAACAGTCAAAACAGTTTCTACCACACCAAGTTCACACCTATAGCCAGCGAGGACAGGAGAGCCCAGAGATCTAGTCCAGACGTGGGTCATCTGAGATCCTCATGGGTGGTGGTTTCCCCAAATGTGTCAGTTTTGTGGCCACCTACCTTTCCTGAGTGGTTGGCCATCGGATCCTGATCTGTCGCATTCCACCATTTGTTGCCTGAGGTTTCATCCACCTCCACGTGTTTGCAGAACAAAATGTACCAACCAAATGTGCTAGAAAACAGAACGACTGCATTTTTAAGGTCTGAATGAGATGCACAGATTGGAATGTATGATGGCAGGAAAAGTGGAAGGGGGGTTTTGGAGGTGCACCTCGGGGCTGGTATGTGGAAGCCCACCCATGCTAAGTTAACCCTTTTGTTATCTGATTGTAAAGTCCTTTGATTAACAGTGACTTGGCCCTCGGCTCTGTGAGGGACATTCCTGGAGCCCTCTGTGTGGCCCATTGATACTCATTGCCAATCATTAACCTCTCCCCTGCCCATCCCGCCATAATCCTCTCTCTTTCTCTGGCTTTCAGTCTATCTCCCTCTTTCTTTCTCCTTCACTGCTTTATCAATGCCTCTTCCTGGGAATTCCTCTCTGTCCACAACAGGTTTAAGTCAGGATCAGGGCTAAGCTGAGTTCAGATGTGTTTCACCACAGTATCTATAGAGCACTAAATGGATTAGACATCTGACTCGATCTGGTAGAATTTTTTTATTCTGTAACACATTCATTAGAATGACCGTTAACACTATTTTAACACGTTAAGGGTTTGAACATACTTACTTATTCTTTATTATGACTGTTTCTCACATTTTAGAATCATAGTGAAGTCATCAAAGCTAGGAAATAACACAAATCAAAGTATAGGAATTTTGTAGTGAAATAAAAAAAAATGTTAAATTAAATGTTTTATGGTTTCTATACTGTTGACACTTTTTGTCTGTGTTTCAGCTGAAGAATACTTTTTACAAATTACATTAATATATAAAGTACATAAAATATTAATAAATATGTCAAAATTATAAATATGGAAGCAATAGGGATGACTAATTTTTTTCATCAAGTATGCATTAATTTGGTAAAATGACAGTAAAGATATTTCAGACATTTTAAAATGCCTTACAATAGAAAACACAATATTTACAATATTTTAAATTGCAATAATGATATTACTGTATTTTTGATCAAATAAATGCAGCTTTGGCAAGCATTAGAGATAAATGTCTGCAAGCCCTAACCGGTAGAGAACAGTTTTTTGGACTCAAGGAAATTGTATAAAATATATTTAAGAGCTCAGCATATATTGTTGTAGTATTCTGGTAATATTAATAACAGCATGACTTGGCTTCAGCAAGAACCGCTAATTATTTTGGTCACATGGTTACGATTTCTTGAAATCAACACGGTGTTTCATCATATCCCACACCACTCCTCTGTCTGGTATCCAGTAATACATTACTATTCCTCACACATTACCATATTACAGCCATCATGCTCTCTAATACCATTCCATTGGACTCACAGGGCCAGTACTTGATCCCTGCCATATCTCTGGGAAACTCTCCACAAATGTGTCTCCTTCGATGTGGCATCCAAACCACGGAGACAGACTTCTAGGTTTACTCGATGAGCCTGATACAGCAGCATCAGATGACTACCGACCCTTTTTTTAGACGTCAGACCAGCAGGTTCTTGGTTTGGCAGACGCTGCCGTGGCACTAGCGCAGGAGTTCCCACGATACCGTGCAGGGGAGGCTTTGGAGGGTGAACAGGAACCGAAACAACGTGAGATGATATAAGGAGAGAGAGAGGAAGAGAAAGAGCGAGAGAGTGTGTGAAAGAAGGATTTCTGCCACTTTGATCTACAGAAGGCTGAGAAAAAGGGAAGAAAATGAAAAGACAGGAGAACTTTGAGGTTGTACTGCAGCAGAGCGAGTGTGCAGAGCTCTTGGCTGATCGATCATATTCCGTTCCTCTTTTCCCGTGGCACATTTAATTCCATTGTGCACAATTCCATTTTAATTCCAGACACATTTGATTCCATGGTCAAATGTGCTGTCTACACTTTAAAAAGCACTTGATTAAAGTCACATGAAATCAAAACCCTATTTAATACCTTAAAGTGATAGATCACCCAAAAAGAAGAGTTCTGTCATCATGTTCTGTTCCTGTATGAGTG
>JAUMHE010000059.1:3373716-3390027 GCA_032359235.1 Enteromius mattozi
TACTGCAGCAGAGCGAGTGTGCAGAGCTCTTGGCTGATCGATCATATTCCGTTCCTCTTTTCCCGTGGCACATTTAACTCCATGGTCAAATGTGCTGTCTACACTTTAAAAAGCACTTGATTAAAGTCACATGAAATCAAAATGTACCCTATTTAATACCTTAAAGTGATAGATCACCCAAAAAGAAGAGTTCTGTCATCATGTTCTGTTCCTGTATGAGTGTCTGTCTTCTGTGGAACACAAAAGATATTCTGAAGAACGTTCTTACATACAATCAGAGGAAGTGTTGACTGCAGCTGTCGTGCTAGATTTTCTGTTAATAATAATTTTTTTTTAAATGATACTAGAAAGACAAAATAATGAAATTGATGGGGCCTCATTCATAAAGTGTTGCACAGAAACCTTCGTAAATTTAATCTTACGATAATTTCTCAACGTACGAACGGAAAACATGAGTACGCCTCTCTTTCAGCTATGAATCGCACATGATCTTGAACTTGCACGCAAATAAATGGTTTCAGCTCTCTGCCTTGTAAACGACTCCTAATTAATGTCAATAACATAAAATATCCCCAATCATCATAATTAAGAACAGCGAGCTGCAAGAGCAGCTTACATGAAAAGTGCGTACATCTGCTCAGACCCTGATGCGATTCTAAGCACTTTTCCACGTCAAAAACAGTTTTTATAAATATGAAGGCTGGCGTGGATTTAAGCGTACACACACTCTACGATCTAATCTATGCGTACGCACGCTTTATAAATGAGCCCCCTGCAGTTTAAGAAGACAAAAATGTACAGTATTCAAGATATTTTATAATGATTTTAATGCATGTTTATAAAAATTACTTAAATGTCCTAATTGAACTATGGCCTAATCCTGGCTTAGTCTAAGCCCTCTCTCTTAAACTGGGCCTCAGAGTTAAATTAAAAAATGTCCTGGCTCTACCAAGCTTTATAATGGCAGTGAATAGTGAACATTTTGAAGCCCAAAGAAGTGCATCCATCCAACATGAAAAGTGCTGCACACTGCTCCGGGGAGTTAATAAAGGCCTCCTGTAGTGAATGGATGCAACTGTGTAAGAAAAATATCCATATTTAAAACTTTATGAGCCATGTGGAGCACTTTTTATGATGGATGGATGGATGTGCTTTTATTTGGCTTCAAAATCATGGGTAATTTTCATTTTTGGGTGAACTAAGTTTAATGTTGTTGAAACTGGAAATCGAACCCATGACCATTGTTAGTGACGTTTGAGCTGTAAATATATTCATATTATATTTACTTATATCAAGTGTTTATTGACCCTGGATGCACAAGTTTTATCTTCATAAAGGAAGTTTGTAATTCTTCATGAAATCTTGCTCCACCTCTGAAACAACTTTCCATTTCAGCTGACATCACCAGACCCTTGTTTTCTTTCATTCGTCCCTTCCAAACAACTGTCATATAGAAACACTTTCCAACATCAATACTGTAAATCAAAACCTGCACAATGCAGAAGTGAAGTGGGTTGTGGGTATTGTTTAAATTTCATGAAAGAAAAAACCCAGTCTAGGTCATGGAGTTCAAAAACAGGCATGTTGTCTTAGTTGTCGTTTTCCCGCTTTACCCCGACCTCTGCCTGAAGGGCAAGAAGGAAAGGGAAAAGGAGGGAGAGAGAGGAGACGAGAGCAGGGAGACATTCCTCAGATGTGCCAAGACATTCCGAGTGAAACCATCCCAAATATTTCCCACTGCGATCCACACTGTGTGTGTGCCTATGAGTGTATGACTCCTGTTTCTGGGGCCAAGCTGACAAACTGACTGACAAGCTGTCTGCACCGGAGCAGAGCCCGAAGCACATGAGATGTGTGTGTGTGTGTGTGTGTGTGTGGGAAAGTGCGAGTGAGAAAGTCAAAGTGAGAATAATTGAATCTGTGCTTGTTGGAGAGACTGAAAGACGAGGAGGGGAAAAGGTCATGTAATGCACGTCTTTTAAAAGGCGCAGGAAACTTTTTCGATTAGAGTTCTTTTTCTGCCTCCTGCAGAACAACATCCAGACTACTCTTATGTAGCTGCTAGTGCTGTCAAACAATAAATCACATCTAAAATAAACATTTTTGTTAACGTAATATATGAGAATATACTGTGTATATTTATTATGTATATATAAATACAAACATATGCATGTATATACATTTATGAAAAATGTTATGTTTATATGTTAGATATATTTATATAAAATATAAGAATATATACATGTAAATAATTTCAAAAATATTTATATATTACATCTGCTTGTGGATTATTATTTGATGGAAGCCACAAAAAATGCAAAATGTAGGGCTTTTAGATCTGTCTAATTTATTTGTTTAAATAAGATATTAAACTTTCTGGTATTAAATATTAGTAATTAAATACTTACTTGCTATTTCTTAGTTTGTGATTTAAAATTGTGACCCCGGAGCACAAAAGCAGTCATAAGTGGCACGGGTATATTTGTAGTTATAGCCAACATTTTACCGATCAAAATGATTCATTTCTCTTTCATACCAAAAAGCTTAATGTCAAAATTTAATGATTATTAATGTGCATTGTAAAGAACTTCATTTGGAAGACTTTTTTTTGTTTAATTTTTTCTCAGATTTTCAAATACTTTTATATACAGTAGTTGTTTATATTATGTAAATGTTTGTCTAGAGGAAAATTTAATTAATTGCTTTTGTTTTAGTACAGTGACCATATATTAATTTAATGTTTTTCATTATATTGTTATTATAATTAATGTTATTATTAAATAATATTAAATATGAATCAATTTATCATAAACATCTTTTTTATTTTTAGATTTTATTTTCTGGCGTTTTTGCCTAGGACAGATCGGGACTGACAGGAAGTGAAGCGGTAGAGAGATGGGGGGGTGGGATCGGGAAAGGTCGAACCGGTACTCGAACAGCGCTGAATGTCAGCGCACTGCCCACAAGGCTATCGGTGCCGACATCATAAACATATTTTAACATAAATTGATAGGTTTGTATGTTAGAAGGGTATCAAGAGTTTTGGGGCCTCATCAGAAAAAGTTTAAAAAACACTGATCTAGTTAACTTGCTGCTACTAAAAATATTTGAAAACTAGTTATTAGCTCTTATAAGTGCTGCTATCTTTGTTTCCAAATAGACCCATTTGCTGTGTCTCCTGGAAGTTGCATGAAGCTGGTGTACTCCAGCAAACTCTCACCAGTTTCGTGTGAAGTACACATTTACCGTTATTAAATGTGCTGTGGGTGATCTGAAGGCGTTCCGTCAGTGGAAATCTAAGCTAAGTGTTACATGTCTTTGAGACAGTTTTGCACTTTTCCCCCCCAGTAAACGGTTGCAGAACGTTGTGGTTTTGGCTAACCTCATCCAGCTTTCACACCCCGGATGTGACATATTTTGGCGGAAAGAGTTGCAAACTTGCACTTCTGTCAGTGTGTCCGGTGCAAAGGGTCAGTCTGTGAGGACAGAGGGTCAGGGTGTGTGACTCTTGGTCCTGTGTGTGTGTGAGATGTATAATAGGAGCGTATTTCCTCTTGGCACCCGCGGTTGCTCTTGCGCTCCGGGTCTGCGATTAGCCGCGGTGAGGAATCTGTAGCACCCGGCAGCTGGAATGTCCTGTTTGCCTAGATCTGTTTGTGCTTTCTGCACACCGTGTTTTGATTGGCCTGACTGGCACTGGTGTGTATGTGTGTGTCGGTAACGCAGCGCAGAGCCTCGCTGTTTGATGTGAGCCATTGTGTCAGAGCCAAGCTGCTTCCTGCTGCTGCCGACAGAAAGACAGTGAGGGACCCTTACTTGGACTTTATCTAAATATACTTTTAAATGGTGCATAATTTCCGTTATTCGTGCTGATCTCGTGGCGCGCACACACACAGCTGCCTCTGTCTGTGTCGCTGGGTATTAAAGCAATAATCAGGGTTATTTTCAACTTTATGTCTGTGGACAACATCTGTGGTATGCTGTCCATTAGCACAGACGATAAATTATTGTATTAATGTTTTATACGTGTCCCACTACAAGCATTGTGTGACCACGAGCACATTTAACCAATTCAGCTATTTTCTAATTGTATATTTTTGAGCTTATGGGGAGCGATTCATTTAATTGTGTGTGAATTCATGCAATTAACCCTGCATAGACATTAATGCAACTACTACATTACAAGGTGTTGGAGACTGATGCAGAATTGTTGAATGAAATCATTATTTTTGTTTTCGCACAAGAAGTATTCTCGTAGCTTTATAACATTACGGTTGAAGCACTGACGTAAATGGACTATTTTAATGATGTCCTTACTATCTTATCTTTTTGGCCTTGAACGTGTCAGTCTTATTGCTGTCTAGGGAGGCTCTCGGGTTTCATCTGAAATATCTTAATAGTTCTTAGGGGGATTTTTGGGTGAGTTAATGTTTTAATGGAAAAACTCTCCCAAAAATGAGCATTTGCATCAAAGGGAACATTTTTTTTTCCTTCAGTGGAACAGTAAAGAACATGATTACCTGAAACTGTGGTCCTTGGTGAAGTCAACAGTTGCCGTCACTTTGAGAGTCAAAAAAGCATATCAGGCAACACTAAATTAGTACCTGTGGCCCCTGATGAAACATTGAAGTGTTATGAAGTAACACAAAGCAGCATTACGCATAACATTACCTGTAAACTATAGCCTTAAGGCCCTGATATACTTCAAACAAAGTTCTTTTCTGTTTTCATTTGAGGGCAAAAAGAAGTTGTAAAAGGCTGAGGGTTTTTTTTCTGTGCTGGTGGAGGCGTGGTGTAGATTAATGTGAACCTAACTTGCGATACTCGCACGGAGACTATATAAGTTTGATAAAGTTTGATTTATTTATTGTATACCCTTTATACCTAAATAAAGAAGAACAACAGCAGCAGTATGGAGTAATATTCATTTGCTTGCTTTCCTTTCATTCTTTTCATGGCTTTGGAAAACTGATGTTTCTCTACATCGCTTTTTGCTTGACTCCGGGTCGTTGACACAAACGTCGTTGTAATTTCTTTGTAGGAATGAATTGCTTTTGCTGAATTTTAGATATATCTGTGGAACGTATATAGTGACTTGGAGATGTTGCTCCCTTGCCTGACTTCGGCTGAAGGAGAAACAAACTGGGGAGAAAAAAATCCTGCGTCAAAGAAGGTGGAGTTTCAGAACACACACCCACTGATTGCGTAACCACCTCGGACCAATGGTAGCGCAAAGGTGTTTAGGAGTCAAAACAAACTCCCCAAAAATTTGCTTTAGTCAGCTGATTTGAGCTTCGCTTTGGCCTGATTTTGTTCGAAATGACGTCATTTCAGTTCGTTCTTTGATTTAGTTTGAAGTATATCGGGGCCTTTAGGCAAAAGGTCCGGAGTGATGTCCAGCTCACAAACTAATCATTCAGTCACACTTTATTTTAAGGTCCAAATCTTGCTATTAACAAACCATTAACTAGGACTTCAGCCTACTAGGAAACTCCTAATCTGCTGCTTATTAGTAGTTAGATGTTAAGGCATTGGGTAGGATTAAGGATTTTAGAATATGTTCATGCAGAATGTTATGTAGTCATTGTGTTAATAATAAGCATGCTAATAAACAATAACGTAATTCTGAGAATTGGTCTGTATACTAAAGTGTTACCAATCATACGTTTGAATATAACGTAGCCACTGACTATTTTATAAATCACCAAAAAAATCTTCTTCACCGTTCTATTAAAGAAAAAAACAGTCACCTCACCTGTGGTTGAGTTAATTAACAGCTGATTTTCATTTTGAGATGAATTGTCCATTTTAAAACACAGTTTGAACAGAACAAGATCAAACTACAAGAAAATACAAAAGTTCATCCACCTAGGAAAGTAATCCCAGTTACAGCTTCAAAAACCCAACTCACGTAACACAAATTTCCATCAAAGAGGTCATGTAAGTACTTCAAAATATAAAATATTTTTAATCTTCTGGATTGGTTGCTACTAAACCTCGATTGTAAAACATTTTCCTATTCATGACGTCAAAGTGATGCCAAAGACTTTGTCCGAAGAATTACATACTTCTTTTTTCTGAAAATATCCCAGAAGTTCCCTTTTGACACACCAGTTATAAACTTACAGCTGGCCAGTAAATGAACTCATACTTTGAGTGTGTGTTTTGTTGCACTGAATGTCCCCTCTGCACCCAGAAAGCCTGTTTTTATCATACACCTTTGCTAAAATA
The DNA here is from genome assembly GCA_032359235.1 of Enteromius mattozi. Taxonomy (NCBI): domain Eukaryota; kingdom Metazoa; phylum Chordata; class Actinopteri; order Cypriniformes; family Cyprinidae; genus Enteromius; species Enteromius mattozi. Next base: position 3,379,948 of record JAUMHE010000059.1, read on the forward strand.
TAAGTCATCCTTTGCTAAAAACGAATCATAACAGAGCTCTGAGTAGTAGAGGTATTTTGGGATTAAAGTTTTGTAAAAATCTGTGACTGTTAGTATGAGCAATAATAAAAGTGATGCACGCTCTAGCAAAGAGGGAGCTGATGAATGTCTGTGAGAAAAAAACATAAAGGAAAAAAAATACAGTGAACGTTAGACACGCACACAAAGAAAGAAGAGGGAGAATTCTTCCCAAGTAAGGGAAAGGGAGGGTAAATGATTGACGGATCTTTTCAGAAAGAGATAGGAATGGAATGAGAGAGAGGAAGAGAGAGTGAGAGATGAAATGAGCTCTTCCTCTCGCTGCTTTCTGCTTGAGAGCATTCCTGTGCAGCGATGATGTCATGAGAACTGGCCCCGGGCAGACAGGGCTGCTTATGTTGTTCAGAGAGGAGGGGCCGCACTCTTTCACCTCACGGAAAGACAGAGCCATATATCACTTCCATACAGCGCGCAAATATGTGTGTCGGAAAAGAAGCTCAGTCTGTGTGTGTGCACTTTTTTTGTATGGTACCCTTCAGGAATTCTCTAAATTGTCTGAAATTGGTGCCGCCTTGTCATGTTTCAGTATTAGCCTTCTGTCATGGTATTAACCTTCTGTCATTTGATGCTCTAAACATCCGGGTTTACCAAATATGGCAGACCAACCCTCTTTTTAAATGAGCCAAATGCATAGTCTTTCAAAGTCTACTTCATCTGGTAGCGTGCACAAACTCATTGCAGACAATTAGTGCAAGAAAAGACACATGCATGTGTGAGCTCAAAGTCAAAGTATATATCACAAACAGAATAGTACTCCATTTACACACTACAGTATACACACACCACCCGATTTTTTTGTATGTGCAGGTCACAAATGCGCATTGACATGGTTTTGCAGTAATCAGTTGTTCCACAAGGTGGCAGCACTGGCCGGGGCTGTTGTTTCACAGTACAAACCAAAACTAAAGAGACAGAATAACAACTTAATACTGCAACAACAACAAACTCCCACACTGACAATCCCTTGTGTAAGTTATGAGATTGATGCAAGTTTAGATTAAAACGAGTATTTGTATCGTAAAATCTGACACGTTTTCGACCGCCTGCATTAGTGCACACCTCAAATTGATTATACGTTTGAAAGGCTATGCGTTGAGTTATATAAAGTGTACTGATTATGCGCATTTCTGAAAATCTGGTTTGTGCTTACTAAACTAACGTCACACTTATAACATAGCATAAAAAATGCTTTGTAGTACTGCACTATTACACCTTTTTAAGCTCATTGACGGCATCAGAAGGTAATACTATAAGACTGTATTGAATGATTACCACATGCATATAGCAGATACTCCAAAGTGTTTTGAAGAAAACCATAAGATTGAAAACCATAGGATTGCAAATCTCTCCTCTGGTTTCACTTTTTTCCTCTCTCTCACCACCCCTCCTCTCCGTCCCTCCCTAATAGTTGCATGTGTGAAAGTGTGCCTTGATGGGCATTTTTATGAGCTGTACTTAGGGAGGGTTGCTCAATGCGGTCATTCTTATGAATGGAGTGTGTGTGTGTCTGTGTAGGAGGAAAGCATCATGTGTGTCCATGATTTACTGTGAAAGAGAGACCGACCGTGTCACCATGTGTGTATATCTGTCAGCTTTTCCATCCCCAGAATTTATCTACGAATTTCCATGTTTTTGCAGACTGTAGAGAGTTATGTTTTTCCACAAGCTATCATTCAAGCCCATTTTTATCTCCAGTCGTCTTTCATGAACTTGCACAGCATGCCTTTAAAGTGCAGGGCTACGTGCTGGGTTCCCTGTAGTTCTGCAGAACGGCCTGCCCTTGCCAATGTTAATGCTACTTTGCTTTGGTTGAGCAGCTAAATGGGGCTTAGTTGGTCATCTAGATTAGGCTCTGTTTATCTCGCTGCTTCTCTTACTTTGAACAAATAGTCCGTTCTGTAATTCTACCTTAGCAACAAATAATTTGTAAAGCACATTTTTAGGGTAAAAACAGATGTTTTTAAGGTTAGCCCCGTTCCACTTTTATGTAACAAAGCAACTTGAACATTCTTATTTTTTGCTTTACGGAAGACATTAGGAGTAAAATTATGGTTTGTAAATGATGGCATTGTTTTATGGGATATGTGAGATAAAAAAAGAAAAAAGGAATTTAAAATACATTTGTTTTCTACTAAGTATAGTTAAAATCTATTAACATATGAACTGACTTATCACTCAAGACTTACTAATATAAAAAAATATAATTTAAACTTTATTTGGAGTATTACTTGTGCACAATGCACATTTCTTAATATTAAACCTTATATGGATTTAATGCACTATTGACAAGGACTGTATGCTCTTGAAACAATATCATCATGTATTTAAATGCAAGATATTTAAAGTGTACCTGAAATTTACATGCAATAGCTCCACTTTAACACAATCAGATATACTTAAGTACATCTTTAGTTGGATTTCAGCTCTACTTCCACAAAATTCAAGTGCATTAAATACAAAATAATTTTTTTTAAGTAAGTACATAAATATTTAAATGCATAAAATAAATGAATTTTAGTATATTTATTTTTTACTAGTGTAAATATTTGTGCATGTGAACTTTAGGGGAATTGACTTCATACATTTACTAAAATCACCGTAGGAGCAATTTGGCCAAGTTCACTTTCCCTAATGCATTTGTCATTTGTCTTAAGAACAATAGGTTACTTAAAATGGGCCGTTATGCCTCCCACATTAAATCACACATGCACTGTTTGAAACAAGATTTTGATGGATGTGCTTCTAACTAGCGCTCGCAGACCGAAGAACGGTTTCTAGGGTTAATAGGGTTGTTATATATGCTGTAGCTAATAGTGGTATGCCTAGCGCTCATGGGAATGTTGTTGGATTCTTTTTGCATGGCTGCTCTGTGCACTTGCACAGTGTCTTAAATGGGACCCCCAGTGAAGCCTGTCAAGCTATAACAGCCCTGGAACCCCACTGCTACTGTTTGTTTCTGTGTGTGTGTGTGTTAATGAGGGAAAGACTGGCGACCCATAGTGTGTCTGTGTGTGTGGTGAGAGAAAGAGCTAAAGTAGTGCTAAGCATGAGATATTTAGTTCCTTTTTTTCATTTATTAGTATTGGGACGCACTGCGCTCGAGTCGGGCTTGGGAACGGGGGTCAACAGAGGCTGGCAGTGCTTCCTCTGTGTCTGATCCGGCTGATGTTATCGAGGGTTGGAAGTCTGTTTGCTTTGGGAGTGCTGGGCAGTTAGGGGTGGGAAGGGTCAAAGAGCAGCCCCCCGTGGGACAGTCGAGGTATACGGACACTGGGGTCAGCCTCTCTGGCTTGGGAAAGGGCTGGGAGAGCCCGGACTGCTGAGCGACGGTGAATAAAACTGGAATGGAAAAACCAAATTCAGTCAAGAAAAGATGCACGCTCTCGCCTTCTCCCTTTCCCTCCCCATCCTCCAGCAACCCAAAAAAATTGGTTTTCTCACAGGAACTTGCGCACACGAGAAAGGCTTCACCTTTTAAAGGGATTCCCCAGTGATATCATCTGAACGTGCAATAGTAGACGCTTCTTGGCGAAGCAAAGCATGCTGGAATATGTTCATTACCTCTTATCGGACAAGCCCGCAGTGTTTGATCTCTAGATTCCTAAAGATCTCCATTACAAAGAGAGAGGACATCGCCGGCCCCAAAGCCACACTGGCCCATAATCAAAGCAACCCCAACTTTTCCCTGCCAGATCCTGATTGGTCAGCTTGCGTACCTGTTTCTGTCCGTCTGTTTAAACCCTCCCTCTGGGAGGTGTTTCTCTTTTTCTTTCTCACCATTTTTTTTTCTTCCTCACCATCTATTTTGGTGAGCCGGGCCGGTCCAGCCGGTTCCCACAGAACGGTTCCCATGGTTATCGGGAGGAGATAGCGTCAGGGATGGAGGATGATTGGGACGGAGGGGGGGTGTTTGACAGAGACCGGGACGGACAGCTCTGCACTGGGAGATAGCAGCTCTGTTGCGTGGAAGGAGGGGGTTACTGGGGTCCGGCTCTCAGAGATATCAGGGAGTTGGTGGGGGTGATGGTGGACCGAGGTGGGGCGGAGCGACAGGCTTGCGGGGGCACTGTGAGAGGGACAGATTCGGTTCCCACACTCATAATGACTGTGTCACAGGAGACTGCAAAGGGACAGCCTCTGGCCCTGGGGAATTGAGCAGGACCGCGCAGAACGCGAGGGAAGGAGGGGTGGCGCTGACACAGGAACTCTCTCAGGCCTTTTTAGGCTTCTCCTCGACGCTTTCACACCCGAACCCGACCCCCAGCCGTCCTCTACCTCTGCGTTTCCATCTCCTTCCCCCCCTGGGCTTTTGTTCACCATCTTGTCCCATTTCCTGTCTACACCCTTGTTCTTGTTTCTCTCTCACACTTCTTTTTGTCCACCCCTGCTGCCATCTCAAAGCCTTACGTTTTTGTCCTTTCCTTGTGGACACCGACACTCAGAGAAGGGGGTGCTTTGAAGTGCTCTTTCTTCTGAGGCTCTCGTGTCTTATCCAGCATCATTAGCACTTGACCTCTCTCCCCTCACGCCCTTTCATTTCACTTTATCTCCCACATGCTGTGTGTGTGCGTGCACGGTTATCTTTGTGAGAAAATCAAGCTCATTGGTCCTCATTTGCACTATGAGCACTATGCACAATGAGGCTTTCGTGTTTCCTATAATTGTTTGATACTGTCGGTGCCTTTGACAGAGCTACCTGGTGTCCATGTTATGGGATCAATTTTGACCCTGGAGCACTAAAACAAACATAAGTAGAATGTTTATATTTATAGCAGTAGATACATTTTTCTTTAATGCCAAAAACCTTTAGGATATTAAATAAAGATCATGTTCCATGAAAATATTTTGTAAGTTTTGTACCGTGAACATATCAAGACTTAAAGTGCCCCATTATGGATTTTTGAAAATAGTCTTTCATGCGGTGTTTAACACAGCTCTAGTGAATGAAAACAACTTGCAAAGTTTTAAATCTGAAAGTGCATCGTCTCTCAAAAAAAGTCGACTCTGAATCAGTGAAACGAGTCATTTTTAAAACGAATCCCAAGCATCTTGATGTCAACATGAAACATTAGCATATTGCCGTCCACTTGTTGGTCTTTTCTCATTGGTCTGAATGAAAATACAAATTCATTCTTCACCACTAGTTGGCGCTTTTTGAGCGATAAAATGGTGGTTTCCCTGGCAATGCTGTAAACAAAGCCAAACACTGCTTTATCACATGACAGACATGTTGAGATGAAAATGAGACCAATCGACCAATCAACGCAGATTAGCATCACGCAAAAGAGGGGTTTGGAAAATGGAATAGTTGCGAATCATTTGGGGGTTGTTGAACAAATAAGGTAAAAATAAATGCCTATTATAAGACAATGAAAGTGTTTTTGGACCCAAAACCAAAATATGAACTTTTCATAACCCATAATAGGGGCACTTTAATTTTTGATTAGTAATAGGCATTGCTAAGAACTTAATTTGCACAACTTCAAAGGCAATTTTTTCAATATTTAGATTTTTTTGCATCCTCAGATTCCAGGTTTTCAAATAGTTATATCTCAACCAAATACTGTCGTATCCTAACAAACCCTAGTTCATCAGAAAGCTTATTAATTTAGGTTCATCTAAAATAAAATGGACGCTTATGACTGGTTTCGTGGTCCAGGGTCACAAGACCTTTCTTGGCCGATGGTAGGTGAATCTACGCTAGATCTTCTAAAGTGCTGAGGGGTAGTGGGAAAGGTGCTTCTAAACTGAGTTTTGACCCACCCTGTGGTCTGCAAACTCTTTCTTTCAGCCTGCTGGGTCTGAAATCTGTGGTGCCCACTGAAGTGGGCCAGGCACCAGTCATCCCACAGCTTTCTCAGGCTCGTCCCCCCCTTAAGGGCTGCCATAGTCAATATTTACAGTTGGGGATGAATCACGAAGACTTCACAATAGCATTCCAAACATGCTTAAGTGTGTCGGTTAAAGAGAGCAAGCAAGGGAAGAAAAAGAGGTGTGAAACGCAGCACGAGGTTTGCGCAACAGAATGTAGTGGCGCTCCCATGACAAGACACCGGGAGACAGGACAGGACAAATACTGAGGGTGTGGTGGGAAGACTGCGCTACACAACAAACTACACACACACTCTCTCACTTTCTTCTGCTTAAATTCTCTTCATACTTCCTACATATATAGAGAGGTTTCTGAACACGCATGTTATTAGAAAAATACAGCAACACTTTATTTTACGGTTACACCTATTAGTTGCTTATTAGCATGCATATTACTAGAATATTAGCCAGTTATTAGTGCTAATTAAGTACATATTAATGTCTTATTCTACATCCCTAATCCTACCCAATACCTAAACTTAACAACCACCGCACTAACTATTAATAAGCAGCAAATTAAGAATTTATTGAGGGAAAAGTTGTAGTTAATAGTTAACAAGTGTTACCTCTTCTAAAGTGTTACTGAAAAGACATAAGTGTATATATGCGTATGTGTGTGTGTGTGTGTGTGTGTATTAGTGCTGTCATGTCGTGATCAATTGCATCTAAAATAAAAGTTCACATAATGTGTGTATAGTTATTATGTGTATGTATAAATATGCATGAATATATTTAAGCAAAAATATATTTATATAATATATATATTTATATATATTTAATATATAAACATATTTTTGCTTAAATATATTCATGCATATTATATTTATAAATATATTATAAAATCTAAGAATATAAATGTATAAACGTAAATATTTTTAAATACATGCTGTATGTGTGTGTTTTATATATAATAAATATACACAGTATAAACATATATATTATGTAAACGTATTAATCAAATATACAGAAAAGCTCTAATAATGAAATAATATTAGAATTGAAAATAAAGCATATTCAAATAGAAAACCCTTAAAATATAATTTTTTCCTGTGTTGCAAAACTGATTTTTTTATGATCATTGTTTTATTATGAGTTACGTTTTTGAGCAATATTTGATTAATTACAAGTTCGAAAAGGACTGCATTTATTCAAAATAAAAATGTGAATACACTATTGTTCAAACGGTTTTTTTCTCTTCGAAGGAAATTAAAAATTACTGTTATTCAAGAAGGATATATGTGTCAAAAATGACAGAAAAGTCTTTTAAAGATTCTAAAGAGAGAGTTCTAAAAGAAAAAAAAATCATATTCCAAAATATTTGAATCCCCAATTTAACATGTTGTTTTTCATATGAAATAATACAGTAATACCTAAATTTGCTTTGATGCCACAATTCATACACAGAATCTTCTAATACTAGTTTTTAATGGTTTGTTTTTCATTTCTTTTGGCAGAATAGTCTGGAATTTTAGTATTGGCCAATTGTTGGCCATAATATGAATGTTTTCATTGGCTTATCTGTGTTGGCCAGAATTTTAATATTGGTTCACCCCTGATTATCAAAGCATGGAAAGTGCTTCCATGAATATATTTGCTTAAATTTTTCTTCAGGATTTAAACCAATTCACATAAAACGATTGAACTCGTAACTCTTCCGACGTTTCAGAAGTTGTGTCACCTGACGGCTTTTTACGAAACCCTAATGGCCAAAAAGAAATCTAACAGAATTTGCATGTATGCGATAACTCAACCAGCCCTCATTTATTTACAGCTAGTTGTGGACAGAAGAAAAGCTCTGAATTCCCCAGCGACAACTTCGAGGGTATTTACTGCTGCAAGTATGTAAGAGTCATTGATCTGACCGCCTGAGACGAAAGAATGAGGGGGGAGAAAAAGAAAGAGCTATGAACCATTCTTGGTTTCAGGGCTCGTAGTGAGGCTATTATCCCTCTATTTGGGCAGTGCTAAAGAGCTCAGCTCTGAGAGAGGGGCAAGTATCAATAGGCTGGGTGGAAAGGCTAGCTTCACAGAGGCCAAGCTAGCACACAAAACCCCCAGTGCCCCCCTGAGCCCTGCAGCTAAAGCCCACACAAAGAGTCTCCTCACTGGCCATTATTCCCCGACTCCCGCGGTTCTCTGCAGAGCTTCGGCCCCAGAGAAGCCCCCCTCGTCCAGAGCTGCCAAGAGCCTTCGCTTGGGTCTGAGCTGTTCCAAGACCAACAGAGCAGAGTCTTCTCAACACATGTATGTTGTTAGAGCGGGAGAGAAGTGTCCAGTCGTCTGGTCAGGTTCAGCAGCGCTGATCTAAAACACTTCGGGGCAGGGTCACGAGAGAAAGAGAGAGAGGTCAGGACTGATGAGCTTTCTGCTAATGCCTCGAGTAAACCAGCGGTCTCGTGTCCTGTTACCTCTCGGAGAACCCAAATCTTGTTTTTCTTCTTTTGGGATTCCAGTGTATCATGTATACCAGCTTGAAGGAAACCAAGTAGTTGAGTTACAGTCCAGCTACCTTTCTGATGATGTAATCAGAGAGAGACGAGGTGGAAACACAAAGTAGATCATTAAATTAAGCCTATTTAATTATTACTGCGTTTTGCCTTTGAATGCTTGCATGAAAAATATCAAATCTGCTTCTTATACAGCTGCAGAAACTCTATACTGCTCATCACATAGATATGAATGTATTCCACATGCCTTTCAGAGCGCATTAATATAGTTTTCTTTCCTGAAAACACTTATTAAATGTGTTGCTGATTTGCTTTAAATACAAAACACCTTGATTATTAAATATATAGTCAAATATTTTAATCGACAGGCTGACCTGAACATTAATTTGTTTTTGCAACAATTTTTTATTTTTAAAATTTAACAGATACAGCATTTGATTTAAATAGTGCTGTCAAACAATTCATTGCAATTAATTGCATCCAAAATAAATGTTTTTATTTATATAATATATGTGTGTGTGTGCTATGTATATTTATTATGCAGACAGTATATAATAAGAAAATTAATTGCAATGAATTGTTTGACAGCACTAGACTTAAAATTAGCAATAACTAAGATAAATGCTGTTAAAGTATTTTCCATTGTTAGTTAATAAATAATTAATGTAGTTAATAACTAGTTAGCTAATGTTTACAAATGGAAACATATTGTAAATTGTTTCCCGAAAATTGCAACACTATCTGAGGTTTGCTGAGCCGACAGGGCAGGAATCTGTTCCCACGCTCACCTGCCTCTGCTTCTGTTTGAATCATAGCAGCCTCCTGTGATTGGTCAGAGCGCCGGTCACGTGACAAGCCTGCCGTCTGAATGCAGCGCAGGATTTTCCCATGAGAGAGAGCTTTGCCTCCACTCCCCTCCCCCAGCTCTCTGGCCCGGGCTGCTCTAATTGGAGATGTTTAGCTCGTCTGAGGCTTCGTGTCTGGAGCACATACTCCTGCAGTGTCTTTACCTGCCTGAGGCACAGCAACACAGGCTCAGTGACTAATCTAGTGACTGCATTTTCTGAGGAAATGTTGAAGGCGAGCTCTTAGGTGGCAGGATTTGCTGTTGCTTCTCTTGCTGCTGTGTACTGGTCCAGATTAATAATTATGACCCTAAGCATGACTTGTGTCCCTATGTAGTTTCAGTAACCGAGGAAATCACAGCTCGAACTAAAAAAGCTCTAGATTTGTTGTGCGTGTGTTTGTGGAGCGGCACAACGCCCTAGAATAATGTATTATTGATTATCATTTTTTTGTGATTTTTATATATCAGTATGACTATAATTATTACACTAATTATCATTACTAAATATTATTAAAAGAAAAATAAATATTATTGTAATATTTCACGTGTGTGCTTTAAGGACAACTGTGTTATTAATTGCATTATTAATATTTATGTCCTAAATTTTTTGGAAACAATATATATATGCACACGTGTGTGTGTGTGTGTTTTTTGATTTATATATCAATATGAACAATATATATAAATTATTACTAAATATAAGTATTATATATTAAATAAAACTATGAAGAAAAAAAAATTTCACATACAACAGGAGAATCGCAATATTATTTATATTCATTTTAAGTTAAACCATTGACTTTTTGATTGATAAATATTTTGTTTATATATATATAT
>JAUMHE010000059.1:3392462-3410719 GCA_032359235.1 Enteromius mattozi
TTTAAGTTAAACCATTGTCTTTTTGATTGATATATATTTTGTTTATATATATATATATATATATATATATATATATATATAAAATTATTATTAAATAAAAGTATTATAGATGATAATTTAAATTAATAAATTAAATAATTATGAAACAAATTTAAGCAATATGCTGTAAAATAAAAAATTAAAAAACATTCTATATAACTGTAAAATTACAATATTTACGATGGCCCTAATTTGTTTTAAAAAGTTTAACCGTTGAGGTTTTATTTTGATGGATAGACCTTTAAAGCTTCTTAAAGCCAACATTTTTGGTAGATGATTGGTTCATGTTGTGTTCCCAGATGCACACTGTAATGTGCGTATATTCATTTAATTAAATCGCAGCATTTGTGATTTGATAATCACACTAAGTCACACTTAATTTTACTTTTATTAAGTGTGCATGTGGCCTTAATCTTTTCTCAAAAACTGGCAAGGTTTTCAAGTATTGGTTTTCTTTTCCAGACCACATTCATTCATTTCCATACCACAAACGGAGCAGGATGAGTTGGGCCGTTAAATACTCCAGAGTTTCCAAAGCGTGTCCCGATAAAATCTATCTCTTCATCAGTTGTTTTCTGAATCAGGGGCAAGCGACGAGTGGGGGACGTTTTGTCACCGGTTTGCCGAGCCGCTCCAAATCTGAAGAACACACCAAAGATGCCAGTATGTTGTTCATAAATGAGAGCTGGAAAGGGCCACTGGATAAGATCCATATCTGGACCCACAGATATGACATATTTGCCGCAGGGTTTGGTCCGGTCACGCCTCACACATGTGTTTTGGGAGGCAGACGCTGACGTAGAAAGAGCGCGAGTGTGAAGAGTTGGCGGAGCAGGTTTTGACTTGCTGCTGCATGGGAAACTCAGGAGCTGGGTAAATAGTTGCCGGTGTGTTTTGCGCTGCTCAGCCAGCGCAGTGTGTGGGAAAAGATCAGTCAAGGTGGAATGAAGAGAGCGTGAGAGTCAGCAGACGTAGCGAGCAAAGGGCACCTGTGCTGGACCCTCACACACACGCACACACATGTTGGTTTTTGTGGTTTATGGGAACTCTCCATAGGTGTAATGGTGTTTATACTGTACAGACTGTATGTGGTATTGGCCTACACTGACCCTACACCTAAACCTACCCCTTACAGCAAACTATGTGCAGTTTTACATTTTCAAAAAAACACCTTTTGAATTACGGGGACACTGAAAATGTCCTCATAAATCACCTTCGTATCGTAATACCTGTTCCATACCCATGCCATTATGCAAATTTGTGTGTGTGTAAAAGCATTCATTTGTTTCATTATTTGCAAAATTTCACTTCATTTCATTATTTGCAAAAACGGATAACTAACAAAAGTAATGTTTTTTTTGTTTTTTTGTGCGTTCCCAAACTGCATTTGGGCTATTTTAATTAGGTTAAAAAATAACTAAGACTACTAACTAATACGATAAAAACATGATAACATTATAAAAAAACATGATTTTTGAAAGTAGGGAGTTCTCTGTTTTTGTGAGTAAACTCTTTATGTTCTGAATGGATTCGGTATGAAATCTGAATGTTTATGAGTAGATATTGTTCACGCTTTCTGAAAAAGTGTGCAGTTATGATGCTTTTGTAATGTTTTGTCTCTTATGTTCATCAAAGCTGCCTTTTTTATTTTGTATGTGAAATATTAATACAATTTAAAAAGCTAGTTTAAATTTCTTTTCAGCATCATTGCTCTGGTCTTCAGTGTCACATGATCCTTCAGAAATCACAGACTTTATTAAGAATTATTATTGGTGGTCAGTTATTAATGATGCTTCTTATTACTGACTGTTTTTGATGCTTAATATTTTTGTGGAAGCTGATTCTTTTTTTTCACTAATTCTAAACGACAAATATTTATTTATAGAAATATAGAAATATTTTGTCACTTTATGATCAATTGAATGATTTCTTGCTGATTATTTAGTACATATATACGTATATACAAAAGGAGAAACTAATCGCGATTTTATATATATTAGTGCCGTCAAATGATTAATCGCGATTAGTTGCATCCAAAAGCAAAGTTTTTCTTTACATAATATATGTATGTGTAATGTGTATATTTATAAATACGAACACATGCATGAATATATTTAAGATACATTTTTACATATTAAATATATTCATATTTAATATAAAATGTAAGAATATAAATATATAAATGTATATACATGTAAATATTTTCAAGATATATACTGTATGTATGTGTCTTTATACATACGTGATAAATATGCACAGTACACACACACCTATTATGTACACAAATACTTTTATTTTGGATTATTAGTGTATATGTATTAAACATTTGTTTATCTTCATGTTGTTTCAAACCTATATTCTACATTTAATAGGAGAAACCTTGCATATGAGTTTAATAGACTAATGTTTTTGGTCCTTGTTGGAACTCAACACTATTGTGAAGCTATTTTCTTCCATCAGTCTTTTGTTTTTAGTTTCAGTATGTGTGTGAAGCACTCCAGATTAATGAGTTGACCGACTGAATTGTGGGTGTCTTGTGAAGGTGTTGAGCTCAGTGACAAGGCCTTTAGCGCCTGTGTGTTTTCTGAAAGGGTGGGAATCTGTTCCTCACCGAGGATGAGACAGAAGCCACACTGAGGTGTGAAATCAAGAGAGGAGACGCAAACATCTAACTTCACACCTAGCCTGCGTCAACTGAGCCCTGTGTGTGTGTGTGTGTGTGTGTGAGAGAGAGAACCATGGGAACTACCAGACTATTTGAAATATATACAAGCCTAGTTTGCAGCCTACCATTACTGCTGTATATATACAATACAGTTCAAAAGTTTGGGGTCAGTAGGATTTATTTTCAAACAAATTATTATTGTATTTATAATGTATAATTTTAATGGGTACATTGCCTCATATAGTCAAGAAAAAAAACAAATAAATAAAAATGTGAATATTTAGCATATTTACCATATTATTTTGAAGGATTGATGATGACTCTACATTATAAAAAAAAAAAAAAGGATGAAGTGGTCTAAACCGTGTTAAAGCCATGTAGAAGTAATGCATATATGCTGCCTGTATTTTATATATATATATATATAGATGATGATAACAGGTTTTATTATCTAACACTTGATTTAACATCTAGCTGCTGACTTGATTTTTCTTGGTCAGGTCATGTTTTATTAAATGCTAATGTGTTTGTTCTCTCACCGTTTTCTAGGCTTGTAACTGTAATGAGTACTTGAAGCTGACCAGAGAGGATATGAGCCGCATGATGAAAGAGAGAGGTTGTCACTTCTTTACCATTTGTTTCCTGTCTCAATACAGCACGTATTTGAATGTATATTTTAAAATGTATTTACAGATTTTTTTTACCTCTTAATCAGCATTCTGCCTAAATGCTTGGTTTCTGTCAGCAGCGTGGTTTAACATAAAGCTTCCTTGCTTCTTTTCCCCTTTTCTTTCTCTTAAAAGGTCTCCTTCAAGACATCGTATCTAAGCAGGATGACTGCGAGCCGCAGGATGAAACACAAGCTGAATACAATAGCTGGAGGCCCCCAGAGGGCCCCGAGTTCACCCCTCACTGCCGCTGGGCCCCACGTAGCGCCCTGGACCCCCAGACCTTCAGATTCCCCAGCGGGGCCGAAGTTCAGCTGGAGACCGTGCCCCCGGGCCTCCTGCCCCGGATCCCAGTCTACTTCATCTGCACCGGCTGTGGAAAGGTGTTCTGGGAAGGGACGCACTTTGACCGGGTGCTGTCTCAGTTCCAAGAGGTCCTGCACGTCAGTGAAGACGCAGCCAGCAAGAGACTCCAGCTGGAATGAACTCTTGCTTTTCTTTCATGCATCTGATTTTTAACATTTCTTTTTTTATGGAGGTTTTTTTTTATTTGCGACGCTGTGTCATAGTAACCGTGCAGAAAAGGTTTAGTTGTGTTTTGCACTGTAAACAAAATTAGCTCTGTGCATTCGTTTGCCACCAAGTATGTACTTGATGCTATAAAATGTTTACAAACGTCCTGAAAGCAGGGGGAAAAAATTTTTAAGAACACTTTACGAAATTATTAGTCATAAGTTGTTAATAAAAACGGGATTTATATTGGACTGACACCACAAAATAACACAAGACTTTAATTTTTGCACAATATTTTTTACTCTGTTTTGTTTTAAACTAATATGTATTTGATGCCATAAAATGTTTTCAGACCTCTTAAAATGGTTCGTCAATCATAAGTGTTAATTGTTTTCACAACACTTTATGAAAATATTAGACGCATTGTTATTAAAAATGGTTTAATCCCACAAAGTTCATTTTGTTTTAAATTTTGCACAAAATCTGTTTTTTGTTTTTTTGTTTTTTAACTTCGATTTAAGTTTGTTTTACACAATAATAAAATGTTTACATTAATCTCCCAAAATGACAAGATAATCATTTCATTTTAATTTTTGCACATAATCTTGTTCAGCTTTTTTGATTTTGTATATTTAAAAATATATGTAATATTTTAATTACTTTTACACATCATAATAATATACTTAATGCCATAATTTGTTTACAATTCTCCTCAGATAGTTCATAAATCATAAGCGTTTTAACAAACTTTATGAAGATTGGTCACAAATGATTAAAAGCAGGATTTTTATTAGTTTAACCCCACAAAATGACACAAGACTTTCATTTTAATTTAATAATTTTTGCACAGATTTATGACTTTTTATTTTATTTCACACACACAATATGATATACATTGACCCCCCCAAAATGATGAGATTTTTCTCTTTTAAACCATTTTTTATTTTTTTAATTTGTTTTAGACATAATAATAATATACTTAATGCCATAAATTGTTTACAGACCAGTGATAACAACACTTCATGAACAGAATTAGTTTTTTTGCAAAATATTTAGCCTTTTTTGCATTATTTGTTTTTCTATTCTAATATTTTGCAAGTTATCTCTTTTGCATTTATCTCTAAAAACAACAGAAAAATATTTTCCTGACTTCATTTTTTTCAGAACGACCGTTGTTTATGTTTAGTCTTTAAGTCATATCTCCATTTGTAAATCTGTCAAAACTACAAAAAAACATGCTTGGGTTCCCCAAAGACAGTGCAGCTGAATTCACGCCAGACGCTACTTTCGTTCCAAGTTTTTGAGGACAATTTGCAAGTTCATAACAGGATGGGCTGCATACAGTCAGTCCTCGGACCACGCTGAATAAAGCCAGGCTCAAACAGAGCTGTGTTCCTCTTTTAAATGTGTGCTCCCTCAATCTAAGTATCAAAGTGTTGACTGTAACCGTAGCTCTGCGTGTTTGCATTTGCCGGAGATAATCTTGTCTGCTTGCAGTAGGAGCTCTACCTAGCCCTGTTCTGCGCTTCTGTTATTCGATACTAGCTCTTTCTTTGCTGGGAAGAAAAGCTCGCCTCTTTCCCACGCTCCTTGAGCACGTGGTAGTGGGGCTGAATTGGACTCTGAAGGCCCTCCCTCTATTGAGACGTCAGGCTAGTCCCTCAGAATCCCGGCTGGTGACTCAGGGGCCTCTGCCGGCTCTCTCCCCCCGCCTCTGCTCTGTCTGGCTCAGGCGCCAAAAACCTCGCACTCATCTTTGAAGAGCTCCCCCTTCGTGCCTCGCTTCAGGCCAAACGCCATGCACCAGATATTTGCACCGAATGCAACGGTTTGATCCATCCAGGGTTCATCTGAAAGCATTCGGTGGTTTAGATGCCGAGTATTAATCTTTAATGACGTCGGGAGGAGTTTTTGAGCCGGCTTGGGTTTCTGATGAATGTGACCCGGGCCCAGGTGGAAAATGGGACACTTCCTGTTAAGTACTGTACAGCTGAAACCGCTCGCAGGATATTCTCAGCATTAGCACCTCGCCGGCGTCTCGTTAGAGCTTGTTGCTTTGGTGTCGACTGTGAACTGTGATGCTTTAAATTACCATTCAGGCTTGGTTTATGTGTGTTGGGTGTGCATTTTAAAAACACAAAGAAATAAAACTTGTATGTATTGAAGCTCTGAAGCAGAAAAGATCCTTAAAAGTCTTAATTCGCCTCAAATTAAGGCCATAAATGGTCTGAAACGGTTAGTTTGTCCAAAAATTAAAATTCTGTGATTAAAGGAACGCTCCACTTTTTTTTAGAAAATAGGCTCATTTTCCAACTCCTCTAGATTTAAAGTTAAGTTTTATCATTTTTGAATCCATTCAGCCGATCTGACGATAGCACTTTTAGCTGAAGCTTAGCGTAGATCATTGAATCTGATTAGACCGTTAGCATCTCTCACTCAAAAATGACCAAAGAATTTCTATATTTTTCCTATTTGAAGCTTGACTCTTCTGTAGTTACATTGTGTACTAAGACTGACAGAAAATGAAAAGTTGTGTCTAGGAACTATACTCTCATTTTGACGTAATAATCAAGGAACTTTGCTGCCGTATCATGGCCGCAGCAGGCGCAGTGATATTACACAGTGCTGTTTGCACAGACAGCGTGCCTTTCAACCATAGAGACATTTGTGAGAGACGCTGCGTAATATCATATAAAAATATCAAAAATGACAAAAGAGTTTCAATATTTTTCCTATTTAAAACTTTACGTAATCAATCAATCAATCACTTTTATATATATAGCGCTTTTAACAATACAGATTGTATCAAAGCACTGAACATTATCAGATATGAGAACAGAGTGATGGTAATGTATAATGACGAGATTAGACTATTTATTTATCAAATGCAAAGACAGTCTCTGTAGTCAAGACGACGATAATCACTAGAAATTAGGTGCCCTCATTAGGTGTAATATCACTGCGCCTGCTGCGGCCATGATACGGCAGTGAAGTTCCTTGATTATTACAATGGAATGAGAGTGACCATATCGGCCTAGAAAATCACAACTTTTCATTTTCTGTCAGTCTTAGTTTATGATGTAACTATGGAAGAGTCAAGCTTTAAATAGGAAAAATATGGAAACTCTTTGGTCATTTTTGAGCGTGATGCTAACGGTCTAATCAGATTCAGTGATCTATGCTAAGCTAAGCTAAAAGTGCTACCGCCAGACCCGGAGATTAACTGAATAGATTTGAAAATGGTAAAACTCAACTCTTTAACTCTAGGGCAGTTGGAAAATGAGCCTATTATCAAAAAAAGTGGAGTGTTACTTTAATTACTCATCCTCATGCCATGTTCCAAACCCGTAAGACCTCATCCTCGAACACAAATTAAGATATTTCTGATAAAACCTAAGTGCTCTCCGATCCTCCATAGACAGCAAGGATATTACCACCATCAACGCACAGAAATGTAACGACATCAATCGTTTTATGAGGCTACAAGAATACTTTTTGTGTGCAAAGAAAACAATAATAACAATTTATTCAACAATTCCTCTCTCCAAGTTACCATCTTCTGCCATTTTGGAGAGTACCCCAAAACCTAATCAACATAATCAGTGTTGTTTACGCTCAGTAGAAAGCGCGAACATGCTGAGCATAAAACAACACTGATACATTGATTATATTATGTCCCAAAATTTAATGGAAGATGGTAACTCTGGGAAAAGAATTGTTAAATAAATGATGTTATTATTGTTTTCTTTGCGCACAAAAAGTATTCTCTTAACTTCTTAAAGTTCTGGTTGATCCACTGATGTCACGTGGACTAATTTACCGATGTCCTTGCTATGTTTCTGGAGCTGGGAACATTTCAGTTGTGCTGCTGTCTATGGAGGGTCAGAGAGCTCTCAGATTTCATCAGAAATATCTTAACTTGTGTTCCGAAGATGAACACTGGAATGATATAAAGGTGAGTAATTAATGACAGAATTGTCTTTTTTTTTTTTGGTGAACTAACCCTTTTAATTTACAAATATCTACACATCCCTAAATCAGGAAACATTTACTTAAGATGAAAACGAAATGTATGATGTCTTGTTTTCTGAGGAATTGAACAAAAAGAAGGTAATACTGAAAACAAGAACAAACATCTGTTTTTGGGAAATGAAAACTTGTTTTCCCCGTTGATTTAAGTATATTCTTCTGAGCCTATTGTTCTTGTTTCGATCATAAACTCACTTCTTTTTAAAAAAAATTCTCACCAAGCTTCTCAAGTTAATGCATCTTGATTTAAGGATCATTCGCACTTGAAAATTGAACGCTTCTTCAAAGATATGTCTCTGTTGTAGTGGTTCTGAGCAGTGTTATTCAATCCGTAAGCTGCTTCTGCAGCTTCTTTTTGTTAAATGTATTAAAAAGTAATAGAGCCCTTGGAAGTTGTATTTTCAGACTTTGAAAAATGCACATTTAGAGAAAATCAAAATATTGTGTTCTGTTCAATTTATTAGGCCTACTTAATTATTCCTTACTTGGTCTGAAAAAGGTCCTTAAAAGTCTTAAACTTTGTAAACCTACAGAAACCCTTCACACACACACGCAACGTCATAAAAAAATATCTGAATTATTGCATTAGATTCAAAGAGTTATCTGTTCTCAAATGTTGCTGCAGATATTCTCAGAAACCTTTCTGAGTTTTCTGAATCAGTAATGCATTGACGTTTATGATCTGGTTTTGTGGTGATTTTTATGAAGTCACTTCTCCTCGGGTTCACACAGGTGTCCGTTCAGGTTAACCACAGGAGTAGTTTATCAAATCAATATAAATGATTGACAAGCAAAAGTGGTGCAGGACTTTTTGTATTGTAAAGGTATCTACTGATTTATCATCTAAAATTCAAAAAAGGTCAAATACAATAAAAATGTAACGTTTTAGGCTTTTAAAGATGGCACAAGCATTTTTATTTTCTCAATGCTATTGAACACAAAAGATATTCTGAAGAATGTTAGTAACCAAACCGTTTCGGTTCCCCTTTACTTCCACTATGTTTTGTCCAGACAATGGAAGTCAGTGGGAACCAAAACTAACATTTTTCAAAATATAAATTGTGTTCTGCAGAAAAAGAGCAATACACGCTTGGAACAAAAAATGTTTGTATTTGGCTGAACTATCCCTTTAAATGTAATCTTTGTGGGGCCATGCAGACAAATTGTGCAAATTCCCGCGTTCAGTGATAACCAGCCACTGGGAGAGGCCCTCCGTTTTCTCAACAAATATTTTCCAAAAGACCAGCGCACAGACACATCTTTCTGATTAGCCAACAGATGTGCTGAGATATTTTAGCCCTACCCTGGCAGGTCTTAAAGAACACTTCTGTTTCACACGTGGTCAAATACCTCACAAGTGCACATCGCTTCATTCTTTCAAATGATGGGAACGTTTTGCACGGAAAAGAAAGCAGCTTTACGCTTCATCCAGTTGAAATATAATTTGTGAGGGAACTGAAATCTGTCCGTCTCAAAACAGAATGCCTGAAACTCCGTATTCACACATGCCCAGCAGGAGATACTAAAGAAGGAGGAGAAAAGACATGTAATGAAATAATGAAATAGTGTGCGTGAGTTATTACTTCCACATGTTAAGCCAGTGTTTATATGAGCGAAGTCTGCTTTCACGTGGTTTATTTTTGAGTTTAGAGTTTCATGTTCAAAAAGCATGTTAACATGAGAACTTGACAGCCGACACATAACCAAGGATTAGTGGACTTCTCCAAAGCGGAGGTGAAATTTTACCCTCAGTTTTGAATTTTTGGAAAAAGACTGAGCAATATCAGAGAAACTGAGTGTGCAGCAAGCCAGAACATGCATGCGTTATTATACACATTTTCATTTTACTTTCTTAATTTTACATATATTTCTTGTTTAAAGGGCAATGAAATATTTAGGTGATCATCTTTGTTTGAAGTTAACTTAACATTGTGATTTAATTTAGTTTAATTTTACATTTACGGTTCTTGCAGACCCTTGGGCTATATATATATTGACACAATTTTATTTACTCATTTTAATTTTTGACAGCAAGTGATTATCTGAAGTGTCAATAAAAGTAATACTTTTGCCAGAGGTTAACCAAACCAGTTAGGCAGCGATATATTCCATCTTATGTGTCTTTAATATGTAAAACAACACAATCATGGCGTGAAAGTATAATTTCACTTAGAAACCTGTTTAGAATGACCTGTTTTAAATATGTAGATCTTAAAACTGAAGCATTTAGGAACAAAATAATTACAATAATGTAACAAACGAAAACGTGGTTGCTGTTGTCTTTAGAAGTGTTGACTAATTAACTCTAGTTTGGGGTATTTGTTCATTTAAATGTAAAATTACATTTGAAATCGTGTGTTTTGATCCCAAAATCAGTTTTAAGAGCTTTTCGACGCGTCTCCAAACGGCAGGGTCATATGTACAAGTCACTTCGCAGCCCTAAAAAAGTATACGTGCAGATTACAACATACGCAGCGGTTATGGTATAAAGTGAAACAACAGTTTGGAAGATCAAATGTTTGAAGCGTCTGTACAAACGGAGCAAACGGCTGCACAGTATACCGCGCGTGTGTGGCTTTCCACGCCAAACTGCGGCGTGTGAGGAAAGGCGAGTGCGCTGCGCAGAAAAATTGCATTCGTCCGGTTCCCACGGTACAGCTGCTATGCTTGTCACTCCGCTTCCTGCCCCGCGCATGCGCAGAGCCTTCAGAACGCGTGCTTGACGCCGAGCGCGACGCACAGCTCTATTGACGCGCTCAGGAAGTCGCACAGGCTTTGTTATTGCCCTAAAACAGCTGGAATGGCTGCTTCACAAGTCCCAGAGTCTATAATGGTTCAGAGAAAGGTGTTTCGTGTAACTTTTAAGCAAGGACAATAAATAGAAGTCATTGCCATTTGGTGTAGACAGGTAGGAAATGGAACTATAACATTTATTGGACAATCTGCAAATAAATGATTAAAAAATAATTTGTTAACAGAATAATATTTATAGAATAATAATATAACTGGACTTAGAGATAAGATCCCAAACTGGCTGCTGAATGCGTTTATGATGGAAAAATAACAAGTACATTTGTGACCCTGCACCACAAATATAGTCATAAGCTGGAGGCTATTTGTAGCAACAACCAACAATAAATTGTACTGGTTAAAATTATCGATTTTTCCTTTATGCCAAAAAAAATCATAAGGAAAATCAGTAAAGATAATGTTCCATGAAGATATTTTGTAAATTTCCTTCACGGAAGATTCATTAAAATGATTAACACGCATTGTGAACTTATCTCAATAGGCTATTTTGTTTTTCTTGCATCCTCAGATTCCAGATTTTCAAATAATTGTATTTCAGCCAAATATTGTCCTATCCAAACCAATGCAAAAGCTTATTTATTCAGCTTTCAGATGTATAAATCAGACCGGTTTTGTGGTCTAGAGTCACAATTAACGAAATTTCGATCAAGTTCTGAATAAAAATCCCAACCCAAGCCTTTCTGTACCTTAAGTCCATCTTTCACGTGTTTGTTTATAATTTTTTTCCCTCGAATCTGTACCATTTGGTTCGCCGAAGAGCATATTAACACGTAGTAACGCAGTCGTTTTATTACGGTGGGACGTTTGGGCACTGGGCCACGCCCACGCCCACCCCCCGCGCGCTTGGTCACGCCCCCAAGCCGACCCACAGCCAATCAGCGTCGCCCAGCCCTCCCATTCCAAAGCTTGATTCTATAGAGACAATTGTTATGCAAACTAGTTCGTCTAAAATATCCCCCTGGCAACGGAGCTCTGGGCAGAGAATCACCGGGACCGCGCGACGGACAAACAGCAGCGGGCAAGCGTCAGTGTTTGAGTCACTTCTTCCCGTCCAAACGTCAAGAGTAAGTACATCTTTACTCGTTCCAGTTAAGAAGCCGCAGCTCGACACAGAAACAGTGGTTATAACAGCTTCTCTGTTTATTTCAGTCACCCTTGCCAAATACAGCACCGCGGGACGCGAGAGACGCATTTCCTGAGGTAAATTAACGTTACCTCAGACGTCTCTAAGAGCTAACGGCCCTCGATGCGCTTAACCGGAGATACCGCCGTTCACACGCCTCCGTTCCCACACTAAATAACTCCATAATCTGCCATAACCTGGTGCTGCTACTGAGAGACACTTTCACAGACGGAGACGTACACGCTTGTGGATGATTGAACTCGCTAGGTCTTTGGATATATAGCCACCGACTGCATTTGCACACCAAGTGTGTCGTTTACTTGTCCTTTTTGGGATATACGCTCGTCTTATTTCGCCTAAGCTGGTTCCAGTCCAGTCAAGCCGCGAGTATATCCCAGTACCAGAGACCGTGAAGGCGGCGGAGAGCATCATGAGCCAGGCGGATATATCGACGTGCTCGGCGCCGCAGAGAGTCTTCCAGGAGGCGGTGAAGAAAGGCAACACGAAGGAGCTCCATTCGCTGCTGCAGAACATGACCAACTGCGAGTTTAACGTTAATTCGTTCGGTCCCGAGGGACAGACGGCGCTGCACCAGTCGGTCATCGACGGGAATCTGGAGCTCGTTAAACTGCTGGTGAAGTTCGGAGCCGACATACGGCTGGCGAACCGGGAGGGCTGGAGCGCGTTGCACATCGCCGCTTTCGGAGGACACCAAGACATCGTGCTATACCTCATCACCAAGGCCAAGTACTCCTCCGGCGCGCGGTGATCCGGTAGAAGCACGCGGAGAGACCGGGCTCGTTTCATTCTAGCGTTGCGATCTGCCGAGTTCCCTTGTACCTTAAAACCAAATGAGGGCTGTAGCCTTTTTCTTCCCCGTGTCAGATCTGGCGACGAGAGACACTGAAACGCATGCCGCGTTGGTACTATAGCTTTTTATTGAATGTTTAAGTCATCAGATCTGGACTGTGTGGCTTTACCAGGGCTTGACCTGTTGACCTGGAGAAATCGAGATGGCACTTGATGCTGTGGCTGAATGCTGGAATAGTTGCAAGAGGTGAACTCCAGACTGAAGGCCATCCTCTGTTTTGGCTAAACACTGTCTTTTAATGCCAACCGTAAGTCGTTTCATCAATCAAATCGTGTGGCATTGGTGACCAGTGCTGAAATATGTCCTCGAAATAACAAGTGACTTATTCCTAAGTACTGTACACATAGCTTTACTGTGTTTTTCTCTGTACAAGTAGTCTATTGCGCTCTGCCTTCACCTAGCAGACGGCTTCCACACAGCTTTCAGGCCAGTGCAACCCATGTCTATGGTTAACGTGTTACTAAAAACAGCTGCTTTCGCTTTTTTTTTTTTTTTTTCTATCAAAATGTCAGGAAAGTCGCCTTTGGGACACACTTTATAATCTTCTTTCAGTATTTTGAATTAACACCCTGGTCATCACTGTGAATACAGGCTGGGTTTGTCTTTTTATTTATGAAGGTACATTGAGATGATGCATTTAAATTATGTTGTGGTTATTTTTAAGACTATAGCCTAAGTGTAAAAGTATGTAGGGTGACCTAAAGCTGCTTCGGACTCGTTACAGGCTAAGCTGTCCCGTGTGGAGATTCCTCGCCACGGCCCCCCTTCCCCCCTCACGTGTACACCTTTTTTCCCGGGAAAAGTGCGTCCCCTTCTACTTTTATCCTGGTTCTCTGCATCAGCTACCTCGACTTGAAAGTATTCGAATATCATATGCTCTCCTTCTCAAGCCTTCTCCTCTACTAGTGCGCGTTTTTTTTGGTCAACAGAATCAGTGAGGCCCTGTCCGGGTCGTTTTACTTGATGTTTTCTTACTGTCATCCTCGTTTTTTTTGTTTTACAATCTTCACTCGGGACAATTTATCTCCTTGAACCAAAATTAAGATCCATTGGTTATTCGAAACATTTTTTTTCTTTCGCCAAGCGTGGTTGAGACGTTATATATGTAGGTTTTATTTGCTTAATTTTTGCATTGTCATTTTTTGGTTTCTGTTGTAGTTACGAAAAGTGAAATGCATTGCATGACTATTAAATGCAGGGAGTTTTGTTGCACATAAACGCGGAGCCTTTTACGCCCCCTAGTGCCTGGTCGGGTAACTGCAGGAGCTGAGGCTTACCAATAGTTACTACTGAGCAGGACTATATGAACATTGAGAAGAAGACTATGACTTCTGTTGCAGGAAACATCGACAGATTCATTAAAAAAAAAAAGACTGCCTGCCACCTTTAAGAGTCATGGCACCTGATGTTTGTTTCGATGCTGCTTTTATGTAATTTTTTTTCTTGATACAATGGCCAACGGTGAGTGAATGAGGACAGGTATCAGTTAGTTAGTTATTTTTTGTCATCGTTTTTGCGAGAAGCCCCATGCAGTTGTGTGAGCGTGTGTGATTGTACTCATGTCTTTCCACAGTTCAGTGGTGTTGCTGTTGTTTCCAGCCCCCTTCGCTCAACCCGGAGAACCAACCGGGAATGTGGATGTGATTCTCACCATCATCTATTCGATTGGTATAGGCAGAACAAATATGCATCGCTTGTCTTAAACTTGATATTTTTACTCTTGTTGAAAATATTGCACTGATGACTGTTGTTAATTCGTTGACTTCAGGTCAACATTTTATTTTTTCTAAATAGAAAAAAGGAAAACAACAAAATACTATTGTATAAAAAAAAGCTCCAGGTTATATTGTCTCTGTTTGTGCGTTACATTGTATAACATTACGTTTGCAAAGATGTTTGTATCTCTGTGATCGGGTGTATGTGTATACATATATAGTATATATATGGATATATAGACTCTGATATCTCAGAGCACTTTCTTATTCGAAGTGCTCTCCTCCTGATGTTAATAAAGGGGAATAATACTTGTGATGGTAAGATCATTGTAACAAAAATAAATTGCACGATGTATAGTTGTTTCACCCCACCATTTGTCATAACATTTATGACATGGGGGTTAAATGACTGGATAGGTGTATATGAATGAGTAAAAGTGCTGTTGTATTTTGTTTTTTTTTTGTGGACCAAGTTATTTTTCATCTTGTGTCTCCAGCGAGTGATGCGAATGTTCTTTTGTGTTGACTTCAGCTTTTCTTTTCTTTTCGTGTGTCTGATTCTTTGAACATTTGTAACACTGTGATTCATGTGTGGTGAGAATATGAGTGCTGTAATATTTTTATGTATGTATGTATGTGTGTGTGTGTTCAAGCCAGTAAAGAAATAATTAAACCTTCCTCAGTGTGTGGCTGTGAGCGTTTCTTTCTATCTCCGAGGAAGAATTCGGGCCTCCTCTCTGGGCCAACCTGACCCCGGTTTCCATTCTCTCCTTTTTGTCATTCATTTGGCCTAGTCCTTTCATATGCTGGATAAAGGAGTGCAGGGGGTTGTGGGTAATTTTGTTTTAAAGACAGATCCCCTCCCTGTGTGTTTGTGTGGGTTTTATGTTACAACTCTGTGCATGCAGCAGCTCTCTGCCCTTCTGTTCGGACTCTTCTTAACGTTTATTCTGATTCAATTCCACCTCAGTTTGGACGCCGAAACACCGGCAGATATGCACGAGAAATCATTTCACGCTTCCAACCAAGAAACAAGAGTCGTAGCTCATTTGGGTTGCTGCTCTGATTTATTGGAGTGTGCATTTTTGAAATGCACAAAACTCTATCCAACGCTGTGCAGAGGCCACGTTTATTGCGAGCGTAATCCGAACCTGTTTTCCGCAGGTAGACAAGAGTTTACTGCCTGCTTTTGAAGACAACCCTCACTAGAAGACTGTGACCTCAATGGCATCCTTCTCTGTTTCCACCCCCCTCCGTACCCCCCTCCATCCCCCGGGCAGGATGTTATTGTTGAGCTGGATTTCCATTGTCCGGCGGCTGAGTTGGCCACCTTCCCAGAGTGCAATAGAGAGGCCCCCTAATAGATTCTTCATGTGCCTCAGTCCCGACACACATCATTGCAGGAATTTGGAAATGATTTTAACAGAGTCCCGTCGCTCTTCCCCCACCGCCAGCTAGAGAGGGAGGGACGTGTAAACCCAACAATGTGAAAAAGAATTTTGTGAATGTACTTGAGAGCGAGAAGGAAACACGCTCCTCTTCTAGTGCAGAGAATGTGAAGTGGAGGCTCGGAGGTCTTTTGTTTGTAGTCTGGGTGCGCTGGAATGCTCCATTTTCCCATACCTTCAGTGTTCCAGAGATCAAAAACGACTCTTTGCACGGACAGATTCTTGTCAGCAGTTTTGCATACTTGAGCATGTCGTTCCAAAAAGGCCCCACAACATCGCTCGCCCCGGTGCAAGTACACACATGTTTGCGACCATGAAAATTGTTGCGGATTCTCGGAAGGAGAGGAACATTATAGCCAGTAGGGAATGAAGATGACTTATTGTCAGCCAGGAAAAGTTCCTTTCAAACGCAGTTTAATCCAATTAATGCTGGCAAATGAGCTGCATTAGATGTGATGAGTTTAGTGTTTTATTTATCTTTGTTGAGCATTGCTATATGTCAGTTTGACATAAAATTAGCAATATAATAATGAGTAATTATAGCATAAAACAATTAAAATAAATTTTCATGAAACGTGCAAAGTTAATCTTTTTTAGAAATATGCTTAAATATATTACAATTGATGTATAAATTCTAAATTAAATATCAATAATACGTCATATTAATTGTAATAAAATAATAAATAATTATTACATACATATATATATATATATATATATTATAATAAAGAACAAAAAATAATTTAAATTTTTAATAAACTTACACGACACTTACAATACAAAAACACTGTACACTAAATTATGTTCTATAATCAGTATTATAAAAATATGATAATTCATTATAAAAAACACAATTTATTCTAAATTATATATAATGCAGACCCATTTTCTTTCTTATTTGCAATGAAATATCACAAACATATTTTTTGGATATAGATGTAGATGGAATACTCTCTGTCAAACATTTTATGAGTGCAATGACTTTAATACAATGTCATTTTTTAAAAATTATTTTAATCAGCATTAGTAATAGTTAGGATTAACTAGACTGACTAACAGATGCACGCATAAATCTTTATTTAAAAAATGAGTGGTCTTGCAAACTGCTCACTGCTCACTGCTCACTTCTATTCAATATGAGAAACCCAGATTATAATGCATGTTGTTAAACATGTAAAACAGAGTTCTCTCATAGTAAAAAATGAGAGGAAAGATGTAGAGAGAATGAGACAGGTGGCTAGGCCTGTCCTTCCTTACCCTCCTCTCCTGTTTGAACTCTCTTTCATTCTTTCGCTCCGCTCTGGGTTTTTTCAAGCACACAGTGACAAGCGCATTCATTCTCTCAGTCTATTCTACGCTCTCCTCTTTTTTTTTGTCCAGCCTGCTGGATTCTGCTTCATCGCTATTCAGCTCCCAGACGGACCACCATTGATTAGAGCCCCCCTACACTCACCCCCTCCAAAACATACTCGCACACACACACCAGCCGTCTCCACCTCACACACCCTGCACTCAGCAGCTGCTATGCTAATGAAGCTCAGGAATAGAGAGATGGGGAAATGACAGGGAATCATCAGGATGACTCTGTGTCTTCATAAAAAACTGAGGTGGAAGAGCTGAGAAATATCATTAAACAACCGTATAAACGTAAAGAATGAAAAAGTAATAGCATGTCCTTCTTTAGACAGAGGTTAACTTAACATGTGTGTTTTTTATGTAGCGTCTCTCATTTTACTGTAACTACTAAAACTGGATTTCCCAATCCAAGGGCTGAATATCATCCAAGCCACATATTGATTCTGGCTAGAAACGGCAGTTAATTATCCACTACTGTTCCTTAACTTTAACTACGTGCAGGGCTCTGAAGTGCATAAAAATGAGCATATGCCCAATTAAACTCACTTTCAAGTACTACAGACTGCAGAATGTTGCAGACTAAAATCTGCATAAAAAGGGCACCTTTATCAGTAACAGCAGATCTTCCTAAAGATAATCAAACTAGCCTGACAAAACAAGTCTAAAACACATGACTTGAGAAACATCAACTCATGAAATAGCAACGAAGTGGCCAACTTTATGATGTACGAACAAGAACAAATTTGTGACTGTGTGCTGTAAATAATTCCAAAAACCAATAGACGTCTATATTTATAAGTGACTTTATGGCCTTAAGCTACTTATTTTGGTTTGTTGCTTTCAGATGTATGTCAACTGTCGGAATGAAAAAGAATGAAAATTCATATTCATCTTTTGTTTAACAGGAGTTTGTTGAATTGTTATTCTTTTTCTGTTCCTCAATCCGTATCCAGATCAGATGGTGTACCAGCACCAAGAGATGATCTTCATTGGAGACCAGAACACCTAGATGTGCTCCG
>JAUMHE010000059.1:3410819-3422548 GCA_032359235.1 Enteromius mattozi
GTATTTAATAAGAATATTTCATTCATTCAGATCTAGGATGTGTTATTTTAGTGTTCCCTTTATTTTTTTGAGCAGTGGATAATATAATATATAGAAACTATTCTTACCTATTTTACTGTATTTGTTAGTTAATAATGTATTTAATATTATTATTTGACAATCAGTCAGGATAATGCTGCCTTTTTTTGTGCAATAATTATCATCAATATCATCATTTAAATGGACACGTACAGGTCTAAGTGACTCTATAATAATCTACAAATTTGTATCCTGCTTATGCATTACCTGACCAGTTAAATTTACCTTCGTATCCCTCAGTGTTCTGTTGTTCTGTCATAGGGTATTACATTTTAATTCATATTTTATTATTGTAATCATCTTTTCTTTTCTTCGTTATCATTGTCCTGTTTGTTCTGTGAAAAAGCAAAACACTAAAATAATGTAAAAAAAAAACAAAAAAAACAAAAAAAACGATTCTTACCTATTAAACAAAAAGGACACAAGAATTATCATTAATAATAAATAATAATATAATACAATATTTATTTTAGAAACAGTTCTTAACTATGTTAACAAAAACAATTGACAAGAATCAGTGTTATTTTAGAAATTATTCTTAATAAGAATTTAAGGAAAACAAATGAACCATCAAGAACAGTATAATATAACATAATATAATATTATTTTAAAGGCATTTCTTAACTATGTTAATGAAAACACTTGAAAAGATTCATCACACAGAGTGTGAACATAATAATATAATAAATATATAACAATTTTAAGATGACATTAATTTTAATTCTGGTTTACTGTATTACACACAATTTTTCCTCTGAAATCAACCTTAAACTCCACATGGTCATGTTGACGTTCCCGTTCTCCTTCGGCTCCACGGTGCCCATAGAGATGGTGAGTTTGCTTCTGTGCCGCACGAAACCTGGAGAATCATAAGCCAGACCGAGCCGATACCACCTCCCTGCAAACTGAACACACACAGTCCTGCTCACAACACACTGACCATCTTCTGGAAACACACATAACTACACAAAGATGTCTTGAGAGAGAATCCAGTATCAGATAACAGAACTGATATTTTGCGTCTTCCCTTAAGAAATGTATCTTTTTCATAAAATCTCATGAAGATGTCTTGAGAGCTTGGCAGAAATCCCTTGGTTCTTGTTGCAACTCTGAGAGGTGACCTTTGCCCTGAGTTCTGTTTGTCTGCACTGTCCCTACCGTTGATTCAATCACCCTAACAGTCCTGTAGAGCATTACCCCAATCAACATGTCAGTGTTTCAGGCAGCAAAAACATCTCTAAACAAACATTACTCACACCACACCAGCACGAACTCAACAAAGACACTGCTGTTTGGAAATTGCTACTAGTTCAGACCCAGCAAAACACGACATTCTTCTTCACAATCCTACTGTACAGAAAAAGGTGCCATTTGATGAAGCTTAAGTGCTCAAAACATTAAGTTCTCACCCTCTGAAGGTCAAAGTTCTTCTGCGGCTGGACGCTGGCATGGACATCAGTCAGAAGCATCAGCAAAAAGATGCTCACCAAAGCGATCTTCATGGTGACGTTGTAGGAACACAGCCAGGGTTTGTGGAATATACAGGGTCTGCCAGCCACATTAGCTCCTCCCCTTCACCCATCCAGCCAATCACACGCAAGAACACATACCTAACAGAGAGACCATTCATTCAAGGTACCATGTTTGAAACTTACAATTTCCATCTCGAAAAGTCATAAACGTTTCTATATTTTAGATGCAATAAAGGAGCAACAACAGAGAATTAATATACATTTTTTATTAATATTGATTCATGGATGCCATTGTTTCGAAAGAGCATGATTTACAGCTAGTCTTTAAGACAAGAGGTCTTCAGTGTGACGCGGCACACCTCACACACCTCCTCTACATCAACACACACACACACACCGGCGGCTCACTCATAGTTTCCCTTCTCTCATCTGCCTCTGCATGTTGTTCCTGAGTACTGAACAGAAATAGATAAAATAAAAGTGCATTTATGATCAGTCTTTTCAGAAGGGTGACAAACCGGTACAATTTATAAACAAAAACTGAGGGAAAAAAAGGTCAGTTTTCCTCCTTAACTAACAAAACACACTGGCTTTGGTCCTCAATAAAACAAGATAAAACACATACGTTGTGTTGCTTGAAAATGGTCCTTTGTAGCTTTAAAGCTATGTTGACAAAGTAAATAAAAAACCCACTGTGCATCAAACATCAGATATCCCTCATAAAATAATTATCAGTGAAAACAATAACAATTTTGGACGGTAGCTCAGCCATTACGCATGAGGAGGGAGTGTTTATCTCCTGAATGAGCGCAATCTAGTGGACACACATGAGAACAACATCGCTGCTGAGAGAGAGAGAACAAAATAGAAAACAGACACACACTTGCACACACAAACTGAAGTTGGGACTAAAACAGAAAACAGATACTTTTTAAGATACAGTGGAAAGTATTTAAAATAAAATAAATAAATACAAAAATTATTCACAGCACTGCTTTTGCATTTCACATCGCTAACGCCTTAACAATAAACGGAAAAAGAAATCATAACACAATACTGAAAGTGAAGGTTGTTTGTGTGTGTGTCTGCAAGTGTGTGTCTTTAATAAGACTGTTTAGCCAAAATGAATACTTTTGCCAATTTTATGTTATTCCACATATTGTTTATTTTTGGAACACAGAAGAATCTTCATGAATATTCTGAAACGGAAAAAAACTATAAAATAGACTGATTATTATTATTATTTTATTTTATTTTTATATGTGTTTGCTGTGCTTTTCTTGGCTAAACCGTATATTTCTATTTTATGATGATGTTCCTAAATGTACAGCACTTTGGTCAGCTGTGTGGCTGTTGAATATGTGCTATATAAATAAACTAAACTTGAAACTTGATTATCTTCCTCGCTTGTTGAATCGCCTTTATTACACCAGGTCTGTTGTCAATGTGACTCTGCTTTTTCAATATGTGAAAAGGAGAAGTACATTTGAAAGTTGTAGTTACAAGAATATAAACAATAAATTCTGCTCTTCTTCTCACATAAACGTACCATATGGCTTCAGAAAGCTTTGAAAAAATTATTTTTTTTTGTCTGTTTCAGAATCTGACAGTTGCTGTGTTCCACTAAACATGATCAGCATTCAGGTTCGGAAAGACATAAGGGAATTCATTTTGGGTTGAACTACGCCTTTAACTGGGAGAGATAATCAAGAGAGGCCTCAGCAAATGCCCCCTGGTGAGGATTCTTGCTGTCATTGGACACAAACTCGAACACACACGAGAGAAAGAAATATCTGTAGAGCAGATTTCAGACATCATATTGTCTTACATATAACTCAGAGCATAAGATGTGCTTTCCTTCTCTTTCAGACACCCAGAAGAAAACAAACAAACAAAAATAACGGATAAATAAAGCTCAACCCACAACAAATCATTACACATCAATCTTTTACAAAATTACAAAAAATACAAGTGATAAAGGAAAAAGCAAACAACAAAAACAGGTTAAGATGGAGACAACTGCATCCGATTGGCTGACTAACCAATGACATCACTACTGCACCCTTGGCTTTAAGTATCAACTGAAGCCTAAATCCCACGTACAGCTATTTGTGTAAATCTCACTTCATACCAAATGAAAAAAAAGAAAGAAAAATGTATACATTTTGAATGAATAAATTAATTATTTTTTATTGTTTTACTTAATTTATGCTAATTCTAATGAATTAAGAGTCTTGAGGATTTTGTTTGTCATTATGGTAATGAAAATAAGACTTTTTTGATATTACGGTAATTACAACAAGGATTTCTTTTTGTCGTTATGGTACCGACAACAAGATTTTTGCCATTACGGTAATGAGGATGAGTTGGGGTTTTTTTGCTGTTGTTATTTTCTTTTTGTCATTTTAGTAATGAGAATTATATTTTATTATCATTACAGTAATGTGAACTTGATTTTTTGTCATTATGGTAATTAAAAAATGAGATCTTATTGCCATTATTGTAATGAGAATGTGTTAAATTATGGTACAGAGAATTAGATTTTTCTTATGGTCATTTTTTCCATTACGGTAATGAGAATGAGATTTTTTTTTTTGCTTGTTATGGTAAAAAGAGTACAATTACATTGTCAATATGGCAATGTGAATCAGTTTTTTGCCAGTACGGTAATGAGAATGAGATAAATTGGGTGGAGGGGCATTATTTTTAATGCTAATAAATGACAAAACATCGTAAAATAGGCTTCATTTTTTTCCAGACTATACATTTTTATAATGTGTTGAAGCATGACCCAGACATGTTTGCGGAGAGAAACAGTTCTCCATTTTCCCACATCTGTGCTGTACGTTAATATATAGTGGCCAAAACAGTGACATGGAGAAACTCAAGTGCTGTCACACAAAATCATCTCGTCACACGTGCACACACACTTAAATACTCGCTACGATATATAAATAAGTAATCAGCTGTCAGTGGACGAGGGAGAACAGGAAGGTACGCAAAAGGAGATCGAGCAAAATACACATGGAACGGAAAGGATGCCCATAGATGTAGTGCTGGACACTTTGCATGATGGGAAGGGAGTACAAGCAATGTCTAGAAAATAAGCTAGCTGTCTAAGAGACATGGAAGAGACGTCTTGGGTCAGTTAGTGTAATGATGCAGGACAAGGGCAATAACACTATCTGGTGACCTGACAGTAAGGCACAGTGCTCTGTTTGCGTCAATCATTCATGCTGCTGAAAGAAAAACTAGAACTCTGATGACAAATAGCCTATATCGCTTTCCCTTCCTTCTCCTCCACTTCCGCTCTCTTCCCTTTTAGGTCTGGCGCCACTCTGCAGACAGATAAGATGTTCGTTCTTTAGCACCAGAGAATTACACTAGAATTCATTGGCCTCCATGCAAACTCCGCTATAGTGTCCTGTTGGGATAGATTCCTTGTTGAGAACTTAACGATCTTCACGTCTTCACGGGACGAAGCAAACCCATGAAGCCCAGTCTGCACAATGTCGCGCCGGGCTGATCGTTATAATCCGCTTCCATGCTGACGCTGCATACTAAACGTCTGGAGAGGTACAACGGGCACAGGAGCAGTGCAATCATTGACGTCTTCGATGCAGCACGACTTGTATATAGATGATGAGCTATTCTACAACTTAAATATATTTGGTGCATGGTAAATAAACAGCGTTGTTTAAGTCATGGCAGCTGGCAAGTGCGCAGCCAGTGCTGTCTTTGTATTGCACGTCGATCCTCGTGGTTTTGGTCAGGGTTTGAGGGTGCATTCATGACAGATCCGTCAAAATGAACATGTTTCAGTCCTGAATCCTGTAGGCAGGCGAGCATTGTGCAGCTGAGGCGAAGGGAAAGCTTTACCATCTGTGTTTGGTCCTTGTGCCTTTCCTTGCTGTATTCTTGTTTGCTAAATTGCTATTTTTTATATTTTGTTCCAAGATGGCTGTCTGGCTGAATGACACCTTGGTCCTGTCTCGGCCGTAAGAGAGGTGGGGTGTGGGAATGAATCGGCGGGGATTTGAATACACAACCAGAATGCGTTCCTGCAGCCCCTCACTGTGTTTGCTGAGGTAATGAGGGGCGGAGTGATGAGGGGGCGGGGTCTGAGGGCTGCTGAAGGCGGGGTGATGAGGGAACGGGTGGAGGTTGGCAGTAGTCTCATAATTTCTGCTTTCCTGAGACGATGCAGCGATGGAGCTCTACAGTCAGCTCCACAAACTGTCCCTTAGTGCAGTCCAGGAAGTAGAGTTTGTCAGAGACGACATTGGGGTCGAATCCCTCCCGTCGCATGTCTGTCTTCTGGAATTTGAAAGTCCCTGAAAAAACAAAATATATTTTTATGCTATGCATTGGTGTACTGCACATTTTTTGGTAACACCATCTGTAATTTAAGGGTGCATATAAAAATAACTCATTAAGAGATTTTTTGTTCAAACGACAGATTTTGTTAAAGCCTTAGACTTTATATCTTCCCCGACTGTCTAATTTAATTCAACCCTGAACATGTCTGCCCCAAAATGAGCAGATGGTGCAAAATTATAAAAAAATTATATAAGTTATATACTAGGGTACATACATAAGATACAGTACAGTACAATACAAAACCTCCACTCTTTGGATTGTGATAGGAAGTGTTTACAGAGTATCTGCAGAGGCTTAGACATGACTATATAAGATCTGCAGAAATAAAATGAATACTCTGTTTGTCTATGTAGAAGAAACCTAAACAACCTTAAAATACATCAGAATATTTTACTTAATTCTATGTACTAATATGAATTAGAAGTTGACTAAAATGGTATTTTGCTGAAAATAAGAACAATAAGTGTTTAAAGAAACAATAGTAGAGTGTTGCTACTCATATAATTTCCAATATATCGATTTTACATGTATTCCTTTCTATGACAGGATAGAATTAAATGCCAGACACAGCTTACTGTGCAACAATAATATCAACAATATCCAGAAGAAAAAAAGAACACACCAAATTCTGCATAATGCAGGACTTAATATGGCAAAAATACATAGGTCTTTTAATTTAAAATACCTATGCTTTACTTCTTCCAGCTGATCATTTAAAAAGATCCATCTATAACATATACAACCATCTATAAGATATGACAATATAAAGACCATAATGCAAACATTGTTATAATTCATCCACAGAAGCCCAATAAGCAGTCGCTTGGAATAAATGTTGTATTCACTTCTTGTGTTTTTACTTGCAGTAAAACATTTGCAGGGCTCACATTTATTTCATTAAATAACAGACTTTTGAAGTTTAATAGCCACATTACTCCATCCTGTATCATGAATCAGTTTTTCCAGACCTCCTAAAATATTTAGGAATTTTGCTATACTATATATAAAAGACTTTTTATGATCTTACATTTGGACAAACTAAATTTGAGACATGTTAAAACTTTAAGGACCTGCGTGAATATTTAACAGTGTCTTGAAAATGGCTGAGAAACAGCGCTTTAAATAATTTTCTAGGAATTTAGATATGGCAGCAGTGACACTTATTGCCATTTTTTTGTTCCATCTTAAATGCAACACATTTAAGATGGAACAAAAAAATGGCAATAAGTTACTAGCAAATAAGTAACTTGATTAAGCTTAGATGAACTCTGAACATTGACATTCTGGGCTCCATCTAAAATAAAATTGGATTGTTACTGTGAATTAAGAGAGTGAAATCTCACCTGTTTTGTTCACTTCTGGTAAGAAGCGCAGGAAGACAGGCCGGGCGTAGGGCGGCAGGGCCTTCTCCAGGTCCCGGCTAAACTTGGCCAGGTCCGTGTTGTGCTCCGGGTCTGCTATGGCTGCCATCCCTGCCTTGCCTTCAGCACCTGAGAAAAATATCCACATGCATCACACAGGTCCTGTAATGAATCTCAGAAGAAGCTAGACGGCACAATCCAAGCCTATAAACATAAAGAGACACTGAGCCACCATGAATAAACTGACTAAGGAGATCATTGCCTCTCCAGGTCATATGTCACTTCTCCAAGGATAAAGATCTATAAACCACTGCGGACAGGGAGAGAAAGAGTCATGCGTTATATTCCTGCACTGCTACTCCAAAGAGAAGGTTTTTATTATTTTAAAGGGAGTTGTGTTTTGCATTCTCAGTATTGCCACAAGAGGCGCTATAGCAGCCATTTGAGTAAAATCCTCTGCAGTTTGTTTTCTCTTCGATGCCACCTACTGTTTCTGCTCACGTCAAGGCATTAGAGAACCCCAATGATTTCAAAATCTCTTGTGTTGTGGGTTTATTGATTTGCATGTAGACCCTTAAAGCATTTCGATGGTTATCAGCGAATGATGTACACACACACACACACACACATCTATATGTTACAGACCCACAGCTCCAGATCTGCTGATCACATTGTTCTGAGTGTATTTTTCAGCCAGCAGTCTCAAATGTACCGAGCTATATTCAGCACTGTGCTGCTGTTCCTTTATAGATCTAGTGTAAGCAAAACCAGAGCCAGGTCAAGAGAAGACTTTGTTTGGCTGTGCATTCCCAGAATCCTTCAGGAGCTGCTGCAGTCAGCGTTGTTTAAATTAATTATTCTCCTCTCCACATACTGGCTGGGCACCCCATGATTCAAGATACTAATTCACTCTGCACACTCTTTACTGTCACAATTAACTTGAATCTTAAGGTGATTGCACATGGAGTCATAAGTGAGATAAATTCAGCACAAAACAACTGCTGAGGTTTATTTTCCTAACACTTGAAATCATAGGCCCTGATGAGATTTTCTTATACGGGATTGGTGGGAAAATAAATACAGAGAAGGACGCTATTAACAAACCATTAACTACGACTTCTGCTTTAAAAAAACTAATTTGCTGCATATTAATAGTTGGTAAAGTAATTGCTGAGTTTAGATATTGGGTAGGATTAGGGTTATAGAATATGGTCATGCAGAATAAGTGCTTTTAAGTACTAAAAAATATTACAAGCCAATATGATAATAATAGGCATGCTAATAAGCAACTAGGTAATAGTGAGAATTGTTCCCTATACTAAAGTGTTACCAGAAGATGAAAAATCAGTGATTACCTGGCACCTCCACTCCATACACCACCACATCTTTCATGTCCAGCAGGCGGCTCAGCGTTCCCTCCACCTCAGTGGTGGAGACGTTCTCTCCTTTCCAGCGGAACGTGTCTCCTGTGCGGTCTTTGAAATACATGTAACCACAGTCGTCCATCACCAGCACGTCCCCTGAGAGAGGACAAGCCAACAGCTGTTATTATCTTATCTAGCTGAGCGTATGGAAGTACGTTTTTTAAAGTTTTTTAAAACACCATACCTGAGAGATAGGCACTATCTCCTTTTTTGAAGACATCTTGAGCGACCTTTTTATCAGTGGCTGATTGATTGACGTAGCCATCAAATCGTCTGAGAGGGTCGTTCTGAATGATTCGGCCAACCAGCTGACCAGGTTCTCCTGAGAAACAAAATAAGGAAATAGATTTTTGCACTTTCTGTAGTGACCAACACATAAACATAATCAAGGCCAATATACAATTTTTATTATTTGAATTGGTTGTAATATCATATATTGTCTTAGTATCTGCATATATGCTCTCTGAGAAATCAGCATTTGCCAACAAAATAAATCTCTATTGGTCGACCACTTATCTATTTTCTTGCCTGTATAAATTCTTCACATTTCTTTATATAGCACTTTTCACAATACCTGTTATTTCAATGCAGCTTTACAGAAAATCTTTACATTAATGTTTATAAGATCTTCATGCCCTATAGTCACATGTTAGAGCTGTAATTAACATGATACAAGCAGATACAAGCAGTTAAGCAGTTTTTAAATTTGATTTTAAATTTGAATTAGATTTTAAATCTGTCAATGATGTAATCAATAATTTTTCAGTTATATAACCAGGCAGTTGAGTTTTGCAATACAAGAGTATACCGTATGTATACTGTACGTTTAAGGCTGAATAGACTATTATTTCTTCATTTATTTATTTATAAATGCAAGTTGAGCGATACAATAAAAACCTTACATCACAATATGAGTAATTTTATTTCATGTTAATGATATATATCACAATATAGCTATTTTTACTTTAAATAAGGTCTTTAGCTTCTTTTTCTTCTGCTTGCCTAAATTAAAAAGAAAAAAGAAAACCCTCAAGCAGCCAGCGATTAAATAAGACTAAGTAACTAATCACAGGCAATATAACAAAAAGCTACAGCGGAACAAAACAGAAATGCTTTCACTAAATTACTGTGTTTACGAGGAGACTCGCAAAGGCATTTTGACACATCCAAGTGTTTGGAACCATTCAAGGCCTATAAAGCAGCAAAAATAACTCAATACTTCTGAGCTCTGAGCACCATCTTCATATGAGCATGTCTCTCAGACAGAGCACACATATGGCAAAATTATTTCTTTTTTGCTGCTGATAGCATTTCAGTGGCTTAAAATCACTTGTTTTTAAACTAACACAAAGGAACATATTTTGAAAAAAGTTTGTAACCAGGCTGTTTTGGGTCACCATTAACTTCCATAGTAAAAAAAAAAATATTATGGAAGTCAATGGTGACCCAAAACAGCCTGGTTACAAAGAAATTCATACAGGTTTGGAACTACTCATTTTTGGTCAACTATTCAAAAATGTGTTTTCGTGACCACACAGCACAACAATGCCACATGAGCCCATAACCGTGAAAGAGAAGAACATCTCTACTGGTGACATATTTCTACTGGTTAATCATGTCTATCTGTATACTGCCCACCCCTTACATGAGTTATTCATTATTTCAAGTCTTTGCATGAGTGTGAGGCAGTACTGTACCTGGACCACACGGGATACAGACTCCATCAGGTCCTCTGATGAGCTCCATGGTCTCCTCGTCCACCTTGACTAAGCGGATGGGGTAAACGTAGGGCAGGATCCGGCTATTGAATCCACAGGCACCGGTCTGCAGTCAAAGCAACATGTTACAACCACCCTCCTCTCTTCAAAACTAATTAAACCAGTCATAGCATTTTCATAAGCACCTTTAAACAGCCCATAACCACCTGTGCCTGATTACTGAACATCTTGTAGATGGCCTCATAAAATTTATGGTAACAAACAAAGTAAATTGCTGAGTATGTATCCTTTTCCAAATGCATTATGCACTATTGTAGAGGTTTACAGCTGTGTTACCCATAACAGACTATTCCATCTAAAGTGCTCATTTGTCAGGACAGACCTTGTTATCGAAGTTGCCCAGGCTGCAGTTGCACTCAGTGGCGCCGTAGAACTCAGCGATCTGTGGGACGTTAAAGCGGCTGGTGAATTCCTCCCAGATGGACAGACGAAGTCCGTTACCGAGGGCCATACGGACCCTGTGTTGCTTCTCCATGGCCTTCTTCGGCTGATTCAGCAGATAGCGGCAGATCTCGCCAATGTACTGCACAATCTGAGACATCATATCAAATATCAGTTCAAAACTCCACTTAAGCTCCTTCTGCATACAACTATAACATTAAAGCAGAGGCCTGAAGGTCCTGGGGATATTTACTGAATGCATAATGTATTGAATATGATCTTGTCTGCTGTATAAAATTAATTAATTAATTAATGATCTGCTCTATTTAGACCATGTCAGTAGGTGGATTTCATGTCAACAACTTAAGTTATGATTCATGA
This sequence comes from Enteromius mattozi, assembly GCA_032359235.1. Classification (NCBI taxonomy): domain Eukaryota; kingdom Metazoa; phylum Chordata; class Actinopteri; order Cypriniformes; family Cyprinidae; genus Enteromius; species Enteromius mattozi. The sequence goes on from JAUMHE010000059.1 coordinate 3,422,075, forward strand.
GTATGAGCAAAACTCAGTGACAAAACTGCTGGTAGAGTCCTTTCTGTGAATCTGTTCTTTTGAACTGCCTGATTCAAATTACAGACTCAATTATTTGTTTGCATCCTCACGCACTAAAATGTTTATTGATGTTCCAGAGGAAAACATGCCTCAATTAGTTTTACTCAAACCTATATAGTAAATACTGTTATGTAAATGTTAAAGGGGTCAAATGGTGCGATTTCAAATTTTCCTTTCTCTTTAGAGTGTTACAAGCTCTTGGTGCATAAAGAAGATCTGCAAAGTTTCAAAAGCAAATACATATTTTCTTTATAAAAGTAATGACTTGTACACCCCCCCCTAAAACGGCTCGTTAAAACACGCCCCCGCTTTGCTACATCACAGAGCGGGGGCGTGTTTTTCTAACACCAGCCAAATGTTTACACAAAGAAAGAAGGCGGAGCTATTATTCTGGCTGTAGTGTTGCTGCGGGCG
>JAUMHE010000059.1:3427044-3439339 GCA_032359235.1 Enteromius mattozi
TTACAGGCCTCTCTCATCTTTTTAAGTGGGAGAACTTGCACAATTGGTGGCTGACTAAATACTTTTTTGCCCCACTGCATAGTTTAACTGTAGTAACCATGGATTTTTGGTTTTATTTGTAGCAAAACCATAGTTAATTTTCATAAGAGAATTATAATTTTTTTAGTGAATTTGTTTGTTTACAAAGTTCATTTCATTGCCTGCCATTGATGAGTATTGCATCTAAAAGTATATTAAAGCATTTAAAAAACATTTCCCCTGTAAACAGGCTAAAAATAGGTGCGGTCTGTTAGTAGTTTGTAACACAGATAAACACTTCTTCAAAAGCATGGTTTGCCTGTGGTTGAACTACTTGGGAAGCAAGCCACAGTTTCACAGTAGTTTCCTGATGACTGCTAGTTGTCAAATCTCTTCTCACCATCTGTCAGCTCACTGCCAAACACCACGGCTTTGGCGCTGGAGATGTTGACACAGTGCACCAGAGCCTCCAGTCTCAGGTTGAAGTTGATGAGAGCTGCCTCCACCCCGATCTTGGCCATGCCCAGCCAGAGCCCCACGTACTGAGAGCGGTTCTCCATGAACAGAGCGATCACGTCGCCCTCCCTGAAGCCCCTCTGAAGCAGGAGGTTAGCCACACGGCTGGAGTAGTCGTCAAGCTCCTTGAAGCTCCATTTCTCACCCGTTCCTTCAAAAATCAGGGCCGTCTTGTCACCGTACTTCTTCACAGACTTGGCAAAAAGTTTGGGAACGGTGTTGCGCTCACGGAGGTGCTTTTTGACGTTCAGTTTTACCCTCAGCAACACACTGGCTGCACTGCAATAGAACACATTATGATCATGATTATTCTTATTCTGGGCAAATTCTTCAAAACATCAGAGTTTTGAGTAAATGTCTCATTAACAATAATTACTATACCAGTCAAATGTTTGAAATAATTCGGATGTTATACAGTGTTTTGGAAAGAAGTCTGTTCTGCTCACCAAGGCTGCTAAATTGGGAATATTCTGAAATATTATTACTATTTAAAATTACAGTTTTCCATTTGAGTAACGTCATTTATTTCTGTGATGGCAAAGCTGAATATTCAGCATCATTATAGCAGTCACATGATCCTCTAGAAATCAAATTTGCTCAATCATTATTAATTACTATTGGCGATCAAATATTAATAATATTTCTTAAAATTAATGTTGAAAACTGAAGCTTAATATTTTTGTGGAAGTTTTTTGATGATTCTTTGATGAATAGAAAGAATTAAAAAACAGAAATCAATGTAATATTGATGTATTTACTTTTTAAAATTAATTTATAGTGCCTTGGTCAGTAAAAATCATCTTACACTCTTTCGATCTTAAATCATCAACATTTAAAATTCGGGGCAAGTACAAGTTTTTTTTATATATATAATGATAAGCATTGATAATAATAATAATAATAATAAATGTTTCTTGAGCATCAAATGAGCATCAGCATGTTAGAATGATTTCTGAAGGATCGTGTGACACTGAAGACGCAGGAATAAATTACAGTATATATTCAAAAAGAAAATAGCTTGTTTTTATGTAATAATATTTTGATTTTGATTAAATAAATGCAGCCTGGTTAACATAGGACACTTATTTAAAAAAAAAAAAAAAAGTAAAGAAATGTTGATTATTTCATTATGCAAGTTATTTTGTAGTCATCTGTTTAATGGTAACGATTCTATCCTCATCAACTTCTTGTTCAGGGACAAATGTCAAATCTGTGAGAGGCAGGAAGTAGTTAGCGTGGTGTTCAAACAAACACAAACACTGTCACTCTGCTAAAAGCACTGATCCCTGACCCTTAAGAGTCCTTATGTCCATTAACAGCTACCCTAAAAGCCTCTGTCCTCCAATCCAGGCTCTTACGGAGTAATCTGTGCGGCTGATACGATAAACCCACACCTCCAGGACCTGGAGACCCAGTCTCCAGCAGTGACCAAACTCTGACTGCTAGCCGGGGTTTGGTCTTTTTGCTTTGCAACAGCAAACAGAGAAGTTCACTTTTGTTCAAAAATACATAAAAAAATTCCTCAAAGTCTTAAGACACTTAGCAATCATGTTTCAGATTACTCAATTCACATTTCAAAACCAGCTGTCTTTGAGGAAAAACAAGCTGAACCTGCCAGGAACAGCCCAGAAACATTCAGGAATGTGAGCTTGTGTTCGCTCAGGAACCGTTCAGGTTAATGAATCACAAAACCACATCTACAGACATTAATCAGATTGCATTCATAAACTTCTTTATCAGTGTGTAAGGACTGTCAATTAATACATTACTCAGCAAAATTAACTATTGCGTATATTACAAAAAAAACGTTATATTTAATATTTTATTTTCATGCATTTACTTAATTTGGCAAGATATGAGTTTCATTTTTATAGCATAGTAAGCTGTTACATTTACTATTACATTATTTTTTGTGTGTTTTCATGTATAGCACACAAAAATAGAAAGTATACACATTTCTTAACGAATGAGCTGGACTAGAAGGTGAAGGAAAACCATGCTTCGAGCTTGGAAATAAAATAGGAATTTAAGATATTTATGACCCATTTCCCATCGACTTAAAACATAAAAATATTACAAATATTACAGTTCAATAAAATATGACATACATTTAGCTCTGAAATGATAAATATGGGACACTGTTTAAAAATCATCCCAAGGGTTTGGTAGAGAAAATGTCCTGAATGTGAACGTAAACAAAGAGTGGAAAGCTAAAATAGAGGATATTTTTGTATTTATTTTAATTAAACATTTATGGTCCCTGCAAAACTACTGTGTTCCTTAATTTCAGGTTGTGTTTCTGTATTTTTTAATAGTTTTGATGACTCAATTTGCAAAAACAGTTAACTCTATTTTTAACCGTTTGTTTTTTCTTTGTGCATCCCAATTAATCTCAATCAAACTGCTGTTGGGTTATTTTTAATTAGGTAAAAAACAACAATTATATATAAATGTATTTATTAAACATGTATAAATAATATAAAATATAAGAATATATAAATGTATTTACATGTAAGTGTATTTTTTAAACACTGTGAAGTATGAAAAGACTAAAAAGGATATATTGTAGTACTGTATATGAACTTACTGCAAATCGCGGTATATGGTCTTTGAAAACACATGTAAGGACTTCCATCCTCCAGAGCCCACGAAGAAAATGAAAACGGCCGGCAGAACCTGGTACCAGGACAGGCCGACGAACAGCCTGAGCACGAAGAGAAGGGCCGTGGAGCACGCCAACCGCAACATCCTAACACACACACAACATGATCATTCACACCATCACCTGACAACTTCAACATCAGATTATTGCATGAACATTTCATTTGACTTGTGTGATACAAAAAATGATTCCATTCGTTGATAAAAGCTCAAATATAATCATTATAAACCTGATCATTACAAGGGCTGATATGCAAACTCAGAGATTAACACAAGATAAGTTTCTTAATCATATCAAGACAAGATAGCTGCTGAAGAACACAGATCTTGTGAAAGTATGTTAAAGGTACCGCGGTCCAGAGTACTTTTATCATCTGGGAGAAAAGTCAGCCAGACGCTGCAACTTCAAAATGTGTTTCTTTCATTTTTTTTATTGATTTTTTAGTTTAGCGCTGTTTTATTTTTTATATATTATACAAATGAAGGTTAGCGTTATGTTGATGTGCACTGTAGATGGATGCAGATGATTAAACATCTTAAAATGTCAATTATTAAAATGCTCCTTTACATTAAAGTGCACTGAAGTGTTTCTAGGCCTTCTTTGGCACTAAAAACACCTCTAAAGTAACTAGGGTGGATTGAATGCCAGTGACGGAAGGCAACAGAGCTATTTGATCTGTACTATCCTTTCCAACAGCTCATCTGAATGCAGAGAAGTATCACATGATCCCCGAGAACACCTATATAAAGAGACCGGGGCTAGTTGTCACAAGGGTTTTCTCTTAGTAACTATAAGATTTTGAGTCAAAATGGGTTTTCCATATTAGTTTCAAACATGTAGTTCAAATATTATGTAAAATACATTCTGGTATGAATATAAGTGACCCTGGAATTGAAGCAATAGCCAAAAAAATACATTTTATAAGTTAAAATGATCTATTTTTCTTTTATGTTAAAAATCATTTGGATAATAAAGAACATGCTCCATTAAGATATTTCCTACCGTAAATATATCAAAAGTTAATTTTTGATTTGCAATATGCATCACTAAGGACTTCATCTGGACAACTTTAAAGAAACTTTTCTCAATATTTAGATGTTTTGGCACCCTCAGATTCCAGATTTTGTATCTCGGCCAGAAATTGTCCCTTTTGACTGGTTTTGTGGTCCAGGGTCACGTAAAACAAATACAGATTTATTCAGAATTATTATGCAGACATCTTAATAATTATACAGTTTATAAATGTCCAAATTAATGCTTTCTAATAGCGTTTGTTAATATTTAGTTCATATATATTCTGCATCTTGTAGACAACAATTCTATTAATCAGCCTACTCTGTAAAACGCGTGACAACTAGCCCCGGTCTGATGCACCTATAGATTATATGCCATTTCTCACATTCTCAATCTTATGACAGAAATTATGGTTACACATCATCATCATCATCATCGTCGTCGCACTATCGTACGTTTCCGCCGCAGCAGGGAAATCCTACACTGTGCGTCTGTCTGTCCTGATCCTGAGAGAGGGATGCTGAAGAGAACCCATGTCTGTTCAATCCCTCAAACATAATGATAGACGTGCTGTGGGTGCGGATGGATATTAAAGCAATGCAGAAGAGCCAGCATCATCATCATCATCATCATCATCATCAGGCGAGGGTTACCGCAGAGCCCGGAAATCTGAAGCGAGCACATTGGCTTTACAGCACTATAGTGACTCATTTCCGCGAATCGGTTCCTTCGAACAGTTCGTTTCAAAGAACAGATTCAGAGATTACGCCACCTCGCGGTGCTTTGAACACAAATATAACTTGTATTTACAGTAAACAATACTAAGATTTTCATTTGGAAGTTGGAAATTTTTGTATATATTACAAAAAGTCTCTATATAAAGTATGTGTTGATAAAGCTTGATTAAGTGACAAATATTCAAAATATCTGTAAGTTAGTATTTCTGCTGTTGAAATGTCTGCTGTTTTAGGCTTATTGTAAGCCAAATATTTTCGAAAGGTGACAATGTCAGTTCAATGAGTCGGTCAGGTGTTGATTCTAGAACCGCTTGAACCGATTCGCCATCGCATCGCTCAGTCCGTTTACTGACTCGGTTGAAAAGATCCGATTCAAAAGAACGAGTCGCTCCCGAATCGAACATCCCTACAGCACTGCAGTACACTGAGGTTCACTCTACTGTTACAAGCACAAGGAATTCACGCATTACGTTACATCGTATGTTTACAAGACTGAGCGTAAACGGTAACGTTATATCATCAGGCTCGGTTGCGCTGCGTTGTCCGTGTTTTAAATATATATATATAAAAAAGCGCCCAGTGCGGATCTGGCATCCTATTCCCTTTATCTGGCTTTTGATCAGTTATACTGTCCCATATGTACCGCATCCATTAGCTAAATAAGCAAGACACAAAGTATGCTGATGCTGCTGTAAAAATCGCTAAACGCATCTTTAACTGGCAGTTGACAGCAGCGATCATGACGATTAATGATACAGGAGATTCCGGAAATGGACAATGGTTAAAATATTTGAAATGTAGGTGTCTGTGCTCCGGGAAATACCTCGATGTCGGTGTCCGTGGTCACAATAACGTGTTTTATGGCAGAAGGGGAACCTGTCCCGTGCGATCCCACCTTGATCGGCTTAAGCGAAACCTCCACCGCGTTTACCTGCGCCGAGACACGCGCGCCGGTGTGTAACGGCCACACGCCTGCCCTTTACCTTATAACCGCGGCGTCTTTGGTAGACTTTGCTCCCGTTTATTTCATTTTTTCATTCTTATCTGTTATCGCTTCATTGTAACGATGGTTTGTAGCGCTGGTAATTCCAATGACCTTATAATTTTCTTACTTGAGCCCGCCTTCTCTCTATTCGCCGGCGCTGTGAACGTGCATTGATTGACAGCTCTTTGAACCAATCGCGTTCTCGGAGCTCGGCCGTTTCGCCCAGGAAAGGCGGGGCTTAAAGTCCTGTCAAGGAAATGTGGCCCAGCTAGCGAATCATCACGGCAGTTTCCACCCGGTAGCAGCTCCGCAGGACCATGAGGCATGATGGAGGAGGAGGAGGAGGGCTATTGTCACATATCTGCCCATCTGCTGGCCATTGTAAAGGCAAAAACAGCTGTTTGTGTACATTAAAATGATATAATGTAAATGCCAATTCAAACGTGTTGAAAGGCAGGCTCCCAAAATGTCTGTATTATTGTAGATGCAAAATCAGTTTGACCATATTCTCTTTCTTAATATGAGTTTATGGTTTTACTGTCCACAACCAGTACCTATTACTATGCATAAAAAACCCATCCTAATTATTGTTCATCTAAAAGTTCCAGCCCTGCTGCTTAACTTACCTCTTATACAGCAAATTGCTTACACACACACACATATTATATATATATATATATAAAATGGGACTGTGTCCTGTGGTGTGACAGCAAAAATGTAGAAAAAAAACCCTTTACAAATAACATGAGAAAATTGTATCTATTCTTATTTATTTTCATGTCCCAAAATGGTCAATTAAATTGCATGTGGTAATAGAAGCAAACAGACATTTCTTGTTTTGGTTTCATATATCCACTTTACTTCAGATATCAAGTATGATAACATTTTATAACGGTCAGTTTAACAAGGCAACTTTGCTATCAGTATAGCAGATGTTTTTATCTATGCTATCCAAAAATATTGAGACACAGTCCAATATTCGCTATCATAACTTACACAAAGTGTATTTGGTTCAACTTTAACACAGCCGGACCAGTTTTGGTAACACAAAACATTTGAGCAATCATACAAATATAGTATATAAGCTTTGAAATAAGTACATTTGTTTGTTTTATGTAGAGTAACAAACTGAAATTGGAAACCAACAGTAATGCATAGGACTTGCTCGATTGAATAGTTCATCCATAAACAAACATCTGTATGACTATGTACACTTTTCCAAACTTTTATGACTGACTTTCTTCAGTGGAACACAAAATGAGATGTTTGAAAAAAATGTTCATGCTGCTCTTTTCCATGCAATGCAAATGGGTAAGAGTTTTGTGAATACTCTCCAAAGTTTCATCTCATTTTGGGTTCCACAAAGAAAGTCAGTCACACAGGTTTTGAAACAACATTAAAGGTGAGTAGACGATGACAGAAGTGTAATCTTTGGGTGAACTATTCCTTTAATTCACCAGATTTGGATGACACGTTTATGGGCGTAGGCAGTTTTTCATACACGGTCTCTCATGCTTTTGACACAAACACAATGTGAGGAAAAATGTGTGCAGCGCAGGAGCTGAGATAAACTCTGAGGCAATTCTTCTCATAATGTTGACAGAAGCCTTTCCATTTCTTTGAAGGTTTATGTGTATCATGGATCAGAGTTAAAGCAATAGTTCACCCAAAACTTTGGTTAAAATGGATTCACCCTCAAGCCATCCAAGATATAGATGAGGTTGTTTCTTCATGGAAACAGATTTAGAAAAAATGTTTGCTTTACATCATTTGCTCAGCAGTGGATCCTCTTGTAGTGAATGGGTGCCGTCAGAATGAGAGTCCGAACAGCTGATAAAGTCCAGCAGTTAACATCTTGTGAAGAGAAAAGCTGCGTATTTGTATGAATCAAATGTATCAGTAAGTTTTCACTTTAAACCTTTGCTTCTGGCCAAAATACAGGTTCATAACCCATGATAACGCTTCCTCCAGTGAAAAAGTGCATCCTCTGCTGTCCTCTCAAACCACATATTTGTTTAGAACTGTTTTTTTTAAGCTTATAAATCTGTACATATTTCTTTCCCGATTCAGAAGAATGACTTTTTCACTGGAGAAATCAATATACATTCAAATCAAAGTTAAAAACGTCTCATTGATTTTGTTTCTTTCAAACATGCAGCTTTTCGAGGCATTAACTGGAGTGCTGTGGATTATTGTGATGCTTTTATCAGCTGTTTGGACACTCCTTCTGACGGCACTCGTTCACTGCATGTTGCATCCATCACGTGATGTAATACTACATTTCTACACATCTGATGAAGAAACAAACTCATCTTGGATGTCCTGGCGAGCATATAATTATAATTTTTAACTGAACTATTCCTTTAAGCATGTTAAACGTCTCAATTTCAACAGATTGAAGAAAATATCCTGGTGTATTTGCTATAAATACATAAATATAACGGTAACAGTATTAATATGCCTTCCAGGTACTCTATATCCTCTCATGAAGTCAGTCGTCCAGCTCGAGGCCAAAGTGACTGTACAAGTCTCGTGTGGTCACTCCACGCAGGCCGGCTGAGAGAGACACAGAGAGACAGTTGTGTTTATCAGTGATCACATGGAGGAGGATGACGTGGCACAGACCCCCTCTGGCCCTCAGACCAGCTGAAGTCACAGCAAGGCTGAAGCGGGCAAGAAACTTAGCATGCTGGGAGTCTGAAAGGCTCCATTATATTACAGAATGCAGCGATGATACCAGAGGATGCCATTATCATAATCCTGACACTAGACAGAAATGCCAAGCATATGGAGGCTGTAACCCACTTACATGAGTGGGATGGGAGATGTGTGTAGGCCACAAGTGTTTATGGAGAGCCGTTAACACAGTATAAATTGTGTAATATGTTGGGTATCAGACCAACATAAATCACGACTGCGTTTACTATTAAGCATGTGATTGTTTGATCAGGTCTTACCTAGTCTGCCCAGCAGAGTTTGTCCGATGTCTTTGATGTCATTGTATTCGTGCAGCAGGTCGATGTGTTGATCCAGCTCTTGTACAACAAATCCCCTGCAAACACAAGAACAGAGGAACACCAGCTCAGTTTCATCTGACAATAAATCACAACAAAGCACTTTCTTTTTTAGCTAGTATAACAAAGTAATTAACAACAAAGGACCAGATTATTTTAGATGAATTTGAGATATTTTCATGTACTGTTTTAAAGGAACAGGTCACCCCCCCATGAGATTCTGTTATACAAAATTGCTTATTACTGTATTACTTCAAAAATGACTTCCTTTCAAATGTTCTTTGGTTACTTTATCTACATGAAGCCTCATATATGAAAAAATGGTCATAAAAATTTACATTTCTGATATGTAACTATATATATATATATATATAGATATATATAGAGAGAGAGAGAGGCACAAACTGTGGACAAATATGACATTTTTGGTGGCTGATATTGAAATGGACGAAAAGTGAGCTGAAATGTAAATCAATGAGAACATTATAACAGACTACTTACATAAAATGTATATAAATATCAGATTGCACTCTCTATCTCACAATAGTGTCTTCCTAAGATGATATTTAAATGCTTACTTTTATGATAAAAGCTCTTTAGTTTCAAAACATAATGCAATGTAATGCAATGATGACTGAGAGATGAACAAAGAAAAGTTCCTTAAAAGACTGTTCGATCATATTTGATACAATTTAACATGATGTAAAATAAAGAAAAGAAAAATGATGTATGGATAATCAAGTAAAAGCTGCTTCAGTCCAGAAATATTACTAACAATATAGAAGTTCTTCTTTATAAAACAAAAAGAGGAAGAATGTTTACGTTATAACAGCTGGTAAAAATGCACATCTTTAAAAGACAGGTGAACTTGAAGCTAAAGCTGGACATATCAGTTATCAATCATAATTTAGAGTCCTTAGAAGATTGTATCCCATATGATTCATTAGGCATCAAAGAGGTGACAGTACTACTTTCGTTATTTAATTTCATCGAGTTAAATTTCAATATTAAAATGGAAAAGACTAAAGGATGGTCTTCAGAACATAAAAAAAAAGAACATCATGGAGGAGTAAATAATGGCAAATTTTAATGTAAGGGTAAGTTTATTCTTTTTAAAATGTTGCATATGACTTCTAAATTCTGCAGTGCACATTTTACTTTTTTTACAGTTTTTGTTTTATAATCTCACAAAAACCTTAAACTAAGAAATTAATTCTGAATCTACTATCGTCAGTACGAACATAAAACAGCTTATTGTATCTCTTTCTCCCACATTCATTCACTACCTACTCCTTTTCCAGCAAGGCTATCTCTGAATCCAGCCGGTCACGTGTTTTCTTCAGCTCCTGGACTTCTTCCTCAGGACACACTGGAGATTTCACCATACTAGGCTTCTGAACCTGTGACACACCACAGACAGATCACCACATATGAATATGTCATGTCTGCTATCAGTTATGCTACACAGCAGATATCACGCGTGTTTTATAGTGATCAAACTCCCGTGATTACGGCTTTGTAGCAGGTCTGTGCATCACGTGACACTCTGGTAAAATCACGCAGTATTAATACATTAGTCCTCTGAAACCATAAGATTCAACTGAAAAAAAGTTCACGTTACGTACTGGAGATTTAAAACCTGAATTGACGCTCCTGACGTCACATCCGGAATCTGGGGGTCTGTATAGAGTAAACAAACGTTGCTCTTCATGTTAAAACAGATTTGTGTTGAACGCTTGTAGAGTTGCTATATTTGTTTACCTTCTCCGTAAAGACACGCCCCTTTGCCTCGGCGTAACTTTGACGTGCCCATCATCAACAACGGATTCCGCGTTCATTTCTAGCTCCGCTGTCGCGTTCACTTCTTCCGAAAGTCACGTTAAGCGTTCAGACGCGGAGGCGATGCGATTTTAACGAGCGAACATCTGATTTACGCGAGTTCTGAGCGTTTAATGAGACGCAGCAGAGCCTGTAAAAAGTCTGACAAAAAAATCCCGCCTTGTGGCGTCATCATACATAGTCGCTCTGATTGGCTCTACTGAGGTATGAGCATTTTGATTGGCCCGTTTAAACACTTCCGGTGCACACTAGTAGATATTTTACGCACACACACTGCGAAATAAGAGTCTAAACTATTTTACAGTATTTACGTTATATTGCATCATTTTGTTTTCTAATTTGATTCATTGTTATAGAGTGTTTTTACAAAAATATTAAAATAAATGACAACACGAGTAAAATTCTTATACGGATTTTGGGACAAACGGCAAATGTAAAAAAAAATAAAAAATAAATATATATATGTATATTTTAAAAAAAAAAAATTTATTATGCAGCAAATCAATAGACACATTACGGATAGGATAAATGAGTAATGCAGTCATGAAGCAGTTTCATATTTTGTCGTTAGAGGGAGGCATTTCACAATGTATGCAAACCCATAAAATGGGAACGTTAGAATATTAGGTGAAGAAAAGTATTTAACATTTCCCTGTAGGAAGTTAGAGATTAGAGATTAAACCACAAAAACAGCGTTCATAAAGAACATAGATCCAGTACACTGATTACAAGAAACAAAACTGTCTCACTGATGAGTAAAGCAGCCTAATAGTATTTGATTGTGGGATGTTTAGAGATAGTGACTGTAAATGGTTAAAAATGTCTCATTAATGCACCTAGAAAGCCCCACACTATATAAGTATGCAGAAGTAAAAGTGTGGTTTGTGTGTTTGTATACTGATAATGACATGACCTCCACGGCCCTCATCAGATTGACACCTACTCTTTCTAAATCACTGCACACAATTAAAATGTCATTTAATTTGATTAACAAACTGTATAATGTGGAAGGACAGCATCTTAGTATGGATGAAGGGAATACAGAATGTAACCTTTAGACAAAGAACTATGAGAGATAAACTAATGGATAAAATCACTATGTTAGTGTTGCTATGTGGTTGCTAGGTGTTTTGAGTGAACATATCAGAACATATTTGACTCGATGTAATGCTGTAACGCACATCTGAAGTTTGTTTAGTTCATGGTTAGTTCTGTTATTTTGGTTCTCTCTTGGGAATCCTTCACACTGCTAAGAATGAATGTCACAGAAACTATAAGAATGAGTTCATTACTGCCTATAATTTCACGTTAAAACAAGGGTACAATTTAAAACTGATTTAAGCTGTAAAAAAGAGAGTGAAAGTATATATAAAGAGTTTATTTACAAAGACCCACCCACTCACACACACACACACACACGTTGGTTTTTGTGGTTTATAGGGTCTCTCCATAGGTGTAATGGTGTTTATACTGTACAGACTGTATGTGGTATTGTCCTACACTGACCCTA
>JAUMHE010000059.1:3445252-3460324 GCA_032359235.1 Enteromius mattozi
ATATATATAATTGGGCTTATTAAGATTTTATGTAAAATCGACTTTAAAGATACACGTTTCTCAGTTTAATTTGTGGTAATAACGTTAGAAAGGACTATAGTTTAGTACAACAGCTCTGCCATCTAATGGAAATCAAACACTTTTCATTAATAAGGTTAATTGTCAATAATTAAATAACAAAAATAACTGTAAATGTGTAAAATACTGTTACAAATGTAATGTCCATTGTTAGTTCAAGTTTAACTCCTCAGACTAATCGTACAGGTCGTTTGTACAAATATGTTGATGTAGTTTAGGGTTGATGTAGCTCAGTTTGTAGAGTGATGTGTTGAAATGTTTTTACATCATTTTTGTAACAGGTAGGTTTAGGGGTGGGGTTGTGTGGTCTTACAAATTAATTGGCGTGTTTCCAATAAAAATATAAAAACCAAGACAAAGCTATGCAGTGTCTGTGTGAATGTTTGAACTCAATGATTATAGGTGGAATGGGCTGTGAGGTAAGGGGCACCAGCTAAAATCTCGCCTAGGGCATCAAAATGGCCAGGGCCGGCCCTGACCAGAAAAGACAAATTAAACTTAAAACATGTTAATGATGAATTTGTTTCTTACAAACACACAGCTTTTTACCTCATAAGACATTAGCTGGTGGACTGGAGTTGTGTGGATTATTGTGATGTTTTTGTCATCTGTTTGGACTCGTTCTGATGGCACCCATTCACTGCAGAGCATCCATTGCTGAGCAACGCTATATTTCTCCAAATCTGAGGTTGAAACTTGGATGAACTGAGGGAAAAGTTTAAGCAATGTTTTATTTTTGGGTGAACTATTCCTTTAATCTACTTTAGTTTAATGTTACTTTTTACGTTTACTAATACATTTGAACACTTCAAGTATATTATATATACACATTGTAGAATACACAGTACAAACTAACATGAACAATACAAACATTAGCCTAGAAAAATAAATGATGTTAAACTAGTTCAATCCTAGATCATGATATTCAGACCATTAACTAATGTTAACAAACTGAACCTTATTGTGCAGTGTTGGCACTAAAATTAATGTCAGATTTGCTAAAGATCAACTCAGTGTAGCATAAAGTTTGTGCTAATTCATGTTAATTAATGTCTCTGTTGCTTACCTTAAGGTCTTGGTGTATGATGCTGATGGCAAATGTTACAAAAGACCTAGATTCTCAGTTGCTCAGCCATCTAAAATGTGACTTATCGCATGTTTTATACAATCAAACCTTGTTTCGAAAATATCAAATAATGTAAGTTTTGAATTTGTATTCAACTTCGACACATGCCAAAAAGTTTTCAACCAATTTATTATCCACACTGTATTCTTAATTTTATTATCAATTACAGGACCACTTCGGCATCACTTTAGAACATGAAACAATATTATTTATCTATGACTGAAACCAAAATACTGTGATAAAGCAGTGATGCAAAAACTATTCAGAAATAATAATAGTCATGATTATAATAAGAAAAATAGTAATAATACAGTTGGTATTAACAGGCACTGAAACGTGTATGTGCGCACATGAGAGAGACAGTGTGAGATTTAACGGGTTCAGATGAGAGAAAGAAGAGCTAGGAGAGAAATCTGAAATCACAACACATCCACATGGTGCTCACAGAAGTCAAAGTCACCTGCAGGACTGTAGAGTGCAGCTACACACCCAGCCAGAGAAGAATATCACCGCTAGAAACAGAACAAATATTCTTGATAATCACTGTCATTATTAAAAAGAAGAAAGTTGGTGCAATGCCCCACTTGTTTTCACATCAACAACGCAGTAAACAGGCTAACTGACGCCTCTGTAAGCATGAACAGCAGAGAGAAAGAGCGAGATAGAAAAACCCTTCTGGCAGAAGATGTTCTGTTCATAGTCCAACAAGCAGCGTTTAGAAAGAGCAAATGTATCCCTCGAAATCAAGAATCCACGGCCCTTATATCCATCTCACATCCGGGTTTGTAAAATAAGATTAACAGAGCTCTTTATGATGTCAATGCAGGTGAAACAAAAAACTGTACCTTTTTAGAAAGGAGAAAAGTGAATAAAGAAGAACAAAATTATTTAAACATCTAAATCAGAACAACAGATTGTGACATTTTTTAGAATCGCACACAGTAACTCTAAGGTTTCAGTAAAAAATAATGCCTCTCATCCCATGTGTTACCTTATAATCAAACACATTTTGACCCAACAGTTTTATTGCAGCCCCGCTTAGGGCTTTTCGTAAGTCGTATAATATGCGTCAGTTTGTTAAAGTCGGTGGTTATATCAGTTATTATTCAGCTAAATGTCTCGAGCTACATGAACAATAGAAAAGTTTCAATTCAGACGGTATATTGAAAAATTCAAGACGTCAGCATTTCCACATATTGAGGAAAAATGTAAGGGAAGCATAAAAACGTTCTCTTTCCAATTAACACAGAACAAGGGATTCAGGAGTGAAGCGGATGCGCTCAGGGAGGGAGAGGGAACTCCAAATGTTTGCTATCACCCCATTTTTGCCTTTATAGTGTCCAGTTACGAACAAACACACTGGGCCGTCTTCCTAAAAGCTCAGCTCTCTGGGAGGACTTTGTTGACATAGTTTTTAACGCAGACAAGCGCTACAGCTTTATGAAATGCTGAATCACGTCTTTGCGAATTCCTGTCCTGTGCTGTTGCGGTTAGCCATTAGCATTTAGCATGATGTAATTCAGGCTGGCTACACGTCAGTGCTAATGCTGCAGCTTCGCGTGAACATCTCCCTCATGGTGACCGAGCGGCTGAGGTTTAGTTTGTGGTAGTTGGGCAGCTGGGTGGGCAGCGGGGTGGGCAGCGGGGCGGGCAGTGGAGTGGGCAGCCCCAGATCCTGTTGATGCACGCTGCGGTAGCTAATGCGTTCGCCGCCATTTCGCAGGCCGTCCGGCTGCTGCAGGTAGAAGGGAAGGTCGTAATGGGTACAGGACGGGCAGTATGTCTGTGAGCGCGTCAGTTTTCGTGTAGGCGGGGGTGTGAAGAGGGCAGGCCCATTGGGAGTGGCTGTCATTGGGACAGTGGCCGCTAGGATGTTGTGGTTTGAATGCACCGGCGGCATACGAGACGTGACGGCGAAGTCAGGCTCCTCCTCCTCTGACTCCGACTCCTCCTTCTTACAGCAATAGTACTAGAGGGGTGTAAAGAGAATAAAGCGTTTGAAATAAAACTGGACACACTATTTTGAGGAACAGTTCTTACTCTTAATTGACTATAGTTGGTCCGCATGTCAATGAGATGTTGCGTCTGTGCATTGTGCATTGTAGTTGTTAAAGGAACACTCCGAGTTTTACCATTTTTGAACCCATTCAGCCGATCTTCAGGTCAGGCGGTAGCACTTTTAGCTTAGCTTAGCATAAATCATTGAATCGGATTAGACCGTTAGCATCTCGATCAAAAAAATGACCAAAGAATTGCGATAATTTTCCTATTTAAAGCTTGACCCTTCTATAGTTACATCATGTACTAAGACAGACAGAAAATAAAAGTTGTGATTTTCTATGCTGGTAGGGCTAGGAACTATACTCTCATTCCGGCATAATAGTCATGTGTGCCATCAGTGCAGCAGGCGCAATGATATTACACAGTGCCTGAAAATAGTCCCCATCATTGTGCTGTCTAATATCATTGCGCCTGCTAAAGTCATGGTACAGCAGCAAAGTTCCTTGATTATTACGCCAGAATGAGAGTACAGTTCCTAGCCATATCTGCCTAGAAGATCGCAAGTTTTTCATTTTCTGTCTGTCTTAGTACACATGTAACTACAGAAGAATCAAGTTTAAAATAGGAAAAATATTGAAACTCTTTGGTAATTTTTGAGTGTGATGCTAACGCTCTAATTAGATTCAGTGATCTATGCTAAGAAGCTAGAAGTGCTATCGCCAGACCCGGAGATCAACTGCATGGATTCAAATATACTGTTTAACTCTAGGAGATATGGAAAATTAGCCTATTTTCAAAAAAAGTGGAGTGTTCCTTTAAGTTTGGGTACAGGGGTGGATTAAGGTTTCACAAATACAGTCATGCAGAGTAAGGCATTAACAATATATAAAATAATATAAGTATAAATAAAGTAAACAGCCAATATTCTAAGAGTGTGCGTGCTAATAAGCAACTAGTTAAGATGTCAGGATTTAGTAAAGATGCACAGTGATGAATTAGCACTGAAAAGACAATTATTTTTGCGCCTGACCTTATTAATTGTGCATTAGTTTCCCTTTCAGACGCAAAATTCATGGGATGCGATTATGCGGTGTGATTAACTAATGTTTGCTTTCGTCAAATTACTTGTATTTGCACCATTTTAATGCCCCAAAAAAGCATTTCTTAAACTATTTTGTGCCTGTGTCATAAGAAGATAACCTGCACTTGATGAGCATCTGCTTATTTGTGACGATGCTAATTTGCGCTGTGCTTGTTAGACTGCGTTGGTCGATACGTATGTAAATGAGATGTTGCATCTGTGTCTTTTAATTTGTGTGTTGTCAGTAAATCACAGAAATTTTCACATCCATTATTTGGGCAAAAACTTCAGAATATCTTCTTTTATGTGTGAGTAAATTATATACAAAATACATTTTTATATAATTGCAAATTAAATTCAAACAGTTTTTTATCACTTTATTGTGATAAAAAAAACCTGTTTGAATTTAATTTGCAATTATATGAAAATGTATTTTCATATAATGTACTTCTTTACATTATATGAAAATATATTTAGTACTTCTCAAGTTTTTTCGGACTCATACATAAAGTGTGGTTCTAGCACCCATGCATTTTTGCACATTTGCAAATGCATTAAAAACTCCAATAAAAAAAGTATTGACAGCATTTAAAATCTAAAGATTTTACAAGTGTTTACAAATGCTTTTGGGGTTGAAAACTTAGCCTTATATTGTTGTATTTATAATATGTGAAATTCAACATCAAGACATTTTTAACAGTTTCAGTCTATTCTGTACGATTTCAAAAAAAGAACAGCAAGTACACATTCAAAAGATTTTTAAATGTTTTTCAAATAAATGTCTTCCACTCAAGAAGGCCAGTTTTTTTATTGTAACATTTAAAATGTAATTTATTCCTGTAATCAAAGTTGCATTTTCAGCATCATTACTCTTCAGTGTCACATGATCTTTCAGAAATCATTCTAATATGCTGCTCACAAAACATTCTGATTATTATCAATGTTGAAAACAGTTGTGTATTAATTTTTGATGAATAGAAGTGAAAGAAATAACTTTTATGGATGAATTTGTGTCCTTGCTGTATAAAAGTATTGTTAAAAAAAGTCTTACTTTAATGCTTGCACAAAATTTCCTCTAAATTTCATTAATACATACTGTAAATTATTTTCCACTAAGAGATTAGGTCTGAATTTGCAACTTGGTCATCCACTATAGCCATCAATTCTAGTGCCAACCAGTTGTTTCATTGTCAAATCAAATGTGCAAAAACCAGCAATCCATCTGAAAAACATGATGTGCCTTGTCTGTTCAATTCTGTCGTGACATGTTTGTGTTTGTGACAAGCAGTCACTTCCTTTACAGAAAACATGAGATCTAACAGCAGCAGCTACAGAAAAAGAAGAGCATGTCACTACTTCCTAAAGGAAGAGAAGGCACTAAAACACAGCATTATACCTGTAAGACGAATATGACAATACTCCAACAGAGAAAAAAGCACACAGAAGCGAAAGAGCTCACCTGCAGCCTACAGTAACACAGTACAGCGATAATGCACAGTAAGATTACTGTAGCTAGAATTCCACCTGTGATTACCACTGTCCCGGCTGTCATTCGAAAGGCTCTCCATCAACACCCTAAAACACAAAAATAGAGAGAAAGGCATTAATGAGAAAAGTCTATATTAAACTGTTCATGATCAAAGGTAACCCGTCATGTGATCAGTGTGTGTGCGACTCAGCTCCTTTAGCTTCAATTAAATGTGCTGGAGGAATTTTATGGACATTTCAGCGTGATAAATGTTTCCCTGCACCTATGATTCAAATGGCAAAATCCTCACCGCACAGGGAGCAATGTGAATGAGCAGATCAAATGGGAGGAAAAGAGAGACTAAACACACCCTAGGAGGGATAACAAAGGTCAGAAGAGATAACCTTGGATCAAGATGACTGATAAAAAAACAACAACAGCCAATATAGAAAGTCAATAAACAAAGATGGGATGATGAAGAAGAAAACATATTAAATGAATCCAGTCATCATTTGGCACATTATGAATACACTATGTTGTTGTATTTACAATAAACAGAATTAAATATGTTTAATCAAAACAGGACAAGCAAAAACATTGTTTTACATACATTGGGATTTTGAGATTTTTGTTTATTTTGCTTCCATATTTGTCTTCTTTCAGACAACCCTACAAAACAGTAATATTTAAAATATATTTATTACATAGAAAGGATATTTTAGATCTATTAAAATATTTTCTGAAGTAATTAGTGCTGTCAAATGAATAATTGCAATTAATTGCATCTAAAATAAAAGTTTTTGTGTACATAATATACATGTGTGTACTTTATATATTGGTTATGTATAGGTGAATACACACTCACACAGTGTATGTTTTGAAAATATTTACATGTATTTGCATGCAAAAATGTATATTCATATAATTAATATTATACAATATTAGTAATATACAAATATATTTAATATATAACAAATAACAATTTTAAATATATACATCCGTGTGTGTATATACATAATAAATATCTACAGTACACAAATATATAATATGTAAACAAAAGAAAAACATTTATTTTGGTTGCAATTTATCACAATTAATCATTTGACAACACTAGAAATAATATTTGAGACTTATTTATTGGGAGTACTACTCGTGTACAATGCACATATTAAAGCTAAATGTGTTTTAATGTCACTATTAATGAGGATTGTATGACCTCTGTATAATATCAGTCTTTAAATGCAAGATACTGTATTTAAAGTGAATCTGGAGTACACTTGCAATAGTTCTACTTTAGCACAATCAAATATACTTTAGTTGGCCTTCAGCACAACTTCTACAACTAAAGTGCATGAAGTACACAACTGTTCCACTTTAGCAGACTTGAATTAGTCTATACCAATTAGTACAAATGCAGGTTATTTGTATTAAACACACAGATATGCACATTTATTCATACTACAGTAGTCAACATTTGAAGTGGATTAAAAAAGTTTTTTGGTTTTATGACAATTCTGATGAAAGTTTAAAATGCTGACTACTGTATACTTAGCATGAAATAAAAGTATTTCTAATAGATTTTATTACATTTACTTTTCACTAGGAAAAGAAAACATCTAAAATATACATTTAAATGTATGTATTTGCAGTCTGGCGGTTGAATGACATTCTTCTATAAAAACAATATTAAGATTATGGAAATGTATGTATATTAATGCATATTTAATTAGATAAAACATACTTTGCATAACATGGCATATCAGAAAGCTTGTAATTCAAAACAACTCTCTTAATGTACTTCAATAATCAGCTAGGGAATATGGTTAAATCTATTAGTGACAATTTTTACTATATTCACCTGGATCTTGACTTAAAACCATCACATTTACTCAATTTTACTTTGCAACGTTATTCCATCCACAGTGTGATTTCTAAAGTGAAATCAGACTCACTGTCACAGCAAACACACACAAATCAGTCTGCACATGAGAAAATCCTTCAGGAGAAACTCTTATTTAACGTCTTGTTTAAAGAAATAGTGATCACAATGACACTTCAGATTCAGTCTGTAATATCTGTTTTAGAAGCCTATTTCCTTAAATATGACTATATTGAGTATTTAATAGGCAGCTGCTTTACACTAATTGTAAATAGCGATAAAGGCTATTTATACTAGGTGCAAATAGCATATTTTCTTAGAGACAGATGCTATTTACTAAGCTCAAATAGCTATAGATTCTATTTACACTATGTTTAAATGGCTAGTACATTGTAGCTTTTAGTACATTATAAAACAGTATGCAAGAATAACTTGTTGAGTGTAAATTCTAATACTAATTAAAATGATTAAATGGATGCCATCTTATTGGGACAATAAGTTGCTTTATATCAAGGACCACAATGGAAATAAGTTTTATTTTAAACGAATTGAGTGTATTCACTACTTTTTTGTCAAATAAAAAGAAAAAAGAAAATGAGGAAGATAAAGCTCTAACCCTAACCCTACCTGATACTTTATTTCCCACTTTTTTGAATATTTATTGAAAATAAGTGCTCTTCTGATGTGATGTGATTTGAAATTTAAAAAGGGAGAGAAAAAGTTTGCCAAAAGGTGGATTTGGACCCAGGTCGAAAAGGAGCATGATATGTTTTACCAGCTACACCAGTGGAGCTGATGACTGTTGAGTGTCTGTAATGCTGACTAGCTCCATCACACATGGGTGGGCGGAGTCAGTGTAAATAGCCTCTGCCAACAAGACATGCTATTTGCACTTGGTGTAAATAGGCGCTCCGTAATTAAAGGGTTACTTCACCCCAAAATTAAAATTTTGTCATTAATCACTTTCCCCCATGTCAATCCAAACCCATAAAAGCTTTGTTCATCCTTGGAACACAATTTAAGAGCAGAACAAATGGGAGGAAAAGAGACTAAACACACCCTAGGAGGAAGAACGAAGGTCAGAAGAGGAAATGATGGAGAGATAACCTTGGACCAAGATGACTGATAAATAAAAAACGACAACAGTCAATATAGAAGGTCAATAAACAAAGATGGGATGATAAAGAAGAAAACATTTGAAATGAATCCAGTCAAACACATTGTTTTTCATGCACTGGGATTTTGAGATTTTTGTCTATTTTGCTTCCATAACCTCTTTCGGACAATATAATAATAATATATACATGTAAAATATATTTATTACATGGTAAGCATATATCAGATCTGTTAACATATTTTCTGAAATAATATTAGAGACTTATTGATATAATAAATTTTTATTTGGAGTACTACTCGTGTACAATGCACATATTAAAGCTAAAATGTGTTTTAATGTCACTATTAATGAGGATTGTATGACCTCTGAATAATGCAAGATATTTAAAGTGAACCTTATGTAAACTTGCAATAGTTTAAGTACAATCAAACATCCTTTAGTTGGATTTCAGCACTGTAACGTCACCATGGCTCTATTTTGAACAGTATCCATTGTTAGTCTTCTCTGTCAGCGACAATGGAAGGATATGTATTCTATGTGTATTTACACTTTGATTTGTATAAACAGCGTATTTTTCCATTGGCAGCCTTCATTACTTGGCAGTCAACGGGACAGACACAAGCCTCTCAGTTTTCATCCAAAATATGAACGAAGTCAAAATGGCCAAAGCAGGGGCCCTGATGAGCTGCACATGTACTGCAACTGTAGCTTCCTATACAATGACTGCTAACACTTTACAATCAGGTTCCATCAATGAATATAAAACATGGGGCTTCTTGGCATCAATGTTGACCCCATGACTTGCCATTTTTGAAGATGCTCTGACCCATTACTGTTTGACTCTCTTTAGCTCACCCATTTTTTCTGCTTCCAGCACATGAAGTACAAGTACTGACTGTCGACTCACTGCTGGATATATCCAACCTCTTGAAAGCCGCTGTTGTAACAATGCAATCAATACTATTCACTTCATGTTTTAGCGGTTTTAATGTTCTGGCTAATCCTCAGGTCAACCACCCAGTTTGTTTAAACAAGAAAGAGAATGAAAGGCAGTCTTTAGGAGAGACTGCTCAATGAATGACTGGAAACGGGTAAGATTAGATGAGTATTAATAGGTAATGCCCTTTCAGTGGAGCTGGGCAAGGTCAAGTGACCCAAAAGCCTTAGTCAAATGTCACTGTCCTTTAAGAAATGATGCTTACTGAAGCATGCAAGACATCATGTGTGCATTCACATGTAAAGAGAGCCGTGGACACGATTGGCTGACTGACTATAATGAAATGTTAATGTTATTGTTGCATTAACAGAAAATGCATTGGCTGCTTTGTAGTTGCAAGCATGACTGAATTGTTTATATTAAGTGTCTTTTTACTTACTATTTAAAGAGTACGTCTGATGTTTTTCTTTAAAATTGGCTACTAAAGGTTTCTATATAAGCACTGGTATTTCTGAATGGCTTGAGGCTGGGCTTTAGCACATTTGAAGTGAATGAACTTGGTAAACATATACAACATGCGGACAGCATTCACTCAGTATCATTATCTCATTTTTGACCAAGATGGCTTTTAGAAGCTTTTGCTTCTGAACTCTTCATTTATTATTTTTGAGTAAAGCAAAAAAATACTATTATTCAACTATGTTTCACACAATAACAAGATATCATGTAGTATTTTAAATATATAGTTTACCGTTAATACTGTTTCAGTCTTCCCATATTACAGTTTAATATTTAACTCAATGCGTTACTTGCAATTTTTAACAAAAGGGTTTCTACACATTTTTTGAAATCACTGAATTAATAAACAAGCAACAATGGTAACCACACAAACTTCAACAACATTTTAAATGTCCCAAGTAACAGAACATTAAACATTAATAGGTTTTATTTACTTAAAATCATGTTTTGGAGTGTAACTGGACTAATTGTAAATTGTGTTGAACAAATGAGTAATATTCTTACTCAAATAATAAAAACAAATTTGGTAAAAAAATGTATGTACTTTACAAGTTATTAATTATCATGGATTTTACTTAATTCCATGTGTGAGATTTACAAAATATATTTGAGTGTTAATACTTCCAGAAGTAAATTTGAGTACATTTTTACATTTTGCTTTTCTGTGCTTTGATTCAGACTGAAGGTTTGAAAAATGATGCACAGGAAAACTCATCTAACATTTGTAAGGCATAACGCTTAAATAAGACCGTCTGTAATGACGTGTAATTCAGGTGTGAAGCGACAAAAGCACAGTAATCTTGTGTAATGGCAATAAACTGTAATGAGCTTCATCTATCTTCTTTCCTCCACTGGGTGCTCTTTAGACATGGACCTCCATCAAGCTCCTAGTTGAATTTAGCTTTAGGACCATTAAGAAAAGAACAGAACGGAAACATTATGTCCCGAAAACTGAGGGGAGGAAATAAAACATTAGTTCCTGTACTCTTCTCTAATAATAGGGTGCTGTCGGGATGAAAAACACACACACACACACACCGGTCTCACTTCCTCTTCAATACCTTGATTTAAAGAATTTGTTAGTGTCTGTGGGACTCTAGTCTTTCTGTGTTTTATTTTGACAGGCATCTGTCTCAGCCAATCAGCTGAGCTGTCCTCGAGTACTTCGTACCTGCTCTCAAAAATCAAATTAGCCCTCTGTAATCTGATTCGTCTAGTGGCCAAATGCAATCAATCGATCTGGGTTGGAAATGAAACAGGGCTGTTGGTTTTCATTTGATTGCGAAAAAGGCAGCTAGAAGAGAACATCAATAATACGTCAGAGCTCATTGTTGATATTAGGCTGAGGAGAAGCTACAAATCAGTCTGCTAACCCCTGAGTCAATCACATGATGCTTGTTTTTTTTTTTTTTTTTTTGGTCCAATGACTTGAATCTTTTGTGGGGCGTAAAGTAAATATTTCTGGGCATGCAACTTTCCTGATGTCAAAATAAGCAAGATACCTACATAAAAAAGGCAATTTATTCAATAGAAAACCCTTTTAAGTAGATTGGCACACTCTTTAACTCTATTATTATTATTATTATTATTATTATTTAAGTGCTTAATCATTTAACATTTAAAAATTTAAAAGTGTTTTGTCAGGTGGTGCAACCAACATGCAGAAAATAACAGGAAATTACATCATAAAGAAGACCTTCCTTTCACCCTCATTGCTGTATGTCAAGGACTATAAGTCCTTAAAAATATTTTACTAATATATACTATAACTAATGTATTTTTACTAATATATATTTAAAAAATAAATAATTACAATAGAAAACATTATTTGAAATTGTAATACTATTTTGCATTGTATTACTGGTTTTACTGTATTTTTGACCAAATAAATGCAGACCAAATTAAACTTAAAAAAGTAGTAAACAATTATAAATATATGTAAAAAAAAAAAAATATATATATATATATGTGTGTGTGTGTATACATTATTTATTTATCTTGATTAATCACATTCAAAATAAAAGTTTTTGTTAACGTAATATATATTTGTGTATTGTGTATATTTATTGTGTATATATAAAGACACACACGTTTAATATATAGTTAATAAATATTTACGTTTTTGGATGCAATTAATCGTGATTAATTGTTTGAGAGCATTAATATACATAAATATTTATTAAGCATTTAGTTGATTTTAATACAATTTCATTATTTATTTATTTATTTTGAACACTGTGTTTTGTCATTGGCCCTGCTATTGACAGCTACATTCATGACCTTTGACCTCTAAATATTAGTAATACTGGGCCCCAGTGATTCAAAAGGTCAATTGAATAGGTAGTTTTTTTTACATGCACTGAAGTGTGTAACCTACGCAAAAACCCAGCCTTTATGCACAACACTGGTGTGCACACGTAGCTGTAATTCAATGAAGGCAAACATCCATTAGCAGGATGCAGTCTACCTCACAAACCTCCCATGGGGATCACTAAATTAGATCACAGTATGAAGAATATGTTGCCATATCACAACATATTCATCACATGAAGCTTTAATTACAGGATGTGTGCAAACACACGCTCAGAGCACAGATACACACAGCCACTCTGCCACTACATAGTTCAAGCAAGTTCAATGCAAAATACAACTTTTTTGAGATATTTAATAACAGACAGAGAAGTGGGCCAAAAATATTGACTGCAGCTGTAGCTTTTTAGAAAGCCTGACGTGGAGAAGAAGAAGTGTGCACGTAAACATGCAGGTTTAATCATATTTAATGTACTGTAAACACATCTGCTCTGATATGATGAGATGCATTAATCTTGCTGAAGACTTTGCAAAACAAATCGCCATCAAAAAAAATTAAATATGATTGCAAAATCAATTACACAGTTCAGTGTGTGACAAATCATATGCTTCAAAATGTATGGCATATTTGTGTGGTTTATTTTTGCTGATAATTACAGAAATTTCTTGAACCTATTGCAGACATATACCTATGTCTATCCCATGTATAAGCTTTTGTATAAAAAAAAAATAGATTATTGTAAAATAACACCAAAATATAGGCATATGGAAATATATAAAGTCCTATTTAAGTGGGTCAGAAAAAAAAGCACACTTAAGTTAAAATAATTGGATTTAATATAAATGTAAATGGTTATATGTTTTCATTTAAGTGCAAACAGCATTCAGTTAGTCTCAGAAAGCATGGCATTCAGTTCAGTCTTTTAAACTACACTATTTTACATATTATGTACTCTTTTTAAAAGTATGCTGTAAGTGTACTTTTCACAAGTGTTACGGTTGTTGGTGCACGGAGAAGGAGATCTTGGGAGACGCGGAGAATCGTAATCAAACTCTTTAATGTAAGACAGGAACACAACTGAACTGAAATAAACTTTACAACGTTACAACACTGATAACCGACAAAAGGTAAACTCAAACAGACCGGGTATAAATACACATAGGACTAATGAACTGAACTCAAAACAGATGGAACACACAGGTGGGAGCAAATTAACTAATGATTACATTTAAAGACAGGAAATACCAAAAAAGGACATACACGTGGAAAACAAAACGAAATCAAAACAGGAAGGCAATGAAAAACTACACAGACAGACTACGTTACATTATGCCCCCCTCCTGACTAGGCACAAACTTGCGCCGTAAACAACAAACAAAAAAGAAAATACAAAGTACACTAACTGGGGAGGGAGGGTGGGCGCCCTGGAGACCGGAAGGAGCAGAGTCATATACTGCCTCCAGGGCGGATCAGAAGTCCCAGAAGGCCATGGCAGACCTGGAGCCTCGGGAGGCCATGTTGGATCGGAAGTCTCTGGGGGCCATGGCGGATTTGGAGCTACAGCAGTCCAATCCCAAACCCGCATCCCACCCACCCTTTCTACGACCATGGCTATACTAGCCCCCCCAAATTTTCTTGGGGAATCTTACCGTCTGCGGATGTTCCAGGAAGGCAAAGTCTGGTGGGTAGTAGGGAAGGGATGGCTCCTGTAGAGTGGGCTCTGGAGGGCGCTCTGGAAGCGCAAACTCAGGGAGGAATTGGAATGGCTCTCCCGGCCGAAACTCCGGACAGAATCTGGAACCTGCGGACTGGATTCCACAGGGCACTGGATCAGCTCACCTGGCTGAAACTCTGGAGTAGGATTTGAAAGCTGTGGACTGGAATCCGCAAGGAGTTGGCATGTCTCCCCCTGCCACAAATCCAGAAAGTGGCTTGTTTCCAGTGAACTGAAATCCGCGGGGAATTGGAACGCCTCCTCTGGCCACATGTCATGCACGGGGTTAGGGGACGGCTCTCCTGGCCGTAATTGCGGAGTGGAATCCGCAGGGAAATGGATCAGCTTACGGGGAGCCGCACAGGACGCTCTCGTGGCGCAGTATTAGACTGCGTCTCCTGATAGGAGAACTGGGCATTAGTGGTGTGGGCATTGGACGGCGTTCTGACAGCACGTACCTTGAACATTGCTCTTGAGGAGCGGGGAGAGGAGGAAGCCCTTGGAGGAGGCGGTGGATGATTTCCTCGGCCCAATACATCCTCCGCTTTCTGTTTAGGTCGGTTATTCTGTTACGGTTGTTGGTGCATGGAGAAGGAGATTGTGGGAGATGCGGAGAATCGTAATCAAACACTTTAATATAAGACAGGAACACAACTGAACTGAAATAAACTTTACAACTTCATACAACGTTACAACACTGATAACCGACAAAAGGTAAAGTCAAACAGACCGGGTATAAATACACATAGGACTAATGAACTGAGCTCAAAACAGATGGAACACACAGGTGGGAGCAAATTAACTAATGATTACATTTAAAGACAGGAAATACCAAAAAAGG
>JAUMHE010000059.1:3469201-3490230 GCA_032359235.1 Enteromius mattozi
AACAGCGCTGCTGTTACCTCGCTTGTGAGAAGTCAAGTTGTTTTTAAGTTGATGTTAAGGATAAAGTGGTCAGAGTAGTTTTAACAACATTAATGTGTATGTCAATGTGTGAGTCTCTGAGGGAGAGAGAGTAGGAGAAATAGAGATAGATTATGTGCTTGCCGCACATAACAAAATGTAATTTTGTGGCAAAAATCATATTGATTACTATATTTATAGTAGTGTCGTTGTGGGTTTTTTGCTGTTGTAAGCATAGACATGTATATATATCTATGGTTGTAAGACTTTAAAATAATAGGAATCATTTGGCGAAGTGATATGGGACTGTGATGCGGTCAAAGAGCTGCCAGGAACTGGAACCTTGCGGTTCCTTGAAACACCTTAGAACATCTGTCAGCCAATCAGATTCAAGCATTCAACGGACCCGTAGTATAAACAATAATAATGATATTAAATCACTTTAAATTGACAGTCCTCTCTATTTCTAAAGGACTTGTCCTGAGTCTAACCGGAACAACCGGCGGTTCATCTCTCTCAGGGCCACTGACTGTGTCTGCATTAGAGGGCCGGGGTCAGCACAGGACTGAGTCACTTTTTGTAGCCACTATGTGCACAACCTCCAGCCTCTTCCATCACCACAAAGAGGATAAAAGTGTTTACAGGACTAACATAAAAACACTCTTTTGTGAGATAACATAGTGTGTGTGTTTAGAGTTGTTCCTGCAGGGCGGCTGAGTACAGCTTCAACCTCTTTTCCACTTTGCTTCCTGCCCTAATCTTTTTATATCTCTGCCTGTCCAGTTGGCAAGAGGCCACTCCGTATCCAGAATCATTCCACCATTATGTGCTTCAAAAGTTATTCTGCTGCCGTCTCACAGTAAACATCCATATATGTTCACGGCCCCTCCTTGGAGAAGATCCTCCTGAGAAACCTCCACATCGAACGATGTGAGAAATAATCCATTTTGTTATTGCTTTGGGACTTTTCCAACTCGGCTTAAGCAGGTTTGGGGGGATGTGAGAGCAAGCTTCCATCTTCTATTAAAAACAGTATTTGTAACATGTTTATATTCTGCGAGGCATGTTCTCCCTTGGGGCGTCAGGAGTGTTGTAAGCCGGTTGTTGGTGTCTGCGGTCGCAGGAAGTGACATGGCTTTGTGGCAGGAAACATAGCAACCGTCGTGGGGGAGGGGACGAAGGAGGGGAGCAAGAACAGTGAAGGACATAAACGAAAGAGTAGTGAGGAGATGTGGTGTGAAAGGCAGAGTTTGAAGAAAGAGGCTCCAAATCATTAAACATCTCTGCTCACAGGCCGTATGGTCTGAATGAAATCTAGCCTTTTAAATGTACTTTACAAAAACATGGTATGACTTTAAAATATTGTGATGCTTTTTAAGGTGATGCAATTTAAACATTCTGTAATTGTTCCTAATCCTCGCTGCTTGCAGAATACAAACCGTTTTAGTCCCTGAGAAGCGCATTTATGTTATATTACGAAAAACATTTTGTCGGGTAAGCTAAAATAAAATGTGTTAACATCATTAAAAGGATAAATAAAAATTAAAAAATTCGGTCATCATTTAATCATATATATATATATATATATATATATATATAGTCTGTGTTTCAGAGAAGAATGCCATATACAGTATGTATGTACTTATAAAGAAATAAAGAAATAAATATAAAGTTTTTTTAAATGTTAAAATTTTTTTTTAATTTTAAAGATTTCGATAAAACAAATACAAGAATGGAAGTCAATGGGGTCCAAAAATCTAATTTTAAAACAAATTTTCCTTGTTTAATAGAAGAATGTCGTACACACTGTACAAATAAATAAAAAAATACTGTATATATATAAATAATTTTTAAATAAAACATATTGACATTTTCTACAAGAAAATAATATTTCAGTATGTCTACTCAAAATTACATTTTAATTCAGTGTGTCCCTTTCTGTTTCTTTGTAATGGTTTATGAAATTTAAATCCTCCACCGATTTCACAATATTTGTTCAACATATGATTTATGAGGTTTTCGAGAAAACATGATTTACTGTGACGCAACAAACTTGACTACTGAAATAATAAACAAAAACAATTCTTTGAGGTTAACAACTGCACATATCCACTGCTACGGCACAAAAAGCTGTTTTGAAGATGGTTTGGTTAAAATAAGGACACTGGCTGATTCCTCCTTTGAAGAAGACACTTTGGAATAGACATGCTATGTCTCTATGATTCACTGGAATGGGGGCATCTTGCAATTAATATGTGTGTGACAGAGAGACGGGGGAGGGTCAAGGATGGAGGAACGGTCACGGCTGGGGGTGGAGAGAATTCTTTAACATTATTATGCTGGAAAAGCCCATCCCCCTTTATGTCCCATCTCGTAAATGTCGTAGGAGAAAAAAATCTCTTTGCACCTTTCGAAGGGGTCATGGGAAATTGCATCCACCAATCAGGAGGAGTGTAGATTGCCATATCTGCTTGAGTGCACGTGACATGAAGGCTCTTCATGTTTGAATTATCATTAAAAGAGTACAGGTTGAGAAAGATGGTCTCAATCATGATGCAGTTACAACTTTGTTTATTTTGGTGCATCTAAGTACAAACATGCTTTTCAATGGTTTTTACCTGAAATAGGCCTATAGGATTTGGTTAAAAACATTAACTATAATGCCGCAGTAGTGGGAAAGATCTATCTAGGATGTGTAACATCACCATATTTGAATTAAAAGGAGTTCAGCAGGCCAACTTTCCGTAACTTCAGCACCATGGACAGAGAACAACTTCCTATGAAGCTGCACGGAGAAAAACAGGCCTAATTTAATTTCATTAAAAGTGCTAATAATGAAAATGTCAACTGGAGAATGTCTCCGAGCGTTCTTGACATTAAACGCGAATTAGGAATGATTACCGTTCACGCAAACCAGTGGAGAAACCTCGTGACATTTCTTCACAGCAAAAACAACTCTGTGGACAAATGCAACTAAAACACAGCTGTGTCGTGATCTTACCTACACGATGGTTAGAACTGAACCAGGGCACATCTGCAGAACTGTTACGGAACGACTTTCGGCGTTTTCCCCCTCGACTTTTGGCGTCCCAAAACGGCTTAAACGTGAAGCGGGTGCTTTGGAGAAACAATGAACGCGGCGTATTTACGGTCTCGCACGATTAGGATGAAGCGATATCTTGGCGTAATCAAAGCGTTCCTTATTTCATATCCGTTTATGTGGAGTTGCCAACATCCTGAGCGACTTTTCAGAGACGGTTAAATGCGAGGAAAAAGAGCTCAATGTAGTGATTTAGAGGAGAAACTTGTTGAGGTAACCAAAAGTCCTTTTGGATAGGTAGACCTAATCAAATCCGCAGTCCTTCGAAGTAATTAGCGTAAACTAGTTCTGCGTCCGTGAAACGAGGTGCTGCGTTTAAAAAGCGTCCTCAACCGGAACACGAAAACCTTCGCAGCTCCATAACACAATGCGCCTCGAGCTTCAGACGGCAGCGTCTTCTCTCTTTGCGCGAGGAATTACTACGGACTATGAAACCTGCGCTTGTTTGCTCTCCGATGCTGATTTGCCGTATGTTTGGTGTCGCGCGTTCTTTCCCGCCAGATAATTGCTGCTGTTTGTCTCGTGCAGCTGAAGTGCGCTGTAAATCTGCCCGCGCGCGCGGAGTGGGATGAGACGGTTTTACAGTTCCGGTCGCTGCGCTGACTGACGATATGCGGCTATCAGGAACTGTGATGCGAGTTCAACGAATCCAGAGGAGCATCATAAATTCATCAGAGCCCCTTGAAGGCGTTAAGATACCGCCTCACGGATTAATTAAATTAATGTTAAACTTTTCTGAGGCCACACTTACTTGTTCATGCTGTTGCTTATTTATATGTTTATATTTATAAGTGTTGTTTCCTAATTTAAATATTATGTGGCGAACCTTGTAATTAAAAAATAAATAAAAAATAGACACATTTATAGCTTTATAAACGATTAGACTATGGATTCTGATTGGATGAGCCGTGCTCTGAGTTGATGATAAATGCTGATAAATACGTTTAGAAGGAATACAGCTGCAGACTGGGCATGCGCACATCTTAACTTTAGGTTTAGGGTGTAGACATCAATAAAACACAATCTAACAAAAAAAAAAAAAAAATGCATTTATTGTTGGTTTCCAGCCACAGTATCTCTGATAACTGATAAATCCTGTGTTTACGAAAATGGAAACTGTAAACAGCATAGGTTAGAATGATGATGTAGCTATTATTTTACAGATTAAATGTTATTTTGAATATTATTACTAATTTTAGATATTTATTGAATACTGATTTATTGCCGCTCCTACCTTATTTTTAAATTAAGGTCAGACCATTTGTAAATCGAATGTGAAATTCTGGTAATTGCAACTTTTTATCTCACAATTCAGATTTTTTTTCCCCTCCAAATTGCATGATTAAAACACGCATTTCTGATTTTTTATTTGTTATAAATGATTTTTTTTCTTGCAATTATTTGCAATCTTTTTTCACAATAGTGCATTTATATCTCACATTTCTAATGTTATAACAAGCAATTGCATTAAGTCTTTTTTTCCCTTTAGAATTGGACTTTAAAGCTAGCGATTGTGAGTTTATATCTATATTCTGAGAAGTCAGATTTGCCAGATGTAAACTCACAATTTTGCAGAAAAAGTCAGAATTGTGACATATAAAGTCACAGTTACTGTTTTATTCAGTGTCAGAAACAGACTTTCATAATTTGCTGCTTGATATTGCAAACTGTATTTGTGATTATTTTAATGTACTATCCTATTCATAAACACAGATTAAGCACAAATAGTTTTACCATTTACTGCACTTCGTTACTCTTCTAGTTTTTTTTCCAGAGCTATTAAAGTCTGGCACATTCACAAAAAATATTGCTTACTTCGGTGTTGGTAAAATGCAGTGATAAGTACATCAGAAAAGCCAAGGCTTCACATGACGGTTTTTGAAGGCCAAGATATTTAAAATGTTAATGTAAGATCAAAGTTGCATTCCTGCACCACTAGCCTCACTAAACTAAAGCTTTCTGAACACTTCCCCACCCTTTCAGCCATTGACTGACCGAACACATAGCCCCACCCCAAACACACGCCATTGGTCGAGTCGTTTGCCACACTTTTCAGGAAAATAAGCTTCATATTTATTTACACAATAGTTGCCTTTGCATATGAACAGAATGGCTTTAAAATCCCACATCCAAAAGCTAAACACTTCACATTTAAAGCTGTTTTTATAGTCATGAATACTTTAAACTGTATATATGATTACTCTATAAGCGTATTGGCAGCTACATTTACAAATGCAGCGTTTTGTGTTCAACACATCAAAGAGGTCCAAGACAGCTGTTGTGAAGTGCGATAAAGCAGTGTGTAAGTCATATTTTCATTTCTCATTGATTGCTCTTTCCCGATTTGCAATTTGATGGAACCAGTGGCTGTTTACAGTCAACAGCGCATATAATTCTTGGTTGGAGCGATGAGCGTTGAGAATTACACCCACCCTCACAGACCTCCTTTCTCTCACGTTACGTGTTGACGTAAGATCTACTGTAGATGGTCATGTCATGTCAGCCGCTGATTTTCATTATCTGCTGAAATCTGTCCGTGAGGTTGTTCTGAAGACCGAACAAAAGAGCCACCCAGTGGAGCTGGATGAAGGCCAAGATAAGCAGTAGCCCATCTGTAAGGCCTGCTCATTGATTTTGGCCAACATGATAATGACTTTTAGGATACACACACAGCTGCAGTGTGGCCGGGTCTCCATCTGAAGGCACACTGTTTTTACAGTCAAGAATACCAACCAAAAATGAATTAGCTATCAGATCATCAGATTCTCCATCTGTATTAGGGCAAAAAGATTTCCAGTTCTTTCTGCTGAAAGCTGCAGCTTTAGAGCGTTATCACTGCTGTTTGATGCTTGGGTTGGGTTATGAACTTTAGAGTACTCTTACAAAGATTTAAAGCTTTGCCAGCCTTTTCTCCAGCTTTTTTCGTCAAAACTTCATCTTGAGGTTCGTCTTGAGTTAAGTGGTTGTCAGGACAACAGGAGTCATCTGCTCTACAGATTCAACCAATATCAATAAAATAACTATTTTACAGAATTAGTGGATACTTCATATGATTTTGTATGATTGTCTTTGCACGTTTTTATACAGTCAGCTTAAACACAACTGACATTTACACTGAAAAAAAAAATTGAAAATTGAATTTACTACATTTATATTAGTATAAATAATTTAGCTACACATTTAGTTGACTACCTTGAGCCTTAGCTGAAATTAATAGTTTTGCACCCACTTACCTTAAAAAAAGGTTTAGTGTGGAGCTTCATGCTTTAAAAATGAAAAAAAAACCATGTTTTTGTATGAATCCCAAATTTGTAAAATAGGTACGTTGTTTCTCATGAGTTTCAGCAGTTGAGAACTCATTTATTTGTTGCATTTGTTTATAATATGATAATAATAAATAAGAAACAATCTATAATATGCATGCATTTATTGCATATTTGTGGATTTAACATTTTCAGTGTGTTGCAAAAGCTATATTATTTTTCAAATTTGTCCAGTATAGAGAAATGCACGCATTCTAGAGTAAATAACAAGTCCAATGGCTCTTTTAACTAGTTTACACCACCGTTCAAAAGTTTAGTGGTCAGCAAGATTTGTTTTAAATAAATCAACACTTCTATTCTGCAAGGATGCTTGTAATTATAATTTATAATGCTGCAGAAGCTTTCTATGACAAGAAAATGCTGCTCTTTGTAATTTTCTATTAATCAAAGAATCCTGAAAAAAAGGATACTTTTTCATACACAATAAAAAATCATTCTGACCCCAAACTTTTCAGCAGTAGCATATTGCAGAGAGGTTTTCAAGAATGCCTTCAAATGGTTCTTTTTATTTACTTTTTATTGCATTCATTATTCAGATCTCACATATTAAGCTATTATAGTGCATTATACATGACCAGAAGGAATGTGACAGGACCAAAGCTGTTTCTTGGCCTTCTGATATGTCTCTCCTGACACACGACCAAACAACTCTCTCTCTCTCTCTGTGTGTGTGTTTAGTGTGTTTGAGGTAATACTGTCTGACTGACTGTTCTAAGCTGGATAATGTCAGTTTGAGCCTCAGGCCATCTGACTCCTCAGTGGCGTGTGTCTGCGTGCGTTTAGCCCCTTTGTTACATTCATGTGTGTGCGACATGCAAAATATACACTAAAACTGAAGGGGCATGACCTAAAATGGGCTGCAGGTCTGTTCTGATCGTAACAGCAGGGAAATAACAAAGCTGAATGTGATTAGTATAATGCAGCTAACAATATAATCATGCACAGAATAACTTTTAAAGGTTAATAACTTGCATTATTAACTTTTCAAAAAGATGGAAAATGCTACCCTTATCTTTTGTTGTCATAAATGGAGATGCAGTTAAACTCATAACCATCAATTAAACCATAGAAATTCAAGAGACCATAGTCTAAATGTTAAAAGCCAAAATTCATAATATTTTATACATTAATAATATTTATTCCATTTCTATGTATAATAATATAATAAATGTAATGTAATATTTTCATATTATATTTAGGGTTGCAAAAGCTTTCCAGAAACTTTTTCCAGAAAAGTTTCAGACAATTCCTGAAATTTTCCATGTATTTCCAAAATTTTGGGAAATTTCCAGCCTTTGATTTATGTTTTAATATGATTTTAAGGACTTATTTTTGTATTTATTTTAATTTTTTTATTTATTAGTTTTTTTAGTATTTGATCTTCCTTATTGTCTCGTTTGTAAAACAAAGCAAAACATTATATTTTTACTTTCTAGTATTTGGTCCTCTTTATAAAAAAAAGCAAAACTAAAACAAACAAAAAACATTTTCCATTTCAGGGATCTTTCAAGAATTGTTTTCTATTTTTCTTCCCTTCTGCACTTTCCCTGTCTTAATTTCTCTTTCTCATTTGTTTGTTTCTCTTTTGATTTGCCTAGAAATGTCCATAAACACCCTAGCAACCACACAGCAACGGAACAAAACACATAACAAACAAAACTCAGAACACCATGGTAACCATGAAACTGTATCCTGACAGCCGCTCACAATACAACTGTTGCAGTGCAAACTCACACTTCCATCCGAAAATCTACAAATCCAGTTCCACCTGGATTTTTTTCCTTCGGCTCCAGATCAGGTTTATGGTGTCATAGTCCTGATGATCTGTTACAGCTCCAGCTCGAGGAACAGTCATGTTTCCGGGGCACTGAAGGCCCCTCTGGCCCCACAACTTCATTTCATTAGCATCTCAGACCGGCATTTGCTCCTGTCTCGCTCCTCCCACATTCACACTGCCACAGGGACCTAAATACCCTTTATTCCTTAAACCAGCTCTCCATGTTTCTTGATTGAGACGATACAATTGGCAGCAGCTGCACCGTGTCCCTGGCTCCGAGGCACTTGAGCATGTGTGTTAAGGCTACTATTGCTAGTGTTTCATCTCAGGATCTTTTAATTTCTTATAAACCAGACACAGGTGGCTTCTTCCAGAAACACAGCCATTACAAATAGTCTTTCTCCAAGCAAACAGCAGAGCACACGTCTGTCACACACGCTGTTGTGCACATATAAAGCCCAGCTATACAAATATTACACTATTAACACT
Source organism: Enteromius mattozi (assembly GCA_032359235.1). Taxonomy (NCBI): domain Eukaryota; kingdom Metazoa; phylum Chordata; class Actinopteri; order Cypriniformes; family Cyprinidae; genus Enteromius; species Enteromius mattozi. The sequence goes on from JAUMHE010000059.1 coordinate 3,477,909, forward strand.
GCAATATGAAACACACTCTTATACACACACTTAATAACATAATAATAAACGAATACAACAGTAAAGAATATTATTTAAATGTGCATGCATGTGCATTTATATTTACAAAATAGTTTTAAAAATGTCATAAAAAAACAAAAAACAAATATATATATACATATATGTAATTATATGCAATAGAATAATACATTTAAAGTTTATACATTTCATCTATTGAGTGTTTAATGTCTGGCCATATCTCTCTTCCTCACACTATTGGAAATCACTGAAAGAGACGAAGGCCGCAAACAGCACATTCATTTAGAGCTTAATTAATGTTTTTGTTTCCATTAACCGTAATAACTTGACATTTATGCTCTCTAATGTGCAGCCTTTTATTTCCTACTAAAGAAGGAAAAACCTTTCCTAGGCACCCAACAGACATCTCTTACATGAGCTCAATATTAACGAATCATAATCGTTGTTAATGCACAATAAAGCCACATTTTGGCATTCAGAGACACCAATGCTATTTTGTAGCAATAATAATTAAAAATATAATAATTACAAAAAATAAATGACAGTTGCTTTTTCTTTTACAATTGAAAATGTATTGCATTTATCTTCTTTTTTTTTGGTAACACTTTACAATAAGGTTCATTAGTTAACATTATACAGCATTTATTAATCTTAGTTAATGTGAATTTCAGTATTTACTGATGCAGTTCTTTGTTTGTTAACATTCGTTAATGCACTGTACACTAACCTGAACTCACAATGAATCACTGTATTTTTATGTTAACGAAGATGAATATACTTTATTGTTCATTGTTTGTTCATGTTAGTTAATACATTAACTAATGCTAACAAATGACACCTTATTGTGAACTGTAACCTTTTTAATACTGCAAACACTAATGCACCTTTTTTCTTTTTTGTGTTGAGACTTAGAATTACTTTTTATAAAATTAAAAACAAAATAATCTGATACATCAATACTTTTTTTTTTTAAAGAATCCTTATATTACACTGTAGTTGCACAATATTAATGAACAACATGTACAGGTTTAGGGTTAGGATTAGGCTAGTTGCTTGTATTTTTCAATTGTTTAAGGATGCATAATTAACCTGTTATTTCTACAGTAAGTCCACAAGCAACAGGCAAATGCAAAACAATTAAATGCATTTTTCACATGCATATAACCTAATAAAATCTAACATCTCAAACCACCTGATGTCAGTAATTTAGCATAAAGCATATTCACATCTACATCATTTTAAAAAAGTTCTCATTACAGGATTTTCCTTGCTTGCTCACAACAAGCAGATGTTGGAAAAAAGTTTGACCAGAGGGCAAAATAAACAATTGAATTTTCGTTAACCCAGCTAATAGAATTAAGGCAGGATAAAGCAGAGGCTGTCATGGGGTCCTGCTCTTAAAAGCCAGAGAGAGTCCACAGCCAGCGGAACCAGACCAAGACGAGGACCAGTGGACATTTACCAACCGAAACCAGAGAACAATCGACAGGTATGTCATAAGGAGTGAATGCTACCACAGTAAAAATAAAAAATCAAACTGAACGTTTTTACAACTGGAAGTGAGAGAATATCTTCAGGAAAGCTCAAAGACGTCAAAAGGGCCTTCAGGCAGAACACAACACAGGCAATGCGTCTTCTGAACAAAGATCTTCGTTTGCAGGACGTCACTCTCATGTACCTCACCGTTCTGGCCACTGTGGTGGTGCTCCTGGTGGCATCCTACCAGGCTCCTGCGGTCCACTCCAGACCCGCCCTGGCCTACCACATCCCCTTAGACCCCGCGGGTCAGCTGGAACTGTCCTGGAACATCAGCTATGCCACGCAGGAGGTCTATCTGGAGCTGAAGGTCAAAGAGCTACATCATGGCTTTTTGCTGGGCATGTCCGATCGGGGAGAGCCCACAAACGCCGACCTGGTCCTTCTGTGGGATGATGGACACAAATCCTATTTTGGGGTAAGAGTAGTTTATATGATTTGATTTTATGATGGTTTTTGCTTTATGGTGTTGCAAATCTGCTCCAGGGATGGTGTAGGATTATGTGCTTTTGCAAAATACATACTTGAGAAGAGCAGGAAACTGATGCAACAGAATGTAGAATCTTGTCAATATGAGGCTTTCTGTTCTCGTAAAGACATAATTCACACAAAAATATATATGTGTGTGTGTGTGTATTTACACTTTAGCAATTTGGTAGACCCTTTTATCCAAAAGACTTTAAATAATCACAATAGAAGCAATCAATCAAAACAAAAAAAACAATAATAAGCAACTGCTATGACAAATCTTGGCTATGCCAATGCAGTACATGTAGCAAGGGTTTTATACACACAAACACACACACATATATTTACATACAGTAAAAGTAGATAAAACAGAAAAGAATTGAGAAGGCTAGTGTGTTTTATATATATATATATATATATATATATATATATACATAAACATTTCATATTTTTCTTAAATATACACTGTACACACAGATATAATACATATACTTTAATTTTGGGTGTGTAACCACGATTAATCATTTCACAGCACTAATCCTAATAAAGTAAGACAGCTGTTTTGTATTTCAAGGTTTTGGTTATGTTGAAATATGCAAAAGAGCATTATATAATTAAATATGAAATCTACTTTATTTCCAGTACAGAACACTGGAAAAATCTGAACACTGGATAAACAGCAAAAAAAAATTACCATGTGTTCAGAATAACATAAATCAGAAGAATATGAGCAATGGTTTTATAGAAAGTTATATAGAAAGTTTTTTGCAAATTCTGAGATTTGTATTGCAAGACGCAAATAGATAAAGTGAAATAAAATTAACAGTTAGCAGGGTACCTTAAAAATGCCTTTTATGTCTGTGCAGAGGAAATATTAGTCATACAGGTTTGGAACCAACATGAAGTTGAGCAAATAGTGACAGAATTTTCATTTTTGGGTGAACTATTAAGGCTGCACTCAACTTGTGATTTTTTGTTGTTGTTGAATAATAAACGACTGATGACAATTCTTTAACCCCGGGTGTCAGAGCAACTCTTGAGTCTGAAAAGTCTTGCTTTCTGAATCTTGTTATGATTGCCCGTCTACAGCAGACACCCACTTGCTCTTGTTCAGTTGTATAGTGCTTCCTAACATCAAGCGGAACAGCTCACGTCTGGGTTTTGCCTGCCTCGCCCCAAATAAAGTGCTTGAAAGTAAGGTCATGCGTGTGTCAAGGCCCCCCTTCATTCATTATGCATGATTTATTTCATTATTTTGCCTTTGGACTGCACAGTTCGGTCCGTTTTCAATAAATGTTGTATGGCCAGCCGCTCACCCTTCCTCCCACAGCATATGTCAAGGAGAAGAGTTACAGACAGTGAGTCAAAACATTGTAGGGCTGGAAAATGGCTGGCAGTAAAATATTTCAAATGCAGCATGTCAGATTGATTTCTGAAGGATCTTATATTAAAACATAGTTATGAATTAGTTGTAATAATGTTTCATACTATTACTATGATTACTGTCATTTTTGGTTAAATAAATGCAGCCTCGATGAGCATAAAAATGGAAGTCCATTTTTATCAGACTTTTTCCTCAGAATTCTACATTTACAGTATATTATCGAATTTTTCACGCAGTTTTGAGTTCACGTCTCACAATTCTGTTTGTTTGTGTTTGTTCATGTTTATGCTATTAATTAAATAATCACAACTTCACAACTTCTTATCTTATCATTCTGATTATTTCCTTCTTGTGATTGCAAGTAATGTCTGACAATTATGAGATTTCTTCTCATAACTGCGAGTGTATATCACAATTCAGTTTATATCTCACAATTCAAAGATTGTATATAAACTCACAATACAGAGATAAGAACTCACAATCCTGAGCAAAAAGAAAGAACTGCAAGATATAAACTCAGAAATTTCATCCTTGTCTGGCAAAAGAGTTTATACTTCGCAATTCTACGTTTAAATCTTGGAATTTTTTTCCACCACAGGATTTAATCTCTTAATTCTAACTTGCTCTTGTAATTCTGACTTTTTTGTCCAAGAATTGTGAGGAAAAAATCTGCAATTATCTTATTTGTTCTGTGGCAGAAACAGTCTTCCGAAAGACTCAAACATTTGAATGCTAGAGACATAATCATAGTTTTCCTGATTGCATTTCATGTTGTTAGGATGCTTGGAGTGATAATGAAGGCAGAGTGATGCTGGACACTCAGCAGGACTACGAGCTGCTAGAAACTCATCAGTCGACTGAAGGCTTCTTCCTGCTCTTCAAAAGACCATTCAGCACCTGCGACCCACACGACTACGTCATAGAGGTGCGTTAGTAAACAAATGAAAGCAGAAGAGCAGATACATAGGGTAGAGGTAGTACAAAGAGACATATGAATGATAATACTGGGTTAGAAATTAACATTTTGCTCAATATACTGTTTTCTTAAAGGGGTCATCTGATGCCCAGTTTCCACCAGTTGATATGATTCTTCAGGGTCTTAATGAAAAGTCTGCAACCTAGTTTGGTTAAATTTCTCTATGGTAGTGTAAAAACACTTTTTTTTTACCCTTCATAAATATCCACCTTTTTCTTCAATGTGGAAGTAAGTGTATGGATGAGGCGTCTGGTTCGTTAGACGCTATAAGTAAATAACAAGGAGAATAACAACGTGCAGTAAATAGTTACCAGTGTGTTCCTAATTAAGATAATACATTAAAATAATATGCTGAGACACACCAATTTTCAATGTAAAGAAACAAAACAAACTGTTTTGTACAGCTAAAAATAGCCGAGACCCAAAAAGCTAGACCCATAGAATTTACAAATGGCTGCGTACATTTTTATGTCAAGAAAATGGTGGAATAGTAGTGAACTGTCTTTGTATTAATATATTCTTCGTGGGATCTTAGATTGACTCGATTTGAGAAAGGGGTAAAGATTTTAGTAGATTAAAAAAAATGCACTTGGTGGATTTTTATCATTATAGGATGGCTGCCGACACACATTTCAGTTCAAACTACTTATAAAAGTGCATGTAGTCTCCGATGACCCATTTAAATGTTTGTAAATGTTAGGAAAGAATCTAAGGCCTCATTTACACTGCAGGGCTTGATGCTCAATTCTGATTTGTTGCCTATATTAAATTTTTTGACCTTCTGTTTACACGTTCTTTCAATTGTGACCCATGTCTGATTTGTGTGTTTACACTTGCTATAGCATCTGAAACATTGCTCATGCTTAAAGGGGGGTTGCTGCACCACACAGTAGCCAAGATGGATGAACGCAAAATATGCTTAATATTAGACCACTGCCCTGCACTTTCCTCCATGTCTCTTGTGTTTGTTATCATTTAACGTTACCATGCTTCCATACGTACTTCCCGCATGATGTCATTAAACCACGGCAAAGTACTAAATTGTTGCGGTTTTAATGACATAGAGAAAGCAATGCCTCAGAAAATCCAATCTGCCTGTTTCGCATTGGCACATATCTGATTTATTTCCAGATATGAATCAGGCCTGAAACCGATCTTGAAATATTCAAATGCATGTGTTTTTTTCCTGTTTACGCCGTCACAGAACAGATCCGATCAGTGTCACATGATCAGTGTCACATATGAGCAAAACAATCGGAATTGGGTCACATTTAACTGACAGTGTAAATGAGGCCTAAATTAAATGTATATAAACATTGCCTTTACTTACTCACCCTCATGCAGTTCCAAACCAGTATGATTTTCTGTTTTCCTTGAAAGATGTTTTGAAGAACGTTCAGGCTGCTCTTTTCCACAGAGTGAACATGGGCCTGGAAAACATCCAAGGGAATGTAAACAATGACAAAACTAACAACAGAATTCCTTATTTCCAGGAAGGTACTGTCCACATCATCTACGCCATGCTGGAGAGGCCCATGCTATCTTTGCACGAGCTCAACATATCCCGTCTCCAGCCCGGTGTCCAGCGAGTGCTGCTCCTGCGTCCAGACACTCCATCCCCTGCTCTCCCGAGAGACGTCCACATGCTGGAGGTCCTGGCCCCTGAAGTCATCATCCCCACACAGGAGACCACTTACTGGTGCCACATCTATCAGCTCCCGCCTAACATGCCCAAGAACCACATTGTCATGGTAACCCGAAAGTCTTGGAGCCACTTGCACTTCACATTTAACCTTTCTACATGAACCTTCAGAAACATGATACCTAATTGGTGCATATGAGGTACTTTGATCAGTTGTAATGCTCTGTGGTAAAACACTTTTGGGGTGATGTAAACTGAATACAATTAAATAATCTAACGCAATCATTTTTGCAATTCAATTAAATTCAGTTTGAGTTTATTTGTATAGCACTTTTCACCATATAAGTCATTGCACTGCAGCTTTACAAAAATGTTAAGATTCTACATTATGTTTAGGAATAAGTCATTAGTGGTCACTATAGCAGAAATTTAGAGTAAAAATCATGCAATTATTTACAAATTACATGTAATCAAAGAGACAGTGAACAACTACAATGATTATATGTTGTGATTAAATATTCCAATTAAGCACAATTTGGTAGTTTTATGTGTTTCAGTGTTAGCATCATCTGAGGTCTTCTGGGGGTTGGCATCATCTCTTCTCTATGGTGTTTGGTCATCTTAGATCTTCGTAAGGGTTGGATCCAGACTAAAGCTTGTGAAATTCCTATAGTTGCCTTGGGATGCAAGTCCATTGGCAGAAAAAGAGAAACAAATAAAGACAAAACTATTGATTACTCTGTACTTGGAGTTTGGGATTTGAACAACCCCCTGAGGACCCTTCACAAGTCTAATTTAGAAACTCAAAATGCGATACTGAAGAATGGAAAAAACAACCTATGCAAAAAACAATATGGCCAAAGTATTTGAAGAGCAGTAGGTGAAAATTACTGGGATGACCTACAGCAAATACTAATAAGCAACTAGTTCAGGGACCCTAAAATAACGTGTTAATATAACATACCCTACACGATAGTACATTAAAATTAAAAATAGTAAGTCAAATTGTGGACATTATCTAATTATTTAATCAGTAATATGTAAATAATTTATAAATAAAATATAAATAACGTATTTAATATAATAATATTAAATATAAAATATTCACACATTAGACACTTTTCTGATATTTGCACAGTGTCTCAACTTTTTCTGTGAATCACACAAGCATTTTGCTTTTAAATACAACATTTCTACAACATTTCTATTAGAGATCATTTCATATTAGCATGACTATTATTAACATATCGGCTGTTTAGTTCTATTAGTACTTATAATACACACATTCTGCATGACCATATTCTACATCTCTAATCCTAACCAACACCTAAACTTAACAAATTCCTTACTAACTAATTTTGGCAAACAACTATTTTTTTTTAGTTTTATGCACACTTTTTAGTTTTATGCAAATTAGTCTTTAACTTGTTTTCCCCTCCTCTATCAATTTACATGCCTTAATCTTGGTTATTATTGGTGAGAACAAATTACTTATTTTTTGCAGTACGAGTCTGTGATCACTCCTGGTAATGAAGCCATCGTTCATCACATCGAAGTGTTCGAATGCTCCACTCAGATGGACACCGTGCCTCAATTTAGCGGCTCCTGCGATTCAAAGATGAAGCCACGCAAACTCAATTACTGCCGACACGTCCTGGCTGCCTGGGCCATGGGAGCGGAGGTACGTAAAACTACCGCAAACTACATTTACAGTACACAGTATGGAATTAAAAAAGGAAAACTCTGCTATAAGTAGCTTACTATGTCATTCAAAACCTGAACGGCTTGCTTGCTTCTGAAGAACACAAAAAGAGGTATTTTGAAGAATATCCATGCTGCTCTTTTCCTATAGAACAACCAGGGTGTCTCAAACTCAGAAATAGACACAAAAGCACTTTTTAATGGCTGTATGCTTTCGATGTTTCATCATGAGTCACGTAAATAGAGGTCACTTTCTACATCAGTTTCTCCCTCTTAAGTTTGTCAGCTAAAAACAGAACATATGATTATGAGCATCTTTGGGAGTCCATTTTAGGAGGCAAACATACAGATGGGCTTTATCTGTGCCAATTCGCCCACTCGAGGTAGGTGCCAGTCATGGTTTGAGCAGAGCTGTGAGCCAATCTGAAAGCAGAGGCGTCCTGATAAATCAGTTATGGAGCCAAGGACTGATGCCGAGCTCGGAGAGAGAGATAGAGAGAGAGACGGGCCTCCGATGAGATTACATGGGAGTAAAACAAACACAAATCATGTGTTCTGCTAGCTGCCAATGTCAAGCTGGAGAGATGAGATTATATAGCAAAAATTAGATGTTTTTCTTCACTAGATTGCAGTTCGTCTTTTCTTTTTTTCATCATTTGGTTTTTAAATGTTTTTTTTAATGCCTTGCGAGAGAAGGAGGGGGAGTGGGTGAGAGCCAGGAGAGAGACATGGGAATGGGGCGAGAAACTGGAGGTGGAAGTAGGATGGTTACGTAAAGAGGTCTTTCGCACACGAGTTTTAAAAAGTAGACTGATAAGGCTTTAGGTTTCCACTCTGCTATTCTTCGTAAGTCTAAACCGCTGGTCGTGAACTGTCATGGATCTACGAGATTTTTCTGGCTCTGACTGAGTCGGAGTTGGCATAAGCTTCTTGTGCATTGGCTCCAATATCTTTTAGCCTGCAAAGCATAAATCAGAAGCTACACTGCACCACAATCAATCTTATTAAAGTTCATATAAACTTCTGTATGTGTGTCTGTAAATGCAGCCGTTCTACTACCCCGCTGATGCTGGTTTGCCTCTGGGAGGAGAAGGTTCTTCCAGGTTCCTTCGGCTTGAAGTTCATTATCACAACCCTCTCCTTATATCAGGTACACAGCACATAAAGTGTGTCAAAGATGCACTTCAGCCCGCTTGGCTAAGACTAAGACTGCATGAAATTTTGCACAGTATACTGTACACTACTGCTTAAAACTAGCATGTGAAGTAGAAGACATTATGTAAGAGTGCTAGAATGCTACGTTGTTACCTCATTATGTCTTTACTTCAGATATCAAATAAAAGACTTATTTTTCATTATAAAACAGATAGTTTCGGTTCCTGATTCTGATTGGTTAAGCCGTGTTCAAAGCTGTTGTAAATTACTCTACAAAACTACACCTTTGATTACTTTGCTGCTCAGCAACCACTTCGTTGCAACCACAACCACTTCTAAGGAACAAATTGTTTGGTTGGCAACACGTTATTTTATGGTTACACCTATTAGTTGCTTATTAGCATGCATATTACTAGAATATTAGTCATGTATTACCACCCCTGCATTAGAATGATGTTAAGAACAAATTCATGTGTGCATAAATAATCTAAAAATGTATGTGAAAATTTCTCCTGTTGACATATATGTGAATAATCCATGCAATTACAATTATTAGTGAATAAGCCAATTGTTTTGAGTTTTTTTAAGTGCCTATACTGTAGTTGACGAAACACCCAGTGAGCTCAAATTGTATGCTGTGTGCAGCAATGCCCTGATGTTTTTGCCAATCTCTGTTCTGAACTTCTCATCAGACTGATTTCTCTAGACGACTTCCTTTAATTTCCGAGAGTACATCTCCTCTTGACTCATTCTGTGTGTTTGTCACAGGACGGAGGGACACCTCAGGCATTCGTTTGTGGTACACTCCATCTCTGAGGAGGTTTGACGCAGGCATCATGGAGCTGGGGCTAGTCTACACTCCTGTCATGGCCATTCCTCCCCGCCAGCGCTCTTTCCAGCTGACTGGCTACTGCACCGCCAAATGCACACAGACGGTCCGCGCGCCTCACAAACACTCCTAAACACTGTGCTTCACTCAAGCCAGCCGAATAAATTCAAGATGCAGCCAAAGCGGCTACGTTCTGACTCCAGGATGAATCAAGTACACACAGTTCTAACAGCATTCAGCCTTTGAATTCAATTAAAACACATCGAGTGGCTTCCTGAAAACAGATTAAGGCCAATATTCGACAAATTACGCAAGAGACTCCACATTAAAAAAGAAAAACACTCTCATTTAGGGTGTAATAAAAGCCTTATAAACCAGCCCACAGTGGAAAATTGTCTTATCATCTTGAGAAATAATGTTAAAAATATTGCTAAGTAACTGAATGATAGTTTAAATCAAGTGGCTTGTGTACGCAAAAAAACTGATCCCACAGAACACCCTGGAATTAGAATTACTCACATTTTCTTCATAAAATATAGAAATGTAGTTGGCGTATTAATTATTGAAGCTGTGTTTTGTGTCCTGCAGGCTCTTCCTGAAGGCGGTATACACATCTTTGCGTCCCAGCTGCACACTCATCTGGCTGGACTTGGGGTGAGGACCGTCCTGGTGCGAGGAGGCAGAGAGCTTCAAGTGGTGCAGGAGGACAAACATTTCAGCACTCATTACCAGGTATTATCAAGTTTGGTCACACTGTAAGGTCCAATTCTCACTATTAACAAACTATTAACTTCGACTTTTGCCTCAAACTGCTTATTAGTTAGTAAGGTAGTTGTTAAGTTTAGGTAGGATTAGGGATGTAGAATATGGTCGTGCTTTATAAATACTAATAAACAGTCCATATGTTAATAATAGGCATACTAATAAGCAGCTAGTTAATTGTGAGAATTGGTCCCTGTGCTAAGGTGTTAAACCAAGTTTGGACTATTAGAGGGTTGGCATGCTCAAAAGTAAAACATTCTGTCATTAATTACTTACCTTAATGTTGTTTCAAAGCTGAAAGAACACAAATGAAGACATTTTTGATGAAATCTGAGAGCTCTCTTACCCTACATAGACAGCAACACAACTGAAATGATCCCAGGCCCAGAAACTTAGTAAATACATCAGTAAAACAGTCCATGTGACATCAGTCATTCAATCTTAATTTTACAAATCTATGAGAATACTTTTTGTGTGATAAGAAAACAAAAACAATGACTTTATTAAACAATTCTTCTTTTCCAAATCACTTATTCTGCCATTATGGAAAGTAACCAAAGCTCAGTGCATGCTTGTTCTATGTTGGCAGCATTGTTTAAATTCTACATAATGGCAGAATACATGATTTGGAGAAGCAGCAAGTGTTGAATATAGTCATTATTTTTATTTATTTTTTGCACACAAAAAGTATTCTCACAGTTGTCACAATTCTCACAATCTGTTTTATTGATATCCCTACTACATTTCTTGGTATGGAAACATTCCAATTGCATTGCTGTCTATACAGGGTCAGAAAGCTCTCAGATTTCATCAAAAATATTTATTAATTACAGAATCTTCATTTTTGGGTAAACTATCCCTTTAAGTTTGGGTTCAACATAGAAATGTGCTTTTTCTCCTCAAATTTCAATGCCTTTTCTGGACTTATTGTGCATGATTTATAATAACCCTACTTCTAAAACAACTTTTATTTTCTACTGACATCATCAAGCCCTCTTATTTTTCCACCAATCCCTTTTAACCACTCACATTGTAGCGGTTAGTGCAGTGAGTCGTGCCGCTGAAGTGCAGCCGTGCTACTCAGCGAGGCAAGGAGCGGAGGAGACGAGAAGTTTCAATGAACAAAGCTTTACTTAAACTGAGAACAATTATACAAAAACAAAAGCTGACGAGGCAGCGACTACAAACACAAAGCACAGACCTACACACACACGCGACCTTACGTTACTTTAACACCAGATAACTAGAACTAAAAGACATGGGATTTAAATACACAAAAACTAATAAGCAAAAGTGACGGCAGCTGGCAAAACACAGGTGACATGAATGAACTAATGAGAACTCAAAGACAGGAAATACCAAATAAGGGCGAGACAGGACTAAACCAAAAATCACAAAGACGGGAAAACCAGGACAAAACAGACATGAAACATGACATAACACCCCCCCCTCCGGAAAGGCGCACCTGCGCTGTAAACAACATCACTGGGTAGGGAGGGTTGGGCGCACTGAAGGCAGGACCAGGACATGGAGAAAATACCTGCCTTCAGGGCGGATCAGGAGCCTTAGCAGGCCACCACGGCTGGACAGTCTCTGGAGAGGCCGGATCATGGGTCCTAGCTGACCACGGTGGCCCGGGCACCGGCCATGGCAGCTCAACAATAATCCATAAACAAATCCCAATCCCACCCACCCTTTCCAGGAACCACCCCTTACTGCCCCCCCCCCCCCCAAAATTTTCTTGGGGAAGCTCCCTGGGGGGTGCTCAGGAGGTGCAGAATTTAAAGAACGCCCATGAGGGCGCTCAAGGGGTGGAGGATCAGGAGGGCGCTCAGGAAGTGCAGGATCCAG
>JAUMHE010000059.1:3490330-3511354 GCA_032359235.1 Enteromius mattozi
GAATGAACTAATGAGAACTCAAAGACAGGAAATACCAAATAAGGGCGAGACAGGACTAAACCAAAAATCACAAAGACAGGGGAAAACCAGGACAAAACAGACATGAAACATGACACACATAGAGACCACACCCACCAACAACATTATTTTAGAATGGAACACCCACTTTCACAATCAATTCCCAATCTATTTAATCAATCGCTTCTTGCTACATTTAGTGTGAAAGTCCATTTCCACCATTGAACAAAAAAGGTATTGCGAGTCTATCTAGAGTTTCTGACCTTTTTGATTGTGGCAGATACATGCAACTAAGTGTCAGAATTGTGAGATATATACTTGCATTTCTGAAAATTCTCCCCTCAGAATTGGACTTTATAACTCATAATTACGAGCAAAAATTAGACTGTTATTTTTGCAATTGCAAGATAAAAAGTAAAAATGACCTATTTAAAGTCAAAATCACCTACAGATATTTGTATCTAGTGGCAGAAACAGGCTTCCATAATTTCATGAATAAGTTGTTGGTTTATGTTGACTTTTAAATATACGTATATGCTACCAGTTAATTTCAATATTTTTTTTTACATTTTTTTTTCTTTTTTTACAAGTCTCTTAAGCTGAATTTTCAGCATTAGTACGGTAGCACTTTATTTTACAGTCCTGTTCCTCATTTACATACTATGTACTTATTGTAGTAATTACAATAACTAGGTAATAACTAGGTACTAACCCTGAACCTACCCCTAAACCTAAGCCTACCCCATGTAGTATTACCAGTACTTTCTTGGGTAAGTACACTGTAAGTGCATGTAAGTACACATACTGTAAAATAAAGTCCAACCATTATTACTCCAGTCCTGAGTGTCACATGATCCTTCAGAAATCATTCAAATAAGCTGATTTGTGAATGTTTAAGATGCTGAAACAGTTAATTTTCACCCTTTTTATTTTCAGCTCTGATTTGTGAATGCTTTTAAAGTAAAGGTGTCCCTTTCAGTCTCTCAGTCGATATGAATGCAGTCTATAGCAGTTTGAGATGAAGTATAGCATGTCACACTGCGACACACTGCTCACGGCTTGAGACATGTCAACTACCCACGATTCTCTGCGGTATACCTGAGCACTTGATGCTTTTGTCACTCCCACACCATTTTTCATGCTCACACTCACACACACAGTCTTGTAATAAAAACCCTTAAATGAAATACATGCAAACGGTTTATTCATGAGCTGCCTTTTGAATATAACCATGCTATTTCTGATGTGCACCGTGGCTTTGAAATACTGTACCAGGACTATCATGTAAATGATCTGCTTTTGATTTAAATACTACAAATATTAAAAAGAAAACACGATTAAATACTGACATTTGTAACCTCTCCCTTTCTGTGCAGATTATCCGTGTTTTAAGGAAGATGGTGACTGTTTTGCCAGTAAGTTTCTCGTCACACATGTAAAAGCTGAAGTGTATTTAGATGAGATAAAGAGAGACGCTGCAGACGTTACAGGAAACGCCTGGAGCCAGCAAGCCACCAACAAAAGCGCAGATCTGCTGCATTTAGACTGTCAATACCAGCACCCACACACACGGCTGAGCCTGCCAATTTAGTGCTAACCTGCCAAGAGACATTCATTCTAGCATGTTCTACAAATAGCTGAGCGCTAAACCCTATCTGATCATGTGCGATCGCTGCTTTGTGCTTTTGTCTACCCCACAGGGCGACGCTCTCGTCACTAAGTGCTCGTATAACACTGAAGAGAGGAACAAAGTTACCGTGGTAAGTCTGACTCAATCCAACACTGCTCCAGACAAAAAAAACCCAAAAAACAATCAAATACATTCTCATGAGATTTTAATGCAGTAAAGATGTTTGATCTAGACATTACAGATTGATTAGCTGCAAATCAAAACTCTCAGACATCATTCTGCATAATGTAAGTTTGCAATACAAACTTCATTGAAGAGCTTATTAAAGTAAATTAAACCCACACTAACATACCACTGTATATTACGTTTCCACTCAGGATGAGTTTTTTTTTTTAATCAGCAATAAACTGTCAAACTGAATAGTAATTATTTTGTCATAATGAATAGTTTTTAAAAATATGCAAAACAGACATCATAAATATATGTAAAATATTATATTATATTATCAGACCCTTTGTCAGTTGCTGAAATTTAATAAATGTTTTTTTATCATATTGAATCTTTTAGTTTAAAAAACTACTTATGCATCACCTTATTTAATATGCATATTTTAATCTATTACACAAAACTTCATTTAAAATGTTTTTTTTATGTATGTTTGTGTGTATTTATTTATTGATTTAATTTATTTTTTATGTGATCAGCATATCAGTGGTTGGTAAATCTCACACCCTTTTTAACAAAATATTTAATAAAACAATTTTTTCTTAATTATGTGCTTTTAATTCCTCTAAAAAAGCAAAATGCCAAGGAAGATAAGTTTTTTCCAAATAAAATAAAATAAAATAAAATAAAACAAACCCAGCAATGTGAAAGCAGCAGCAATATCTCAGAAGTGTAAGCTATTGTGAAACATGAATTATTACTTTTACATTATGAACCAAAAGCTGGCACAAATATACTGTACCAGGATGCATTATGTTATGTTATATTAGTTATGTTATGCCAAGAAACTTTGCAAGGTCAAAAATGGATATTTACTCCCCCTCATGTCATTCCAAACCTGTATGACTTATAACACAAAAGGAGAAACAGTGACTAATAGAGGACTGGACCTGTCAAGGTTAAAAGCCTCATAGCCAGTCTGTACAATATGTTATATTCAAAGTCTTCTTAAGCTAGTGTGAATGAGAAATTTATGTAAGAAACAGACATTGTAGTCGCTAGTAGTTCACTTTGAATGGCTTTGTTTTCTCTCTTCTGCAGGGGGGTTTTGGGATCATGGAAGAAATGTGTGTCAATTATGTCCATTATTACCCCCGCACACAGCTGGAGCTGTGCAAGAGCCACGTGGACACAGATTACCTGCAGAAATACTTCAGTCTCATCAACAGGTGCAAAAATAAAACTCAACTAAACCACCAAAAATAGCAAACATGACCTTCCTGTCTCAGACAGTCATTACCTCACAAAGAGAAGAAAACCTTGAGATGGCAACTCCGCTCTGACCCAGTCAGCCTACAACAACAAAACCAGCGCAGATGAAACTAATATCTGGCTTACAGACTTACTGCCTGAGGACAGGAGGAATGCTTTCATTTCCTCCACGAAATCAGATGGAAAAAACAGAAATAGGTTTTCCTCAGCAATGAATAAAACAAAGAAAGGCAGATGACATTTGTATTCATCCGTTTCACTCTGGCAAATTGCATTTCTCCAGCTTAAAATATTTTTTTTCACAATGCTATAGTGGAAGCAGACGAATAAGGGCCACACAATTAATCTAATTAATATCTAATCATAATTACAATTACAGATGCCACTATTACTGTACATAATCGTTCAAAGAATTACTCATTCAGAATCCACTTATTCTGTGTGCTCAAGATGTGTTCTTTTCTCTCTACATGATATCTTAAGGTCTTTGCATTGTTTTACTATTAGTTTTAGTAGAATCATACTACTATGCTTATTTTTACTTTTTTATTTAAAGAAGAAACACAATCTGATGTACAGTTCACATTTGAGGCTTGATACTAAAGAAAAGCGATACATTTTTGAGTTGCTTTTAGCTTATTTTCATCTGAGAAATATGGCATGCGGTTGGTTCAAGCAATGGTATAAACATCACTCTTTGTTTATTTTAAGGTGTCATAATACAGAGTGATTAGCTAAGGTACTTAGGTACTTAGAAGTAGCCGTTGTACTTACATGAAATAAAATCTACTTATCATGTAACTAAGTTATGGAACAGCCTGTAATAACAGTTAGTAATTATGTAGATGTAACAGACAGCTACTGTTACACATGTTACAGACCGAGTCTGTTACACAGATACTTACACTTAACTACAATCTTCATACACTTTATTTTAGTAGCTTATGTCTGTGTAATATTCTGTAATTTTAATGTAACAGTAGTAACTGTTCCATAACTTAGTTACATAAGTAAATTTTGTTTTATGTTAGTACAACAGCTACTACTAAGTACTTACTAGGTAATTACTCTGTATCAGTGTTGGGGGTAATGGATTTTTCCAAGTAACTAGTAAAGTAACGCATTACTTTTTGATTTTAGATTAATATAACTGAGTTACTTTTTCAAAGAAGTAACGCCAGTTACTTTGTTTTCTTATTTATTGACTGACAAGTCTCCTGACTCCTGACATGTTGGGATAAATCAGAAATACAGAGGCATTGTGTGAATACAGTGTAGTTCTAGACTAAATGTGAATGTGCATTAAGTCATCTCACTCTCAAAAAACAGATTTAGTATTCATCAAAATGAATTAAAAAACTCAAAATATGACGCAAACCTGCAATAATTAAATTACACAAATGTATCTAATCCCATTTTATTAACCGATGTCTTTGCTGCTGACCTTTGATGATCCAGTTCAACCATACTTACAAGCAAAAATTACTTCATAAACTAACTATTGTGCTTCATAGTTTTTTTATTGCCGAATAGTATTGAACTTTCTTCTCCTGTATTCTACTTTACAGATGTGAATTTACTTTTTCTTCAGCCTGAGGTTTATTCCTGACACTTTTTGGTGTGTTTAATGTAACTTCTTACATTAAAAACAAACACTCAAGTTCTGCCCATATTTAAAAAGTAACGCAAAAGTAATGCATTATTTTCCATAAAAAGTAACTAAGTAACGTAATTAGTTACTTTTTTAAGGGAGTAACGCAATATTGTAATGCATTATTTTAAAAAGTAACTTTCCCCAACACTGCTCTGTATTATGCACACCTTAAAATAAAGTGAACACCTAGATTGGGACGATCGTAATTAACAATCGCTATTACAATTTCAAGAGAATAATCAACAATTCTGATTTTTGTCTTAATCGTGCATCCCTAGGACGAATTATGAGTGGTTTTAAGTGGTTTTGTGGCTGTGGAACCGACTGAGCACCTAATGTGGTGAGTCTTATTTTATTGTCGTCTCTGTAGGTTCCAAGGACGTGAGAGTTGCAGTTGTCCTGGGACTGCGGTGGAAGAGCAGTTCTCCTCACTGTCCTGGGATGGCTTCAGCGGAGAGGTGCTGAACTCGCTCTACCTCACCTCCCCGATCTCAATGCACTGCAACCAGTCCACCGCTGAGCTCTTTCCTGTAAGAACAACATTAAAGCACCTTTTCACCATCTCTGATCAACGACAGACCATAAGTATTTTATTTCCAGAGTAGCTCAGACACATCGGTTTTTTGCAGCTAGACTATAACCGCCCAAGCAGATGTGACATATTCTAATAAACTTTGAGTGCATGGTGAGAATTACCAATATTTTTACACTAAAACATTATTCTTGGATGCAAAATTCACTTTTATGCACATGGTGTTTGCATATAAATGTGTCTTAGCAGTTTATGGACACAACCATGTTGCCAGATTGGAAATGTTGATGTTTTGCACCAGAAGCTCAAAATTATCAAATTGAGAAGTAAATTATCGTACAAGAGTCAAAGATACAGAACTATTTATTTACCAACAACTTTTTGACACAACCTGCAAATTACCACAATAGATACTGTAAATGACTTTGTGGGAAGGTCCAAATGCTGTGTGTGCAATCAATGAGTAATGATTACAACGACCTTCATTTGAAGCGTTGTACATAGGTTAAAATTATTGTTCAAGGATGATAATTATCGCATAATTTAATATGTGATGAAAACTAATTTTTTTCTTATATACTGTATAGTTAGTAATTTGATTTATGTTGATATATTCATACATGATCAATAAGAACTTACATGTACACAATAAGTTCAATGTACCAAATTATTAATTTAAATGTAAGTACATGTTTAAAATTCAACATTGGAAATTCTCATTTTACGTTCATAGTTTTGATTGAAACACATCACACCTGGTTGGGCAGTTTTTATATATTTACACCATATTTTTTTATCATCTTGAACTGAGAATATTACAAAGTTAACAGAATTTTTAGAATGTACATTTGGATGGGACAACAAAATTAGTGCATGTAAACACACCTATGAGAAAACACCGTTCTGTCGGGTTGAAGAGTGTTAAAATGAGTATATTTCTTTGCATTAATGCTTCATGGCAGGTAATCTTTTCTTCTAGGGTGAATGGGAGAAGCAGCAGATCCCGGCGGTGACGGCGGAGCTCCAGAGAGCCCTGTACCCGTGTGAATTAAACCGTCGAGCGTCCTCTCAGAATGACAGCCCTACAGAGGTCAGGTCTGATGCCCACACCTTCATCTGACATCAAATAAATGACCCAAGTACTATTTTGTGTTCAGATTATTGTTACATTACTTTTACGAGGGAAGGTGCAGCATATAATGTCAGCCGTGGAAATAGAAACAGCATTTTTATGGATAATGTTGCACTAACATGATTTTGCAGTACACAATGAAAACATTTACTTTTTAAAAAATATAAGCAAAATAGTAAGCAATTATGCAATGATAAACATTTGAAATAGTAGCATGTTAAATTGTCTATGATGACACAAGTATCATTCAGTTACATCCTGGAAATAAAAATGACCATTTTAAATAACTATTTTGAATTTTGTTTTGTTTTGTGGTATTATTTACTGTTCTTCGTCCACACTGAAAATTTGAGTGCAATGCATTGTGGGATATTTTTCCAAAGCATTACGCTGTACACTTGAGCTACTAAATTTGACAAAATATGTAGTGTGCATCCAATTTTAAAGTTTGGGGTAAGTAAGATTTTTTTATTTAAAAAATATATATTTATGATGTATATATAAACACATGCATGTATATATTTAAGAATTTTTTTAATATAGAAAAATAATTATAATATAAAAAAATAATAGTATATAAATGTATATATGTGTAAATATTTTCACACACATATATTATGCATACAAAAACTTTTATTTTGGATGCAATTAATCATTTGACAGCACTATTATTATTAGTCATTCCTAAATTTCTCTTTTGCGCACCAAAGCTGCATTTATTTAATCAAAAATGCAGCAAAAATGGTAAAATTATGTAATATTACTACAGTATAAAAAAACTATTTTTAATGTAATGCGTTTTAAAATGTAATTTATTCCTGTCAAGCAAAGCAGAATTACTCCAGTGTCATGTGATCCTTCAGAAATCATACTAATATGCCGATTTGCTGCTCAAGAAACATTATTACCAAAGCTGAAAACAGTTGTGCTGCTTCATGTTTTTTGTAAACCGTGATACATTTTTAGATGAATAGAGTTGTTAATCTGTAATAGAAATCTTTTGTACAATTATAAATAGCCAATTTAATGCATTCTTGCTAATTAAAATAATTCATTTCTATCCAAAACTTACTTAAGCCAAACTTTAGAATTCCAGTTTATGTCCTCCTAAAAAGAATCATAAAAACAATATGACAGTCACAGAGTTCACAATATGACAAAACTGGGTTTTAATCTTTATACCTTTTGCAAATTCACTCTTTTCATTTAAACAACAAATGAAGTTAAACAACAGACGGCTTTAATACTATTACTAGCAACGAGGACATTTTTTTACAAGTTAAAATCCAGTAAAATGTTAATTCAGCAGTTACAGTACATGTGGATAAATTGATGGCCCGACATGCAGAAATCATAAAAACACAGCATATGAGATTATTTGTAACCAGTACACAAAACACTTTCACATCATGTGTTGAATAAAAAAAAAAAACACAACAGGCTTCTTATTTAACTCAACAGATTTATATTTGACAAACAGTTACAGTAATTAAACCAGTATATTATTTTGTTAATACATTTTACATTACATTTAACCAAGACTAACATCTTCAATGCAAAGCCTTTCCACTCACAAATATTCAAACTACAGTAGTGCAAAAAAAGTAAGAGACAGGCTCATGATTGCTCACTTAAATGTTATTGGAAAAATACTTCTTTCTGTAAAACATGACATTTAAGGCAGAGGAAGATGTTGAACATTGTCACACTGTATGCTCGGGTCAAATTCACATTAGTTTTTTGTTCTTTTACAGTATGGTGAATCATCCCTTTAAGACAGAAGAGTATTTAGTTTTGTGCTGACATTGATGCTGATGTGTTGAATAACGGCCTGTAAACATTTTACCTCAGTTACACTCAATCAGTCCCGATCAGTTACATTCAGCCATAGATGCCCTTAACGCGCTTGTTCTCGGGGTCGAAGGGAGATTTCAGGTGAGCCGCAGCCTTGTATGTGACGCCCATCCTCTCCAGAGTGAACTCACCGCTGCGGACGAAATCTGGGCTCACCTGCGGGAGAATCCACCACAGACAAACTCAAGCTCAGTTTAAGGCTGTATTCACACCAGAAAAAGTCCACTAGTTCACTTGCTCTGGTGCGGACCAAATACAATATACATTTTTTTGTTTAGTGCAGTTCTCTTTCACACTTCCCTTTATGCAGATGAACCAGAAATTGTAAACAAAACCACACATGTGCTAGGAATAATACATCTTTTGGATCTGGAAAGCGGCTATTTTTATTTGTGTGCATTCACAATATCAAGAAAACGTTGTGCTTTTGTAAAATAAAGATAACTAACAGGATGCGCTTGCTGTCTCGGTCTTGAACAGGAGCGCTTCACAAAAATGAAACAAAACTCAGGGAATATTTTTCTTACAGACATGAATATATCTATAGAAAGCTTTGAATTACTACAAAAATAATTCATATCCAAAACAAAAACTTTTTATTTATGTAATCAGTAAAGATGTATTTCTTTATAAAGGCATGTCCAATGAGGACATGGCGAGTCAGGTTTTTTAACTTCATCTTTGCGTCACTAACTCAGAACACTAGTTTATTAATAAATAATTCAAATATCTCTTTACAATTTTCGTCCAGACACATTCATTTTAACTTTTAAGGTGCAAGCTTTAGTCTATTTAATGTGCTTATGTTGCTGTACGCCATGGTCATGAAAACTCATTTGCATGTGTTTTTAACCATTTCGATTTCACGAGTTCATGCTTTCTTGTAATCACTAGGGGTATGAATAGGTATGAGTAGATAAAGCAAATTTGGTGAGCTGTCTGGGGAGCGAGCCGGAGGAACGGCGAACTCCGAACCCTAGGGGCGTGAACCCTAGCGAGGGTGAGAGTTCGGCGCTCGGCTCGTCCTCCGTCTGCTCCCCCTGGGACGAGAAAGGAATAAACTGGCGGAGAAGGGGAGGCGGAGGGATGCATAAAGCGAGATGAAAGGGAATGAAAGCTGGGAGATTTTATAGCGAAAGGGAAGCGGTTTGATTGGACGCGGATGACGGGATGATTAGGGAGAACCGGCTGCCAGCCGTGCATGATTACTAGTACGCAATCCTCCCGAAACCATGTTATTTGCAAAACATTTACTTTAAAAACCCTCATGTCGTTCTAAACCTGTAAGACCTTCTGTCATCTTCTGAACATAAATTAAGATATTTTGGATGATATCAGAGAGCTATCTGACCCTCTATAGACAGCAACACAACTGAAATGATCCCAGCTCCAGAAATGTAGTAAATACTGTACATGTAGTAAAACAGTCAATGTGACAGTTGTGTTGCTGTCTATGGAGGTTCTATGGATGGCCCTCTGATTACACAAAAAATATCTTAATTTGTGTTGTGAAGATGAATGAAGGTCTCATGGGTTTGGAACGACATGAGGGTGAGTAATTAATGACAGAATTTTCATTTTTGGGATGAACTAACCCTTTAAGCTATTGAAATGCAAACAGCAGCACTGTATGCGTGAGCTGGGTGTTTCTGAGCACACTTTCTGCAGCCAGGTCGAATCGAGGCCGGTTCATGTTTACACCTTAAACGAACTGCACCAGAGTTGGTTTGGAAGTGGAGCGAGATCCTCTCTTCAGCTGGGTCTCAGTGTGGTTGTTTGGTGAATGCCTCAGTGTGGTTGTTTTATTCACACCTGCCTAAAATATCCACACCAAAGGCGGGAAACCAACTTGAGTTTGATTTAAGTGAACCAAACAAGACAGGTGTGAATACATCCTAAGATGGATTTATGATTAAAATGAGAAGTCTTTTAATCTATGACTATTTATTCATTCATATCAGTGTCAAACCATGCAGTTGAAATGAGCTCTGCTCTCACCTCCCTCTCTGTCTCTCTCTGTCAGGGGTTGCGTCTCTTTTTAATTAAATCAGCGCGAGCTGCAGGCATTACCCTGTGGAGTCTAGATCAAGATGCAGTGGCTGGAAAACTAGCCTGACCTCTTTAAGTGGGCACACTGCAGTCTTAATGGACACATTGGTTGATATTCACTGATTGCTAGTAAGAATTAAGCAGTACTCAGCGGCTGTGGCTACACTATCTACAGCAAAAACTGAAGTGCAATGCTTCTGTGAACAGATGATAAACATATTTGCTCATGCAATTAATACAGAAGCTCTATACAGCATAAACAATAACTGTGCTTCACGTACTCTATATGTATTTAAAGAGGTATCAAAATATTAATATCCTGCTATCAATCTCTATTACTTGAGTTCTTTAGTGAGGCAGAAGCTGCTTTGTGTTGTATAATGAAAGTGGAGAGTAATTGAAAAGTGAAACAGTTGGGGAAGTAAAAATCCCGTTTATTTTCTCCCTAGGGGAACTGATTTTGAACAATAGTAGTAATAGTTAGTTATTTCATTATTTTTTATTGCCATGTTGGCATCTAAGGCTATCTTCACGGCAAAAACAGAGTTGTAATAAAACGAGAGTTTCATAAACACAAAAGCAAACACAAAAATTCAGCAGTTAAAATTACATTCTTGGTAAAAAAAAGTTTGGCTTTGACAAATAAATAAATAATAATAAAGTGCTAACAGACTAATACTGAGAGCATGTAAATATAATGTGTAAATATTTTCAAAATATAAACTGTGTGTATTTATATATAAACATATATATAACACATATATTATGTAAACAAAAACTTTCATTATGGATGTGATTAATCATTCTTGGAACAACCATTTTTCAAAATGTATTCTGTGTTCCACAGTGGAAGGAAAGTCACATGGGTTTGGAAACTTTAAAAATGTAAACTAGAAACTATGAGGAGTCTTGTGCAGGAAGTCTGGAGGTCTCTCGGCCGTGAATAACCGTACCCTGACAGTGTGTCCAGTGATGTGTCTGTGTGTGTAACACAGTGAGCAGAGAGAGTAAAGGTCTGATCAGATCAGCGCTCGACCCTGTTCAACAGCATGGCCGTCCACGCAGAGGAATAGAGACGTCTCAGTTCTACTGCCCCATCTGTCCTTCCTCATCTAGCTCTCTGTCAGTTAGCATTAAGTACACATCCCCCTGTATCATGTCATACTCGCAGTACACAGCCACCACTGTGTGCAGTAACACACACACAGCTTCCCTACCCTACAAAACCACACACTTAACCACTAATATAGACGAAAACCTCTCAACACTTTTAATATGTAATAAGAATTATATATTATAAATATTATACCAAATAATTAATAACACGCATACATGCATACATACACAATATATATATATATATATATATAGGTAACACTATTTTAAAATGAAAATAAAATTTAAGGTTAAAAATTACACCAAATAGTTAACTACACGCACCCACACATGTTGGTTTTTGTGGTTTATGGGGTCTCTCCATAGGTGTAATGGTTTTTATACTGTACAGACTGTATGTGGTTTTGTACACCTAAACCTACCCCTTACAGGAAACTACAGCCATTTTTAGATTTTCAAAAAAACACCATTTAGTATGTTTTGTAAGCCTTTTGAATTACGGGGACACTGAAAATGTCCTCATAAATCACCTTCATATTGTAATACCTATGTGTTATTCACACTGATCATATGATGATATAGGTTTAGCCATACTCAACCCTGCCTCTCATTTCAAGACAGTAAGTACTAAAACTGAAGAAATGCAAACGAGCACTTCACAATAACAGCAGTATGTGCTCAGCAGAGACGACACATCTAATCATGGCTCTTTACAGGCCGTTAAATGAGTCTATATGAGGAACAACCCGCATGACTCACCTAACAGCAGAGAAGGAGACCAGAGCATATGCAACAAAAACACAAATCTGAGGAGAAGAGGGCTTCTTAATACTTATCTCTCAAAAGTACTTGCCAAAGTGCAATTATACTGAAAATATCATGTTGATGATAAGAAGTGACCCATTCTCATATTCTGATCTCGGCTCTGACTGTGTGAGTCATACAGAAAACAGTTGTTAAACCCAAACACAATTACTGAAGATCTGCCTTACTCCCTACTGCCTACAGCGGTAAAAAATGACCTTTCATGCAGTGTGTAACAGAGCTCTAAGTGAATGAAAACATCCTGAAAACAAGTTTTAAATATGTATAAAGAATCATTGAAAGGAGTGATTTATACAACAGATCCCAAGCTGTTTCAAGTTGACTTCAACATAAAACATTAGCATAATTCCTGCCCACTTGTTGATATTTCAGGTTGGTCTGAATGAAAATGCAAATTCATTCTTCACCACTAGGTGCCGCTTTAGGAGCAGTAAAAATAGCTGTTTCCCTGGTAACACTGTACACAAAAATTAATGCGTATTATAAGACAATGAAAGTGTTTTTTGACCTTGCATGCATGTCAAGCTGTTGTTGGGGACTCCCAAAACCAAAATATGAAGCTTTTATAACCCATAATAGGGGCATTTAAGGCCAAAATGAATCCTCATAATAGTCCGATTTAGTGTTTAGTCCGATTTTTCATTTTTTGAGATCACAGATACACAATATTATCGTCTATGGGTAGGTGGGGGCAAGAGAGAGACTCTGTACTGGTCACAGGCTATTTCATAACTATTTGATGATTTTAAACCACATGTGCATGTGAGAGAGAGAGAGCGAGAGAGAGAGAGAGCCTGGAAGCACCAATAATCAAAATAATATACCTCCAAACATATTGAAAAACTAACATGTTAAATATAAAAATATTTAAAACATCTAGTTCATATGACAAGTTTGCCGCATTGGAGCAAAATCAGTCTAAAAATCAGTCATTATGAAAAGTAGATTTATTTTAAAGACCAACAGTTTAACACTAAATATTGGACATAAAGGAACTATTTTCACGTAGCCTAAGTTCATATTTTTGGGGTAAAGTTAAATTAAACGGATACATACAGTGCTCTGGGCCACGAATCACGACGAGCCCTGTTTTAGAATGACTGATAACTTTTAACTACATATTTGTTATCATAAAGATGATGAAGAATAAGCATAAATGTTTTTTGCTAATGTGCTGTAAAGAAAAGGAAATGCTGGTTTAGTTTTAGAGTTTTTTGTTTTCAAATAAGAAGGAGAAGCCTCATTTGCGTGTATGAGGTGAAATACTGGGGCAATTTGATAATAATATAGCCCAATCATAATAAGCCGTCTAATTATAATAATAATCACAGTAGTTTTATACATGAATATAAGAATGAGCCTAATATCATCTTGACTATCGACAAAGACATCTGCTATTGTCAATATCTCAGACTATCGTCGATACACAATACTATCGTCTATTGGCACAACCCTAGTCTGATTTGGACTCAACATGGGCAGTAATGCATAAATCTGTATGAAATGTATGTTTTGGAAGAGCACCTTTAAGTTTTTAGCTTTAAATGCTGTTTTAGTCAGACAGCTGATGTACGATACTCACCACTCCCCCGTCTGGGTTGCGAATATAACCATAGCCAATGGTCTTGTCAATGGCAAATCCAAATTCGGAGCGCCGCAGGTGGCCCACAGGAACACCGTTGCGGAAAATAGCTTCCAGACCAAACATTGGCACTTTCCTGCAGCAAGAACAAACAACACATCAGCGCTGCTGGTCCAGAAAAAAATGCATGGCATTCACGACACGTGATTGAATCCAAATTTGGTATGAATATGATTTCTGTGTGTGATGAAGTTGTTTGGTCAGTGATCTGCTGTAACTGAGACTCACAGCAGGACAGAATAGAGCTCTTAAGTGGACATGAAAAGTGGAAAGTGTTGGTCAAGCTCAGATGTCTCCTTGAAAAATCTCATCAGTCAAATGTACGGTGATGTATAGCATCGTTAGGTCGGAATTACAGCAATTATTCACTTTTAAGTCAGACGGTTTGTAAATAAATGTCAAAAAACTTGCCAAATACCCAAGGCTGTGCAACCAGTGATGACCAGCATATTAGTCTGCTGCTGTGCTTGGAATTTTAAAGGAGTAGTTCACCTCAAAAAAGAATATTTTCTGAAAATATACCCCCCTCAGGCCATCCAGGACGTGGACGAGTTTGTTTCTTCACAGTAACCCACACAACTCCAGTCCATTAATTAACATCTTTTGAAGTGAAAAGCTGAGTGTTGGTAAGAAACAAATCCATCAAGGAATTTTTAACTTCATACTACTGCTGAGTTTATAACCCATAATAACGCTTCCTCTGGTGAAAAAGTTCTTCCCCCAAACATGCATATGTTTCACCAGATTCAGATGAGATGATTTTTCTGCTGTAGAAAGCAATATTATTGATGTAGAACTCTTATTTTAGCCAGACTCAAGATGCTTACAAATTAGTTTTTAACTTCCCAAGTCATCTATTGATTGATTAGAGTGCTGTGGATTATTGTGATGTTTTTATCAGCTGTTTAGACTCTCATTTTGACGGCACCCATTCACTGCAGAGCATCCATTGGTGAGACACTGATGTAATGCTATGTTTCTCCAAATCTGATGAACAAAGAAACTCATCTACATTTTGGATGGCCTAAAGGTGAGGAAATCTGAATCACTTTAACCCCTAAGATCACATTCAGGAGTAAATCTGCCAAACCTCTTACTTTTCAGTCATGTTTCGATTATTATTATTATTTTTAAAGCAAACAGAGCGATAACCCCTAAAACGAGTTTGAAATTTAGTCAGTTCCTCCTGTTAATCTACCACCTTGATATTCCTGCCTTTTCATTATGTCTACATTCATAACTATAATTTCTTTAAAATCTCTTCTGTGTTGCGCTGGGACTCACTCATCAACTGTGAAGCAGATGATCCGTCTGCGCAGACCTTCGGCCTTCTGAGCCTCCAGAGCCTGTCGCCCCAGGAAGGGAATGGAGGTCTTCATCTTACAGGTGAACGCAAGTCCTGCCTCTAGAGGAGTGTCATCAGGACGCAGATCTGCGTGCCAGTGCCTGTAACCTGAGAGAGAGATCATTCAAAATCATTTAAATGAGAAAAGAAAATGGAATGCTTTGTATTTGTGTTGGTTTCAAATATATATAAAAAAAATTTCCTTTTCTATTATATATATATATACACACACACACACACACATATATTATGTAAACAATTTTTAATTTAGAGAAAAAAAAAAACAAACAAAAAAAAAAAACATCATCATGAAAAGTGCATTCATATCACCGTCTATATAAATTGCATTTTCAAATATTTTTAAACAATTAATAGATCCAAAGAACATCACGTCATTGAACCAAAGACAGAAAAACACTAAGCATGAAATCACACATTATTACTAGCATGCTTTGCATTCACATAAAACAGAGATGGACTTATTTCTTCTTCTTGCACTCAGGTGGAGTATTTTAACCAGGAACGCACATTCTAGCAGATATGACCTACATAGTGAACAAACAGTGAAGCTGAGTTGAGTCTCAAGAGTGCAGTGGAAGTACTGAAGTGTTCAGCTGCAGTAATGAGTTTTTATTGTGCCCTACTGTCTTCTTCTTTAGCTTCCAGAGCTCAGCGCATTAGGGACCGCTGCCAACCTACAGTACATCTGAACTATTATCTCTACCTGTGTGCACTGACAGCATGCTCGACCAGCAAAACTGCAGTGTTAGGCTGAAAGCAGCATTAAGAATGAATTATATATGCGACTCTATTGGAGAGCGATACAATGATGATTTATGCTTGCAGTTTGAATAGAAACGTATCTTGGATCAATCAAGATCTGTTGAGTGAAACTCTAGTGGCCCGAACACTGCTGATCAACACACTCCCACAGTAAATCAACTGATCTTGACACACTAAAAGCATGCTTTTACTACAGCACCTCAACTAACAGATCGCCAGCACTCATAATGCATGAGGAGATGTGGAAATATCTTCTTTTACTACTGAACTACATTTTTGTGCTTTCAGAAGCGTATGTAAGTGATCCTGTGCAAAATGTCGCACAATCTTGGGTGACTGCCGAGGCATTGCAGTGTGTTTATGTGGTTGAAAAGTAAAACAGATAGTGAATTACAGTGATAGTAATAGTCATAACTTGAACCCATACCTTTCTCAATGCTCAAGGAGTCGATGGCCCTGTAGCCAGCATTGCAGATGCCATATTTGGCCCCTGCGGCCATAACGGCATGATAGACGGGCAGACAAGACTCTTTAGGGATGTGAAGCTCCCAGCCCATCTCACCCACAAATGACAGACGCATGGCCCTCACCTATAAACACACACAAAAAAGAATAAAAAAGAGAAAGGACAAGGAGTGTTTTTCTTATCACACAGCTCTCTGGAACACTTGATTGTGATTGTCTTCGTTCAAGACAGTAAGGCAGACAGGTGGAAGAATGGAGTCAGGCTTAGTAGATAACATATATCGACATATAGTTGTCTATCATCAGCACAAGAGTGAAATTTAATAACAAATTTAGAAAAGAAATTACCAAGTAGAAGAATATAGATTAGAAACAACAGAGGACCTAGAACAGACCCTTGGGGGACACCACAGCTAACAGAAAAGGGATGGGAATGAAAACTTTTTAGTTGTATGAACTGGCAAACCAGGCAAAAGGAATTCCAGAGATACCACTAGCTGATAAACGGTTCAACAAAATATCACATGAAATGGTATCAAAAGCTGCACTCAAATCAAGCAAAACAATGATAGATAAGGACCCACCGTCAGTGGCCATTAACAGATCATTAGTTACTCGCACCAAGGCAGTTTCTGTACAATGCTTGGGACAAAATCCTGACTGAAAACACTCATATAAGTTGTTATTACTAAGAGAAGCTTGGACCTGTGCTGCAATTTTTGAAAGGAAAGGAAGATTTGAAATGGGACGGAAGTTATCTAGATTGGTAGGTTTTTTAAGATTTGGAGTTATAGCAGATAGTTTCATGAGTTTCAGTCCACATTCAAGGCATTGTGAGTTCTTGTTATACTGCAGAATTCGACAAATGCCCTTGTTGTTTAACAGAAGTCCATTTCAGCAAATCAACACGCTGTATTTAGGTCAGGTGACAGTTATCGGTTATCGTTTTTTGCCAAATAACTCTTCATATTTAATATCCTTGCATCTGTATTTTACATGAGTCATCATCTAATAAGTGGGATAATGTACAGTCAGCCATCTATTATTACAAAAACAATACCAAAATTTAGCTGCAGGCAGCAATTAAGGGGCCAAGCACAATAGAAGTAAAATTAAGAGCTTAGGAGCTATCTTTAATTACTGGATAACGACAAGAGTTCTCCAAACCTTCTTCTGGAGAACTACATTCCTGCAGACTTCAGTTTCAACCCTGCTTCAACACACCTGTCTGTAATTAAGTAGCCTCCTACACTCTGATTAGCTGGCTCAGGTGTATTTGACTAGGGTTGAAGTTGAAGCTGATGTATGGCAGCTCTCCAGGAGCAGATCCCTGTTAAAGACAATTGTTGATACAGAATTTTACTACAAAACTCAAAATGGATGACACTAGGGCTGGGCAATATATCGCACAATATTTTATGCACATCTCGTCAGTAAAGCCATGCTATGTGTAGCTTGTTAGTGATCTACGACTCTGTGTATTAACTACCACTCCATTTGAAAACAGGTGATGGAGATTTACTAAACAATTTTAACAAGAGTTACATGATGAACAGAGTATTTTCAATAAAGAGAGTGACAAATGAGGTGAGCAGTTTCAGCAGACGTTTGTCCTGGCATCCATCTGTCCAGCCTCCACCAACTTCAGCTCAACTGTTCATTAAACTGATCTGCAAAACCTGCTCTCGCTCTTACCGAACACACATTAACACCTAGCCAGGGATCAAGATACAGCAGCGAGCCAAAGAAGAATCAACAGCCCTAAACAGCACAGCACACAACAGTCACTTAGATAATAGGCTGGCCGCTCTCCAGAACAGAGTGTGTGTATTACTGTGTGTTTGCAGCGAACACTGTGCCAGGCCTGAGGGGCTGAAATCAATCTGGCAGGGCTGAGATCATGTGAAGGACACCATTATCAGCCAGCAACAAGCACTGCGCTCTCCACTGTAACCTGCAGGGAGATACAGTAAGCCTTTCTAGCCGTCAGTAGCTGTTGTCTAAGACGCCGTTTTAACAGCTTGAGACCCTGTTACCCACAATCCACTGGTCTTAGCCTCAGATAAGCCATCTTCAGACCGTTCATAGGCCGCTTGAAGCATATTCGACCAAAAGCTGGCAAAAACTGCCGGTTCCAATCTGATTGGCTGGCTTTACGCGGTATCTGGGAGTCAGAGGGCACAGGTCTTTATCAGCTCTGCAGGGGTGAAGCTGGTGTGTTACCAGCAGCTCTTTCACAGCATGAGCCTGGATTTGTTGTTTGCAAGTTTCAGGATATAAAAAGTCTGAAAGATATTTTAGTTTAGAATAAAACAAACAGAAGTAGGAGAATGCATGTGCATTTCCCTGATTTCAGATTTACCCACTTCTAAACGTGACCAAATGCATTTAACCAGATTTTTTTTAAAGTAAAATTGGATTGATCATAAGTGTCTGTAATGTTGCAAATGATTCTATTTTAAATAAATTATGTTCCTTTGAACTTTCTATTCAACAAAAAATCCTAAAAAAAAGCCTCACAGTTTCCACAAAAACACGAAGCAGGACAATTCTTTTTAACATTGATGATGATAGTAAGCATAAATATTTCTTGAGCAGCAAATCAGTTTAGTATATAGTATAGTATATAGACTAGAATAATGATGCTGGAAATTAAACTTTGCATCAAAGCAATAAATTGCATTTTACAATATATTCCAACAGAAAACAACCATTTTAAATGTAATATTAATAGCTTAGAATATTCATATTTTTACTGTATTTTTGATAGATTTTTTAACAAAATCAGATGTCCTTCAACTTTTGAACAGTACTGCACTTTTTAAAGATAAAAGAATAATTTAGAAATAATCATAAAATTATTTAGAAAAAATATATATTTATAATTACCTGTCATTATTTTTGAACACATTTATTTTTTAAATTTATGCACTAAATGACCTCAAGCTCAATGTCCATATTCCGTGATTAAGTTTTCAAGTCTTTGTTTATGAACATCTTCAAAAAAAAAAATGTATCTACTGCAATGTAATGTCTAATGTATGCAAATAACAAATGTAGTATAATGATTCTATTAACTGCATAAACTACTAACTTTTTTAACTTTTTTCTTTGCTTTTCTTGATATGCACCATTAAAAATTACCACCTTCCAAGGTGTGAGAGAGACAGAAAGTGATAGAGCGAACAGGAATAAAAGAGGATGACATCAGCCATCAGCCAATAGAGCTATGTGTCTGTGTTAGTCACAAGAGTGGAAGCGGACCATCTGTCTGATGCACACACACACACACACACACGCAGAAAGTGTCAATTAAACTGACAGACATTTTGAGCAATGGAAAAATTAAGAAAAAAAACCCTACATGAATGAAAGTTGAAATTACAGTTGCAAATATTAACTATAATTCAGCTATAGTTACAAATTATAGTTGCAATATACCGTATCACTGTGCATATGCGTAAAGCAGCACACATCTCACTGAGAGGCATGATTTGATGTCTATGACACATGGTGTAGGGTGAGTTATGAGCTGAAGTTTTGGCTGCAAAAATAACAAAACTTGAATAATAATAGTGACGCTTTGCTGAACCGAGCACCACTAATCAGAGCATAAGAAAATGAGTCTGAGAGAGTCTGACAGAGCTGCATGAAGATGGAGGACTGAGAGAAACGGAGAGTTACCTTGTGTCCGGCAGCGTTCACTATCTTGTGTGTGGAGAAGGGAAACGCATCGTTGCTGAGGTCAGAGTCCAGCACTTCCTGCAGCAGCTCACGGCTGTCAACACACAAATCACACACTTTACCGTCAGTGCACACAGAACTAGCCCTGTACAGTCAGCATAGAAGCATGCCAACAAAATCAAAGCCTCATAAATCAGCATCAGCTTTATGAGTTTTAAAAATTAGTAAACATCTTACTTTCCTAACTTAATAATTCAATTTAAAAATGTATTTTAAATTGTATTCATGTATTTACATGGTATTCATGTTATAAATAAAATAACTAGTGAAATTAGAATAAACACAATGGACTCAAAAGTATAGGGATATTTAATTTGCACTTGAAGTGTATTAATAATATAAAATTATTTCAAATCAAGTGGCATTTGCTTTGAAGAAAAGCACACTTTTAAAGCAAAGCATTTCACAAAAGAGGTTTAATTTAAATCTTAAACCTTAAAATTAATTTAAAATAGTACTTTAAAGTAACATTTCATTCTAGAACAAAAAATAAAATGAAATAAGATGAATAAAACAAGACAAGCACAGTAAGACAAACTTTTCACAAACAAGGATTGTTAGGGTTAAAAAAAGTTTTTCTTTTCAAATAGTATTTACTTATGGAGGGCCACATTACTCAAAATTAAATAAATAAATGCTGAAATATATAAATAAAGCATAATAAATAAATATTCATTCATATATGTGTGTGTATATATATATATATATATATATATATATATATATACACACACACACACACTACCGTTCAAACGTTTTACAACAGTAAGATATTTAATGGTTTTTAAAGATGTTTCT
>JAUMHE010000059.1:3513309-3529104 GCA_032359235.1 Enteromius mattozi
ACACATAAAATATATACAGAATATATACAAACATTTAATATTTTAGGACCCAAACATCAATCAGCATGGTGGTCACATATATATATATATATATATATTTAAAAAGTAAATGGATCTGTTTCTTGAGCAGCAAATCAGCATATAAATATATATATATATAGAGAGAGAATGTTATCATTACTATTGTTATTATTATTAAAATGACAAATTATAAATTTGGTTTTCCTGTTTTTCTCCATTTTGCAAATGCCTGGTGTCAATCAAATAATCACACTTTTGCCAGTGAGAGGTAGAGATCTGAAATAGATGAAAGCACTGCACCAGCCACATCACTATTAGCCTTATTTACCTGAGCCAAAGCATTCTGAGATGTGATGCACAAAACAAACAAGATCATAGCAATTTCACAGCAAGCCTCGATTAAACAGGTAGTTCACAAAACACTTCTTCATGTAGTTCAAAACCTGTAACTGTCTTAATCTCATAGAACACAAAGACATTTAGTAGAATGTTCAAGCTGCTCTCTTCCATACACTGAAAGTAGATGGTGACCAAAACCAAAATGAAAGCAATCTATTTGGCTTGTGCACTATATTCTTAAGACGAAGAAGTTTTGCATGCGTTTTGTAAGAGCTTGGACATTCTGCTATAAATAACTAATTTTGTGCTCAGCCAGAGCAGAAAGACAGACAAAAGTGGGCATACATAATTAAGTGAATTTTAATTTCTGTTTCATTAAAATTTTCTTTGTAGGAAACAACAAAATCCGCCTGCTTTGACTGATAAAACATCCTGATATAATATTCATCTCATGAGTTGACTGCTAATCATCACCCTTCAGTCAAACACAGTGTCTTCAGTACGTTACAGAAACGCAGCTGTAGAAGAACGGCAAAGCAGAGATTCACACTCCAGGAGTCAACATAAGCAAACGCTGCATAAATCTCACTCCCGTATGACACCGGGATCATTTCAATACGCAGTCTTTCAGACACTATGTGTCTCATAAATACACTGCATCCTATGAGCTGGCGGGGCCACTGTCACCCCTAAATAACATCTAGACATCACAAACCGCCTGATTTATGCAAGACAACAAGTTCCTGAATCAACCTCCTTTGTTGTTTCAGAAATGTTGAACCTGGAACATGTCGTACTTCAGTAAATCTCATTTTGAGAGAGGAAAGCATAATGTTTTCAGCATAATGTTGTAATTCTAGCAAAAATATCAAGAAGGCCTCTTGTGAGGACAAGGCCAGCCGTAAAATCACGGAGGGACAACATTACTCACACAGACTCATGTTCAAGCATTTCATCAGCTTTATCTACACACGGGCTGTGCCTCTATGACCAAGAGCATGGATCTATATAGGTTCAGAAAATACATAACTTGTATCAAACCTTTTTTGTTAATTTAAGCTCAATCAACAGGCAAAAAAGAAAATAAAAACTCTGGGTTCCAGTGATGTTCTTACAGAGGTAGTTCACTAAAACAATGGGAAAAAACCTTGACTTGAAAAATATAACTGAAATAAAATCAAATTTATCTACTTGCCAAGGCAAAATGCAAAAATCTTACTTATAACTAACCTCTAATCAAAACAAAGAACACTTCCTCCAGTACATAAAATTAAACCAGACACATTTTAATTTATTTGTTTTTAACCTTGACTTTTTTTTTTTACCATGACTACAGAAGACACAAAATATCATTCAGCATACCAAAAATGAATTTTGTCAGGTTTATAGAATTCTAGGTAACACTTTATTTTAGGATCTCTTAACTAGTTACTTTTTAGCATTCATATATTAGCCATTTATTAGTAGTAATTAAGCACATATTAATGCTTTATTCTACATAAGATTATTCTACATCCCTAATCCTTCCCAATACCTAAACTTAACAACTACCTACTAGCTATTAATAAGCAGCAAATTAGGAATTTATCAAGGGAAATAGTTAGAAGTGAAAAGTGTTTCCTATTCTACAGTGTTACCCAATTCTGTTTAAGAGCCTGTACTCTTCTTTGCCACTGTCCTATAAACCACAAGGTTTTACCTATTTGTCAGTAATACGTTTTTAATGATTTGAAATATAATAAATTATTCTTTTGTAGATTTTAGTAAGTACATGTCATGCATGTTGTTTAATTTTTTATATAAATATTTATGCTTCGCTGAATGATATTGGAACAATATTTCATCCATATTTTGACATTCACACGAAAGTTATTTGAAACTTTAAATTAGACATGCACGCATTTTGTGTACAGAAAATCTATTTAATACAT
Source organism: Enteromius mattozi (assembly GCA_032359235.1). Classification (NCBI taxonomy): domain Eukaryota; kingdom Metazoa; phylum Chordata; class Actinopteri; order Cypriniformes; family Cyprinidae; genus Enteromius; species Enteromius mattozi. The sequence continues at coordinate 3,515,601 of JAUMHE010000059.1, forward strand.
TTAACTTGATGGAGACACCAAAATAAGACAAAAAAAGGAAATATACAATTCAGAATAACAGAGAATACTATTACTATCATATATCAGTGAAAATAAAATAACTCCGTTTTGAAGCCTGCTTATAATATTGATCAAGTGTTTTTGCATCACAAATCATAGGTGATTTAGGTTTTGCAATTTTTTGCATTCCATATATTCCATTTTAATATTCATAGCTATATAATTAATGAGAAAAAATAATGAGAACAATTCAAGGTTTTAATCAGAATTAAAGTGAGTTCTTAAAAATCAGCTTCACATTTCTACATTTACATAATACAAAAATAGTCCTCATTCACTTTCTCAGCATATATGACTCACCATAACCCTGCACTGAACCTAGAACATTCCTCTAAGACAACATGACCACATTTAAGGTAAGTGAACAAATTGTGCAGGTGATTCTCTCCGGATTTTAAGACAGAGAACATTTGGAAAGATGACCAGGAGATCAGACGTTCATTGGAAACCCTGCTACTCTCATTAAGATGTGACGGAGCCATGGCCCTCCCCTAAACCATGAAGACTACAGAGCAGGAGATGAGGATGAAGAGGGAGATTTCACAAAGTCCCTCATTCTTTCATCTAGCTTTCATCTGGACATGAGAGGAAAGCACTGAAGGACACAGACCAAGGACACACTGTCATGATGAGCAAAGCAGAAGTGTTTTAAGGGCTTATATAATGAAAATCTCATTTCCCTTCCTTTCAGAACTCTGAGTCAGAAAGCCCTTTATTTGATAGAAAGGCGCAAAAAACACTCATTCTGAGAGACTATCTGGATAAAAGTCAGCAGACAGGGATAAAAACTATAATACTATAATATAACAGAGAGATATAGTATGATATAATAGTCAACAGAGCGAAATTATTGATAACACTTTAGAAGAGGTAACACTTGTTAACTATTAACTGAGTTTTTCCTCAGTAAATTGTTAATTTGCTGGTTTTTAATAGTAGGTATAGTTGTTAGGTTTAGGTATTGGGTAGGATTAGAGATGTAGAGTAAGGCATTAATATGTGCTTAATTAGCACTAATAAATTTCTAATATTCTAGTAATATGCATGCTAATAAGAACTAGTAGGTGTAACCATTAAATTAAGTGTTACCAATATATTCAGTGCAGGTTAATCTCGGATACTCACTGGTCATATCTCGATGTCTTGGTTGTTTTCAATTTCACATGTAAAATAAGAATTTACATGAAAGTCAAGGTACAACAACAAGATGGCCTATTAGATTCTAATACAAGAAAAAAAAAAACTATAAAAAATGTATGTGTTATGCAGTAAAATTTATTAACATTATAAGTAGACTTAAAAGGACAACATAAAAGACTTTAACTTAAAAGAACAGTATGAAAAGTGAAAATAAGCATACAAAAATTATATTTGACTAAATAATTTTAATTAAATAATATAAATACCATGTGATTATAATATATGTGGTTATACTGTAAAATTAAATTTAATTATATTTAAAAAGCAAGCTCCCTCAGAATATATTAATTAATTCCACTGTTCTTTCCTGCATCTCTTTCCTAATTACACCTCTTCATAATGAATGACTGCAGTATCATACTTGATTTATGGTTTTTCATCTGTTTTCTGCTGTTTATAGAGCAGAGGAGAAAAGAGGTGAATCTGTCACAATTACTCTATTCACTTCCAGTTCTAGGAGGAAGTGCACAACAAAACTGTGTAAAAAATAAAAGAGGACACTTCAGATTTAAAAACACAGTTGTTTCTCAGTGTATTCAGATCTGTTTCCATGTGCTGTGAGAGAGTTTAAACGCCGTGGTTTTGATAGATTGTTTTATTGAAGTTGTTGCAAAGCATTCTGGGATTGCATTGTCCATTATGCTGCCTTAAGGCACATTTAACTCAAGGATTACATAATGATAAAGTTTTAAGAATCATTCCAATTCTATTAGAATAGTAAAGTCCACACAACAGCTATGACGATGAAAAAAACAAAAACAAACAAAAAAAAAACAATATAGCTGGAAACACAGTCAGATTGATTTTTTTTTTCCTGCTGATGAACAACATTGACAGCCAATCAGAATTGCACAACTCATACAGAGTTATCAATATCTTATGTTTGGTTTTGAAGTTATCATTATGGTTAAAGGCAGGGTAGGTGATTTGGTATTTGGTATTTATATGTATTTGTAAGGGATATCACATTTCTCAAAATAATATTGAACTGTTCGGTACAGCATTCACGGTTCAATACGTGCTTGTGAATTGTGGTTTTGCATTTAAATAATTTCCCTTGAGTCTTGAGTCGATGTGCTGAGATGAGGAAACGTCTTCCCCGCTCATTTAAAACAGCAACACGTGACAAACACTCCTGAAATGATTTGTAATGAGAAGTATTTCTAAGCCTGTTGTCCAAAACAAAAGAGATTATAACTTGTTTTTACTTCACAATTTCAGTTAAGTGTTTGAAATAACTTCCTTTTGTAATCTGATGTGGATTCTTATTAGAATGATGCAGGAAATATATTATATACTGCAACAAAGGCTGTATCGATTAGCAAATATCATTATGAAAATACCCGAGATGTCTTGAAGAACACAGATAAACTATATATTGCCGCAGGTGAGTGTTTAATGTCCTTAAGTTTCATCATTCAAAAACTATATCTTCTTTTTTTTCAGTTACAGCTATAGGAACACCTTTGCCCACATTAGGGATTTCCTTCAATTACTTCTGTAATGCCTATGTGGAGTTCTCTTGCTGCCAGTGTGAATGAAACATACATCACATGTATTTATAGCACTCCATAATAGCCCATCCATACTATTTTGGGTAAAAATAAGAAAAAATAAGACCTCTCTGAAAAGAAATTCTAAGTAAACATATAATAAGTTTAAAGAAGTTTTTTGTTGTTAATTTGTTTTCAGTCGCTGATTGAGAAGCACCAGATTGTCAGAGCCATTTTTTTTTCTTTGCACACCCTTTAGAACATCTAGGTTGTGCTGTTCTGTTAGTAATCTTAATCCTAATCTACTTTTAGAAAGCCAAAAAAAGTTTTTTATTTGGCACAGAAACACACAGCGCCTTCTGACATGACTGCATCAACACTGCTGCATTACTGAAACCATGCCTTCCTTCTTTGTTTGAACATCTGGACAGCATTACGCAAATATTAGCACATCTTGATGTAGACATGTGGTGGTGTGTTTGAATGAGGTGTTTTAGCCTGGTCTGGATCAGCCTTCTCTTTTAGATAGAATAAACCCTTTTGTGGGAGACTTTGAGCTTTGCAACTCTGCAGATCTTATACATGCAAAAACAGCTGCATACTACACTAAAGAAAAATAGAAATTGCATCATATATCCTATTTAATGTTAGTGGTCTCCATCCATTGGAATTTGGCCAAAAGATGATACATATTTAAACTCAGGGGGCTCATTAGGTTTTGAACAGAGCATATTTATAGAGTATGTGTGCTAACCTCCTGGGTCCCTGTATGCTGATCATGCCCATGTCCTCAGTGTGGTCTATAAGTGTGCAGCGGAAACCTTGGTCCTGCAGTGCTGCCTGAATGTGGCTCCAGTTATGCTGCGCCACACCACCTCCGATGGCCAGGTAATACGCCTCACCTTGAGGACATACAGACATCGAGAGTGAGTTGAAAATAAACTCCACACAACCTCATCACATGCTGATGAGACGCACAGGACTTCCTCTAACTTCCTGTTTCTATGCCTCACACGTCAGTTCTGTGACCCTGAATGAAATAAATCACGTCGTTTACCATTGGATTCGGGTGTCAGTGGGAGGTGGGCGGGGCTTGGCTCCAGACGACTGACAGTGAGGTCAGACTCGACCCCGCCCCTCTTGTTCAACATGCAGGTGTAGACTGTGGATCCTAAAAAACACAAACGGTCGAGATGATTACACTTCAGCTGGGTTTACCACTGAGTGATCAGACAAGGCAATGTATGTCAATGAATACTGGATAGAATAAAGGAAGTTAAAATGTGATGGATGGGGACTGAACTGACAGACAGACATCACAAGGATTCTCACCTGGAGCTTTGTTGACATCAGCTGTGAACAGCCAATCAGCTGCCTTCTTTGCATCTGGACCAGTCAGGTAAAATTTACCAAAGTAGGACATATCAAACACAGCTACTGCATTTCTGCAGGTCAGACACTCATCTCGAATCTGGAATGAAACAAAAATTTAAAAATGTTTAAAAGCATTTTAAAAGCAAAATGACAAACAAACACAAAAAACACAAAAAAAACAACACGAAACAATACAAAGAAAAGAAAATGACAATGAAAACTAAACAAAATAAAATAAAACAGATCTACAGAATTCTAAACAAAAATTAAAAAATAAAAATAATGAAACAATATTCAAAAGCAAAACAAACAAAAAAAATATATAAACATGCACAATACAAAACAAAAAAGAAAAGAAAATTACAGCAAAAACAAAACAGAACAAAAAACTAACAAAAAAAAAAATATAAATAAAAATAATCAAACACAGCTACAGCATTTCAACGGGTCAGACTAAATCTAGAATTAAATAAAATATTACAATAATAAAAAAGATATTTTAAAAGCAAAACAACAAAAAATTCAAACACAAAACAAAGCACAGGTACATCATTCCAACAGGTCAGACAAATTTTAAATAAAACACATTTTAAAAACAAACAAAACAAAAACACAAAACAATCAAATAAAACAAACAAAAAAACAACAAACAAAATATCAAACACATAAACCATTCCTGCAGGCCAATACTTAAACTGAATATTTACATATTTTTTAAAGCACATCAAAAAATAATCTAAATCTAAAATAATCTAAGATAAACAGAAAAAAAACATCAATACAAAACAATACAAAACAAAAACAATCAATTCAACGCTGAAAACGAACCCGTTTAGTAATTTAGACAAGAATACTAAAAAACAACTGATGATAGAAACAAACACACACACTCACCACGTCATGATGAGGAGGGAAGTCAAACGTATACTCTTTGCCTAGTATCTCACTGTATTTGTAACCAGTGTTCTTGGGAACATCATACGCACCATAATAATCATAATCCAGAACCTGAGAAAAGGACAATTGCAAACACCAATTTAGCAGACAAATCAATCAATCAACCAATCATCATGAGATACAGACCTCAGAGGTTTGAGTGGGTTATGTGTGTCACAATGAACAGAGAACAATTTCTGTCTGATAGAACATTCATGTGTATGTGTGTGTGCATGGGCGTAAATTTCATTTAACAGTAGGGGGGACGTTCCCTGAAGAAGGTGGGACTGCACTGGGGAGTCGGTTGCGATCAGAGTTGATTGGCCTCCCAGGGGGGATCCCATGACGTCAGTAAATGACGTAACGTCTCCGTTCCCTCCTGACGTCATGGGGTCCCTATGGAAAACCCCACAACCTGGACTGCGTCACGTAGGAGGCCCAAATGCTGACAGGTTGCGACCAAAACAGCGTGTCAGGCCAAATGAAAGCTTGAACATAACCATCCCAATGCCCTGAGGGCCAGAGATCGGGCCCTGCAGGGGTGCCTGGATAACCAAAAGCAGGAGTTGGGGGCGGAGCACACAGTTTCCTGTGTGGAAGAGATCTTACTACAGTAAGGGGAACACAGTGGGAAGAAACCATGGAACAAGATGCCAGATCCGAAGAGGGTGAAGGAAGCCCTCTATCGGACACAGTTTCAGGGACTCCGCTAACTAAAACTGTGAGGCAACGAAGGGGCCAGATGTAACCCACCACAAAAAGGCACTCGGATCCAGTGGAATGGCGCCACAAGCAGACACCCGCCCAGTCTCCCGGAATTACCTGATGTTACCCAAAACATGGGAGGATACAGGGACTATGCAAGATTGGAAAAAGTAGCTAAGACATTTGATGTCGCCCAACCCGCAGCACAGCAGAAGTCTGCTAGAGAGGCGGCCCAAGGAGGCGATACTCCGGTGGAGTGGGCTCACACCCCTTGGGGGCACGGCTCACCTTGGGCCAGAAGCGCCAAGGTGATGGCATCAACCACTCAATGGGCCAACCTCTGTTTGGAGATAGCATTCCTATTCTGCTGACTTCCGGTGCAAACAAAGAGCTGCTCGGAGCTCCTGAAAGCTCCGGGTGCATTCCACGTAGAGGCGCGAGGCATATACGGGACATCACAACTCAAGGGTCGGGTCAGCCTCCTCCGAAGGCAGCGCTTGCAAGTTTACCACCTGACCCCAGAAGGGCGTGGTGGGAACTTCGGGCATATAACCAAGTCTGGGTCTCAGGATCACGTGAGAGTAGCCAGACCAACCCATGGCACGAATCGCTGACCGAGAATGCAAGCAGGTCTCCCCCATCCCTTTCCTGAAGGTGAGCGTGACCAGGAGCGAAGTCCTTTAAAGACTAAATTCAGCTCAACGGAGTCTTGCGCGCAAGGGGAGCTCCCCGTAGTCCATCCAGGATGACGGAGAGGTCCCCGGTAAAGATTAGGTGCGGTCTGGTTGGGTTCAACCTTCGCGCCCCTTCGAGAAACCTGATGATTAGGCGGTGTCTTCCCAGGGAAAGCCCATCGACTGCATCACGATACACCTGCGACAGCAGCGACAAGACTTTCAAAGTGGAAGGGTACAGCCTCCGTTCCAACTTCTGAAGGAAGGAGAGTACTACTCTGATTGAGCATCTCTGAGAATCCTCTGGGCTAGAGGAACGTCAGTCAGCAAACAGACCCCGCTTCAGGATATGGCCTGCCTCGTGGAGGGTACCCTAGCCTGAATGATGGCATTCACTATGTCCTGGGAAGGCCAGAGGGGTCTACAGAGTCCTGAGTAGAAGCCAGACGTGCAGGTTCCAGGATCGGGACAAGGGTGTCAATTAGTGCCTATCCCCTGAGAAGAAGGTCCTTCCTCAGTGGAATTTTCATGAAGGGCTGTCGACAGGAGCATGGGGTCCAAATCCCAGGCTCGGGTGGGCCATAGTGGGGCAACCAACAGAACCTACTCCTGGTGCTCCCTGATCTTGCACGGGTTTCGTGCAAGGAGGCTCACTGGGGAGGGGCGACTTGAGAGAGTCCCGGGGCCAACTGTGAGCCAGAGCAACCGTGCCGAGAGTCTTGATCAGGGAAAGCAAGTGGCAGTGGAGGATTCCAAGGAGGCAAACAGGTTCACCTGAGCCTCCCTGAATCGACTCCAATCAGCTGAAGCATTCAGGGATTGGAGTTTCCATTCTCCGGGAAGAGAGCTGACATGAGAGCACGTCTGCTGCGCGATTCAGAACTCCCGGAACATGAATGGCTCACAGTGGTTCCAACCGCGAGTGATTGGAGATGGCGGGCAAGTTCCAACAGGCGATGGAAGCGAACACCAACCTAATGGTTGATGGTCACTACCAACGTGATATTGTCTGTATGGGTCCACATATGCCTGCCCTGCAACAATGGCAAAAACCGGTGCAGGGCCAGCAGTTGGGGTCCCGTCCACCTCGGTAAAGCGCGGGGAGACAGCCCAACTGGAATTTGTACTGGCACTGCTGACCCCCGAAGGCAGACCGAAGAACGGCCTGTGTCAGGGAAATCGACGTGAAAGTATGCGTCCTTAAGGTCGCTGGATGCAAACCAATCCCAGTAGCAACGCAAGACAGGATACGTAACATCCTGAATGGTAGATCCAGGATTGGCCGTAACCCACCACTTTGCCTGGGTACGATGAAGTAGGGGCCGAAGAACCACGCCTTCATCTCAGCTGGAGGGAAGGCCCGATTGCGTACTTCACCAACAGGACCGCAATCACTTCGCGCAGGACAGGGGTGTCTTTCTCTGAATGAACAGAGGAGAACAGCTGTGAACCCGGGCGGGTGCATAGCGAGTTGAACCATCCCAAAAAAACAGCAAGACGGACCGGGAACCACAGACTAGATCCCCAGTCCGTGAGCAAGCGGGATCAAGGTGCGGTTAATGATGTACCCGCGGTGGGGCAGCCAGGGAGAGAAAGGTGGATCGGTCCCAAAATCAATACATCCAGGAGACGAAACGGGCCGCCATATGCGACACTCACCAAATCTCCCCCACCCCGCGATAGCGTTTTTGTGACACCATGAACAGAAATGTGAGGGGGGGCATCATTTACAAACTGAACATGGCGAGGTGGCCCAGAGATGTGGAATTTTGCTCTTTTTTTGAGTGGGTGGGTACCGCTGACCCATGGGTCGTCAGCAGCAGCAGCGGTAGAGAGCCCTCAGCCCTCCCCCGAGGTGTAGAAATCGGTGTCCCCGAAGATCAATCTCCGCATGTCTCTGTGTCTGGGCTGCCCCACAGTCTAGGAGACTTTAACGTGTCCAAATTTGGCTGATGTATTACCTCCTATGAAGCTGCCAGGGTTGGAGCTGGTGGGAGCCACCACGGGATGTCTTTGGCAATGGTCAGACGAAGGTATGGCACCCGGTGCTTTGAAATCACAACGAGGCAAGATGTACTTAATGACCTCCGTCTGCAATATCGTCGAAGAGGCCGGCCTGGGGGACGGGCACATCGAGAAAGCGAACTTTGTCGGCGTTACCCATCCACACCAGGAACAGCCAGAATGGGGCTCCTGGGCCACGAAAGTGGACATTAACTGACTGAGGGACCACGCCGACACTTCCGTCGCCCGTAGAACAAAGCTAGTCATCATGCGTGGCTCCTGCATCAACTACCCTCATGCTGCTATGTAAGCACCTTGGCCCATGACATCAGTTAATGACGTGACTTCATAGTGCCTGAAGAATGGCCGCGCCCACGGCGCTGTAAGCCTACAGGCTTTGGAAAGGAGACGCAGGCGATTCATCCAGGCAGTGGTGTTTTGCAGGCACAAGTGCACCGCAATCGCACACTCCGCCCGGGGAATCCGCCCGCACATATCTTGGCCGCTCCTCATCGTGAGTATTGAGAGAAGGAAGGAGCTCAGACATGTTACCATGTCTTTGACGAGCTCCTCATGAACCTCCGGAAGAAAGGCAGTGAAACCGAGCGCAACAGAGAGTCACGCGTGGAGCTCAGAGACAAATCGTCCCACCATGAATGCTCAGGGGACGGTGGGAAATCCACCTCCAGCCCAGTGTTTTCAGCTTCCCGGAGGAACATGGCCGCCTGCTCGGTGTCAATTTTTTTCTGAGCAGCCGCTGCAGATGGGGGCTGCTCAGTTTCCTCCTCAGTTGAAGCTGACGAAAGCCCGTCCTCTGATGTTGCGACAGACAACTCACCCGGCGGATTATTCCTGATTGTAATCCTGCGGTCTGCCAAGCTGCTAACTAATGCAGCCGAGGGAGCCATTAAGGCCCGCCAAAATGGAAAGGGTAGTGGACAAAGCTAGCCTTCTAGCAAAAGAAAGCCGAGACCTAGCAAGCCAAGGCTGCGCTTATAATGATAGCACGAACCATCCATGAACGCCGTCTCAGTATGTATCGAGGCCCAGATGAGTGAAACAGCGATCGTGACCATGAGTCGAGGTGAGAAAACCAGTGCACCCAGAAGTACACGGCCGAAATGACACCCCGGAGGACATGCTTTTGCGACCGTGCAGCTGTTAGAAAATTGCTCTTTTAGACCGGGGCTGCCCAGAGGGGGGGGATTGCTCCGAGCGTACGCGCAACGAGGGCGATCTTCTCCGCTGTGTCTGCAGGACAATCTATGGCTGAAAATCTTCTTACAGCAACAGGTAACTTCTTTCTTCTTAGTTCTCCTTCGATGCGATCAGTTCCGAAGCAGAAAAGCTAATGGTGGTTTGCACGCCGCCATCCTATGTACCCGTATGTACGGGGGAGTGGCTAGGCATTCAAAAGTCACTGTTCCAATTCTCATTGGTGTTTTCTCCAAAGTCATAGTGACTGACTGAAAGGGAACTTTTTAATCGCTAACATAGCAGATTCATGGAAAATGACATCGGTGATCAGCTTTTTTGCCATAAATGTATTAATGAATCAGCATTAACTACATTAAAGAGAATCGCTTTATTTAAAGTGAATAAAATTCCCTTCTTACTGGAGTTCAACAACTACTAATGAACAGAGCCGCAGCCACATACCTGACTTGAGATGCGAGATGAGATAAACTGGGAAAGCAGGCAGTGGGCCAAACCACTGTGAGGAAGGGGATGGGGAACTCAACTTCTACTTCTTTCTACTTACACAATTATTTTAGGTATGCATACATACATTTTTCACAATAGATTTTTTATGATTTTGGTGGGCGGACATGTCCCCCCTGTCCACCCGGGATTTACACCCATATGTGTGTGTGTGTGCTGAAATCTCACTGGAGCAGGTACACCCCGGTTGAACCATCCAGGTCTCTCCCAGCCGTGTCTCTCCTGAAACACACAGCCTTGTTCCTGGAGCACCTGTTAAACAACACAACAGTAAACCTCAATCCCTGTAGTGCTACATCACCACTGAAAATCATATCTGCATTGATCTGTGTTTTTTTTTTCTTCATGTATTCTACACTGTCGTCACAACTTCTGCTGATTCGTCACAAAGATATGTTATCTAGCCGGCTAGCACAGATGAATTTAGCTGAATTTGCGAAAATGATAGTCTTGAATGCATCAGTATGAATGTGCTAAAATATGATAGATGTATAATTTCCATAAATAGATAACATTTTACATACAGTATAAATAACATTTTTATGAATACCAAATTTTAATGAATAAAATGTTTTAATTAAAATTAACATGTAATGAAAAAAAAAAAAAACATAAAAATACTAGAACTGCTGACCGACTAAAAAAATATTAACTACAACATTAAAATGTATAATCAAATATATTTTCACACTGATTTCCAAATTAACGTGGAAACCAAGTCAGTATTTAAAATATCTGATATTTAAAAATGTTTAATGTTAGTACTTTTTATTAAGCACTAAAAATCATCAACAACACCAATACTGATGCAACATTACAGTATAGGCTAATTATATTATTATTACTATATTTATTATATTTTATATTTTTCTTCACAATTTATGGAGTCATTCAAGTCTGTAAATATACTGATGGTTAAACCTTAATCACGCGGGTAAAAGTAATATGATGCCCAAATCAATCCTGATTTTGAGCAGAAATATAGTTTAGGCAGCACAAACTTGTTCACATAAGAGTTTTGGATGTGCTATCTCTCCCTCACGCTTTTGTTTAGCACCACTCGAAATAGCCCATCACGATTTCTCTAGCTATTCTTGAGCTCTAAAACATAAAGAAGGAACCGGTCCACCCTCCATCTCAGCCCCCCACACAGCACCAGAGTCTCTTTCTCTATCTCCCGGCCAGAGAAACACTGGTTGCTAGGCAATTTGCCCTCCTTTTCCAGGGTTTTTGAAGTCCATACATTATTCTCGTGGAGTAAAGTATGAGCTGACGAGCTTCCCATGAGTCACGCACAGCAGCTCCTCATCTTATCCAGCACCAAACGCTATTATTTATTGTTTTTGATAATGATAAGGCTGGCGTTTCTTTAATAGGCTCAGGCTAAAAATATGATTTGCAGGAATTAATTCGGCCGCTGTTGCCATGCCAATGAGCCACCAGGGTACATGCTGTCCATGCCGTTACTTAGCAGAGCAATTTATGGAAGTGTGTGTCAAAATACACACTCTTTTCCTAATGCTGACAAGGTTTGCTGGATTGCTTGACTGAGCATATCATGTTCTGTCAGTAACAGAAGGCTTGGTAGTTTAAGGAATAGTTCACACAAAAATGAAAATCTGTCAGCATTTATTCACCCTAATGTTGGTCAAAATCTTTAGCCGAGGCCAAAAGGAGGCAGTCAACCTCCAAAAAACTATTTTCTTTAACAACTGGATAATAACTAGGGCTGCATGATATTGGGGAAAAAAGGGATATATATATATATATATATATATATATATATATATATACTATTGCACTGAAAAATAAAAAGGAGGAGCATTTAATAATAATTTTTTTTTTCCATTTTCAAATGTTAAACCAAGCTTTTATTTTTGCGGTTTGCTGGCAAATAAATATATGTGCTGCTAGTGTATGGCAATACATTAATATACACAAGAGCAGCTTCTGTTTTTAGTACTTTGCATATATTTACCTCATATTTACATATACAATGTAAAAATTATATGATCAACAAGTCATGGCAACTTACATTTTTACATTAACTCATCAAAAGAATTTTAAGTTTTTAAATTAAGTTTTGTGTGTGTGTGTGTATATATTAATATACATATTTTGCAATGTATATATACACTGCTCAAAAAAATAAAGCGAACACTAAAATAACATCCTAGATCTGAATGAATTAAATATTCTCATTAAATACTTTGTTCTTTACATAGCTGAATGTGCTGACAACAAAATCACAAAAAATATCAATGGAAATCAAATTTATTAACCCATGGAGGTCTGGATTTGGAGTCACACTCAAACTTGAAGTGGAAAAACACACTACAGGCTGATCCAACTTTGATGTAATGTCCTTAAAACAAGTCAAAATGAGACTCAGTAGTGTGTGTGGCCTCCACGTGCCTGTATGACCTCCCTACAACACCTGGGCATGCTCCTGATGAGGTGGAGGATAGTCTCCTGAGGGATCTCCTCCCAGACCTGGACTAAAGCATCTGCCAACTCCTGGACAGTCTGTGGTGCAACGTTGCGTTGGTGGATGGAGCGAGACATGATGTCCCAGATGTGCTCAATTGGATTCAGGTCTGGGGAACGGATGGGCCAGTCCATAGCATCAATGCCTTCATCTAGCAGGAACTGCTGACACACTCCAGCCATCGTCTTGCATTAGGAGGAACCCAAGGCCAACCACACCAGCAAATGATCTCACAAGGGGTCTGAGGATCTCATCTCGGTACCTAATGGCAGTTAGGCTACCTCTGGCGAGCACATGGAGGGATTTGCCAATCTTAGTGTTCTCTGGTAAATGCCAAACGTCCTGCACGGTGTCAGACATCAGGCCCTCATACCACCCTCATGGAGTCTGTTTCTGACAGTTTGAGCAGACACATGCACATTTGTGGCCAGCTGGAGGTCATTTTGCAGGGCTCTGGCAGTGCTCCTCCTGTTCCTCCTTGCACAAAGGTGGAGGTAGTGGTCCTTCTGCGGGGTTTTTGCCCTCCTACGGCCTCCTCCACATCTCCTGATGTACAGGCCTGTCTCCTGGTAGCGCCTCCATTAGGGTTGGGTCGATAGACGATGCCATCGTCCATCGCCGATGGCCAATAGACATCACGATGCTGAGCCGGCATCGCGATGCTCCGCCCTGCCGCAGCAGCAGCAGCAACCAGCTCGCGAAAAACACACTTAATCTATGGCGGCAAATCTATGTCATTAATAAGCGAGCGCGGTAAATGATTTCCACCTGTTGCACAACAGCATGTGAAATTGATTGTCAATCAGTGTTGCTTCCTAAGTGGGCAGTTTGATTTCACAGAAGTGTGA
>JAUMHE010000059.1:3539418-3557109 GCA_032359235.1 Enteromius mattozi
TGACAGAGCAGTCTATGCTGGCTGTGCACAGAGACTAGAAAGTGAGGCAATTCTACCTCTGCAAGAACAGTCTGGTGTTTCTGACTTCTGTCAGCATATTCAGATGCAGGGAGAGACAATGTGTTTTTCTTCAGAAGGGCAGCAGTTCTTAGAAATCATATCACCAACGGGCCACCATCTGCCTCAGATTGACCTCTTCTCCTACCACACACACATTTACACACACACACCCCAGGTACAAATCAACAGTATGGCCATTTCCCAGTTGCCATGAAACTCTTCAAGACAACTTTCACTTGCATATTTGTCTGTCCCTGTTCAATGGTGTGGCAGCAGCATTGAGAACAGAGAGAGGGAAAAGCCAGACTAAAGACAAACGTGCAGACATGATGGAAGCTGCAGGGAAGGACGACATCTCCGTGGTCATGCATACTGATGGACACACACACATAATGATATCCCACAGCTCTGATGCAATCACACCCAAGGAGAATCCCTGATCAACATCTTAGGCTGTAAGTACCAGGCTAATATCCACTTGAAGCACTTCTTACTACAGTTTTGACATTCATAAGGTGAGCATCTCTGTATTAGAATGCACCGTTTTTCTCCAAGAGCAAAAGATGAGCAATTAATCACAGATTTCAATGCTTCTTTCAAGACTGAATGGTTTATCTAACGGTTTAAGGATGATATAATGGTTTGTCCAAAAATGAATAGTGACCTATAAATTAAAATTATGCCATCATTTACTCATCCTCACGTCATTCAAAATATGCATGACCTACTCTACTGATTAAAGTTTGGCTGTATTTATTTAATGAAAAATACAGTAAAAACACTATGATGATACTTCAAAAATCATTCTAATATGCTGATTTGACACTCAATTATTATCAGTTATTATTGGTGTATTGGTAATCTGTTATCACTGTTTTTGCTGCTTAATGTGTTTGTGGAAACTGGAGAGTTCATTGGTGAATAGAAAGTGTAGCATTTATTAACATGTACATTTTTGATAGTAACAAAAGTGTCTTTACTGTCACTTTTAACAAATTTAATGCATGCTCACTAAATAAAAGTATTAATTTCTAATTATGTTTATTATTAAGTAATAATCTCCAAGTATTCATTCCACAGAAATATGATTCAGCACAACTATTTTCGACATTGATGATAATCAGAAATGTTTTTTTGAGCAGCAAATCAGCATATTAAAATAATTTCTGAAGGATCATGTGACAGTGAAGACTAGAGTAATGAAGCTGAAAATTCTTTTTTTCTGATCTAACGAATGCATCCTTGGTGAGCATAAGAGACTTCTTTCAAAAGCATTAAAAAATCTTCATTATTCCAAACTTTTGTCTGGTAATGTACACAAAAAGATAGAAAAAAAAAACAAGTCAGTGGTGTCGAGACAAAACAGCTCTGCATAGAATAAAGAAAGTCAGGTTTGGAACGAGTAAATGCGCCTGAATTCTGACTGGTACTGTATATCACATAACATAACCAATCACAGCCTCTTGTACTCCTTTCGTTCCAGGAAATAAGTTTTGCATGCTGAGGTCAGGAATCGATGTGTCATAGAAAAGCAAGCATGAGTCTAATATCTGATTGTTATTCGTATGGCCATGTATTCTGATCCGTTCACACGATCACAGCCTGTTGTCCGTCAGCATGTCTAAGGCCTGCCTGCAAGGTGACCCGGCCCCAAGCTGAGCACAATCAGCATTACTCCAGATCCGGACTGAGTTTCATCTGACCTTCAAAATCACGAGCCCTCTGCATCCAAAAATACCCCCTCAAAATGCTTTCATTTGCATTTTTTTAAATCTTGCATTTAAATGTAATGTAATTAGGGATAAGTGATATGGTACAAATAAAACACAATAAAAAAATCTAGGTAAAATAGTCAAAAGGAAGCAACATCACAGTCCAGGACAGTCACCAGTTAAAGACTGTGCACTGCCCAGGAAGAGATGGATATTACTACAGCAGCAAGTACTGGACACGCAGGGGTCAGAGATCAAGTTGCGTTGATCTTGAGTAGGTGGCGTGTACATGGAGAGTGGGTGGGATTGTATTTTGCATGTGAACTCAGGGTTAAATAATTCATTTGGCACCGGTCAGCTGTGGAAGAGAAAGGTATGTGTATGTGTGTTTAAGCTCCATGCTCTTACCTGCACTGTTGAAGCCACATCCGAGGAAGAAGCCTCTCACTTCCGGCGCTTCACCCATCAGGGGCTTGTGGTCTGCAGTGAAGGATTCTGGAGGAAAACCAACCAACAAAGTGAGTAAAAACACACTTCCATTTTAAAACACACTGCCATTCACTGTATTTTTTAAACCAACATTACAGGAAGAAACCTTATCTTTTAAAATAAAAGAGATCAGTTTATTATGTTGGCAAACTTGAACATGCCCAACATAAAACTCTGCTGGCTCTCAGATCATTAAAGGATACGTTCACTTTCAGAGGAAAAATTTCCTGATAATTTACTGACCCCCACGTCATCAAAGATGTCCATATCATTCTTTATTCACCAAAAAATGTTTTGAGGAAAACATTCCAGGATTTTTTTTCCATATGGTGGACTTCAATGGTGGCCAATCATCTGAATGTCCAAAATGCAGTTTCAAAGGACTCTACACAATCCCAGTCGAAGAATAGGGGTCTTATCTAGCCAAATGAACCGTCAAAGCTCGGCTAGCATTAGCTCTGCGATGCACATCCAACTTTATTGGATGATATTGGAAAGTCACACGTTTAATTTAAAAAAGCAGAAGTACCAACCCAGTGTTTACAGAGCATGCAAAAATATCATTGCACTTTACAAAAAAGGTAAAACAATGATATATCAGGTGATTTTAAAGTTGGAGGAGAAAATCAATACAATAACGAAGAAGTAACCGTGTGTGAGCTTTCCAACATGATTATGTAATATATAATATAAAAAGACGCACATGTGTATCGCAGAACTAGAACAAACTGAGCATTTGTGATTAAAAAGTGTATTCTATTCTATTCTATTCATCAAAGAATCACATTTACCACAAAATAATGAAGCAGCACAACTGTTTTCAACATTGATAATAATGAATGATTCTTGAGCAACAAATCAGTATATTAGAATGATTTCTGAAGGATCATGTGACACTGAAGACTGGAGTAATGATGCTGAATATTCAGACACGCATAGCAGAAATAAATTTCATTTAACAATATATTCAATAAAAAAACAATTATGTAAAAGTGATAATAATACACAATATTACCGTTTTTACTGTATTTTTGTATTAAACGAATTGCCTTGGTGAGCAGAAGTGACGTCTTTCAGAACAGATAAACTTTTGAACAGTAATGTACTGTATTTTTCAACATAAAATTTAACATTATAAATCATGATGAAGAAAACAATAAAAAAAAAATCTGTTAGTAACTGTTTCATGAATCCTTAATGTTATTCAATGCCATGTTTCATATTCATTTAGCCTACATAGGAGGATATTACATTAAGCGACAGTAACAATGTATTTACCTGCACAATGTCAGTCAGTTAGATGCATTCTGGACTAGCATGCAGTGAAATTATGACTGTTTATGGTGCAAGAAAACTTAACTAATGCTTTTAAAGCACTTCAGAAAGAAAAATAATTGCTTTGAGAGTTTATAATGCGGCTCTTTTAAAGCACAAAAGGTACGAAAATAAGGGTGAAAGGTGGGAAACTGTGCTGCCGGAGGGTCAGATCAGATCTTTCTGAAACGCTCTTTAAAAATGTATTGCTGCCTGAGCAATCACTTAATGGCCTATTCGTAACGGTCAGAGCTTTCAGTAGTAAGATATTGTGGGATGACCCTCAAAAGCGTCGGAGACAGAGAGAAATGCAAAGGCGAACGAGTGCGATGAGAAACAAAGGCCGCGAGTGCAAGAGAGAGTGAGAGGTGAGACAGAAAAAGAGAGATGAAGAACAGAGACACACCTTTTCCATTATTCCACATGAGAAAGTGTTTTCCACAGCATCATTTGCTCTTTGAGAGCCAAAGGAGAGGGTGAGGCTGCAGCTATATTTTATTTATCCATCTTCCTTTCCTTTCCTCCCCACTCTTATTCAAACATCACCACACACACACAGCTATCGCCTCAGAGAAATGACCGAATCGCTCCTCAGAGGTCACCTTGTGGTGTCAAACACAGCTTCAACAGCAAACCAAAGGCTTTAGAGCACGAGAAAGAGACTAAACATAATCCAACTGAGAATGTGTTGTGCAATAAATTCAAAATATGAGATCATTAGTGAAAACGCTGCAAATTCAACATGTTTAAAATTGCTTAGTTGTAAATTCTATTTTTATATTAACACTTCTGCTTCAATGAATGAAGGATCTGTCACAAACTATTGTTGTTATAAAATCTTGTTTCATAAGCCAGATTCAGACAGCAATGTTTTCTTATATGGATGTCTGTAAAAATAAATGTACATATCACCTCTGTGATAAAACTGATGGATTGGGACGGGGATTTATTCACAGTGAGCTTCTCACGTGGACAGTCACATGATTGTCAGCTGTAAATAAAACTAATTTTATTTACAAAATTATTCTTACTACTGTGTAAAATGCATTTAAAATGTTAATTATGTAAAATATTCGGATTATTCAGAGCATATATCATATATATATCCGAGCATATTATTTATATATAAATATATGTTATTTGATTATTTAAATCTCCTGTTAAAAAAAAAGAGGAAATCTGTTTATTATACACATTTTAAAATACTGTATACCTGCTTCTGCCATAATGAAGACCCATTTTGAATGTTTACATGCTTTTCTTCTCTTTCTGCTCCTAGTTGCTGTGGTGGAGCAGTTATGAAGTATTGCTCTTTTAAATACTTTCCAGCATTTCAGAAACAAATATGTATTTAGAAATAAACTACACCGAAGTACAACAATACCTTAGAGTGTTCAGGAGCGCTCAAAAAGGGTTTAAACACTGAATTTTGAATCGATTTCTACTCATAAACTCAGAGATGTGGATTCGGACAGCAATTCCATTACCAAACAACCTTGGTGTCTGTCAAAAAACAGTAGGTAATTCAGCCGGGGATTTTCATGAAGGGTGAGGAGAGAAAAATACAGACATCCTGGATTCAGACAGCGTGTAACTCACAGATCACTCCCTGTAAAGGGTGAAAATCAGCTACGTCCCCCTGAGAAACAATTACTGTCTGAATAGACATTAGACACAAAATTAAAAAAACAAAAAAGGGTTAATATTAGATTAATGTGGTCTGAGTTTTTTCTTTTTCAATTTCAATAAACATTTTCTTCATCACAAATTACATTATCAGCATGAGAAAAATATTTCCTTTTCATTTTATGTTCTTAACATTTTTATAAAGTACATTTATAGAGATTCAAAATATATCTTATCTAAAACAACAACAACAATGTAAACGGTAATTTAAAAAAATAAATAAAAAAGAAAACATTTATCAGTTTCCACTCAAATATTAAGCAGCAAATCAGCAAGTTAGAATGATTTCTGAAGAATCATGTGACACTGAAGACTGGAGTAATAATGCTGAAAATACAGCTGTGCATCAAAGAAATAAATTGCATTTTAAAATATAATCAAATAGAAAACAGTTAATTAGAATTGTAATAATTTTCACTTAATTCTTACTTACAATATTACTGTTTTTACTGTATTTTAATCAAAATTGTATACATATGTGCATATACTGTATGTATGTATATTTAAAAAAAAAAAAAAAAAAAAAGATAGAATTGATAGAATTTTACTTGCATATTTCATTTCTAAGTAAGACTTCATTACAAACAAAAATAATATCCAGAATGGACACCAAATAATATCAGTAATCATATTTTACAGCAATTGTGTTGATAACATTTAATGTGAAACCATATAATGCTGTCATAATTAATTGAGTCATCAATGTTTAGTGGATCAAAACCTCTGACCAATGTTCATGATGTACTGAGTCACGTCCCGGCAGGCCAATGAGACACAGCACGAGTGTGAGAGGCAAACACACTTCTGCATTTATTCTGAAATCCTGTGAATCAACAGAGCACACAGGAGCCCTTCAAGTGCAGTTCTTGACTAAAGTGGATGAAGTTAATGGCCAGAGGGACACCGTGGTCACACCAAAAGGTATAATTAAGTGTTAAATGGGATTTGTGCAAAGTCCAATGACAGCAGAGCTGAATTATACATGTGCTCAACATCTGGTTTTTAATCGCTGACGAGTGGGTGAATGGAGTCTTTGCTAGCACTCTCTTAAAGTGATTTGAGGAGTGCTCATCCACTGACCCGAAACCCATCTGCAAGTGACCGACAGCCACAACAGTGTGTTAGCAGCATTTCACACCTGTCATCTTTTATTACAGCCAGTAAAGGTTGACTGAATCTCTGGGGAAAGCTGGAAAGATGACAAATCAGCCAATCAGAGTGCAGAGTCGTTTGACTGGCAGTCTAGTAAACCAATCACCCGGTGAGACGGACTGGCAGAGCACAGCGAGATCAAACTCATAAAGTCTGTGTAATGCTCTGATGAAAACAGAAATACACTAAACAATATCTGTATTCTGCATCATGTGTTCTGAACAAAATATTTGTCCATGAGAAAAGAAATAAATGAAGAGGTTTTTTTGCAAAAACAGATAACTCATTCAGATAACTTTCATGGTGCGTTCCAGTTAATCTCAAACTTCAGATGGGTTATTTGGAGTAGGTAAAAAAACAAAAAACAAAACAGCTAATTAACACAATATAACGCAATAAAAAACTTAATGATAAAAACTATATGTTTTTGGAAATAAACTCTTTAAATTACTCCTATGAGCCTTTTGTTTTTTGAATCAAAGAAATGAAGAAGTACATATCCAAATATGAACTGGTTCTATTTAGATATTAAAAAACAACTTATTAATTCCCAAATGAATAACTCTTTTGAGTCTGTTCTCTAAAGTGATTAAATAACATACAGTGCGGTCAGTGATTGATTCCTGAATGAATAATTTAACAGATTCTTTTAATAACATAATCATCTAAAAACATACGGTATGACTAGTGCAGATTAATTCCAAAATTAATGATTCTTATGATATGATTCAACAACATACAGTGTTGAAACTGTAGATTGATTCCCAAACAGACAACACTAATGAGCCGGTTGTTTTAATGATGACAGATGTTGTCACCTGAGTGTTTGATGTATTTATCTATCTGTAAGTGTTCATGTACCTGGACCACAGACAGTGGACTTGATTCCAGTTTGTTCCAGAGCAGGTACTCTGTTCACGGCACCGTCAATGTGCTGCATAAAGACATCCCAGTCCAGATCAAACAAGCTGAAGGCAAACTTATCAGACACCTGCCGAGTCACAGAACAAACACACATATTAATGGCCACACACAATAATGGAGTGACCTGGTCAGAAGTGATGAGCTCACTGAATCTCACATAAAGCTCATAAATCCAGCACCTTCAGGAGGAATGTTTTACTGGATGATAACATGTATGTTCCACCAATCATGTTAAACTGATGGTGTACAATGGACCCTTTGCCAAACCCTGTGTGTTTGAAGTTTTAAAAGCTATGTTTGAAGCCTGTTTCTGCCACAGGATAAAAAAAAAGGTAATTGCACAAAAAAAAAAAAAAAAATTTAAATCCCACAAAAGACAGAAATGCAAGATATAAACTATGACTTATTATGGGAGGGATGGTACATTTGACATTGTTCTCTCTTCTGAGTGCTGTTATCAGTCTCTCTCATTGTTTTTAAGTCATGAAGACACTATTGTGAAGTTTATCTTTTGCTATTTCAGCAAATGGGGATGCAAAAAATATATTTGTGGTATTTTCACTTGCACTGCTGTTGAAGTTAACCTAATTATGATGACTTCAGCTGCTAAGAAACCCAGAAATGTGAAAACGGTCCATTCACATTTTTCTCCATTGAACTGCGAGTTTCTCTCTCAACATTCAGACTTTACATCTCGCGATTTAGATTGTACATCTTAAAGTTCGTGCACTATATCTTGCAGACTTCACATCTCGCAGTTTTACATATCACAATCCAGGTATTATATCTTGCAATTCAGAAATTTTATATTAAATTTATATTTAGATATTATATCTTGCAATTCAGATGTTATAACGTAAATTTCAGACTTGCCGTTTCTCAATTCTGAGTTTCACAATTCGGACTTTACATCTCGCAATGTGGATTTTACAATTTGAAATTTGGGCATTATATCTTGCATTTCAGACTTTATATCTTACAATTTAAAATTTACATCTCACAAATCAGGGATAACATCTTGCAATTCAGACATTATATCTCACAATTTATACCGCAATTCTGACTTTACATTTCTCAATTCTGAGTATTTCGCTATTTAAAGTTTATATCTTGCAATTTGAACATTATATCTTGTGATTCATACTTTTATCTCGCAATTCTAGCTTAACATCTCACAATTCGGACATTAATCTCGCAATTCAGAATTGATATCTTAATTCAGTCTTAGTCTCTCGCAATACAGATTTCTTTTCTCTGAATTCTAAGTTTATATCTAGCAATTGTGTCTTGCAAATCCTGACTTTATATATCTATTACAGTGAAGTTACATATCTATTATAGTGAAGTCAGTTTTATTCTTTACAGCATATTAAGGCATCCATTAAGAACTTTTATGCAGTCGGTTTTGATTTCATGTTAATTTTACAGAGCAGACTGAACCTCCTCCCACCATCTGCATAGCTCCAACTTCACTTTCTTGGCACAACAAGCATGCTTGCACCACGAACACTTCTCATTTTGTAATTGTACTTAAGCAAAGCCCTCTGCTTGTCACTGTCTTCTCTAGCTGCCACAGGGGACTGTCAATGATCTCCAAACCGTGGGATGGAAAGAAGCAGCAGACGGCGTGAGCAATCTGACAGCTGATGAAATGCTGATCGCAAAACTGGAGAGAATATGTGGCCAGTGTGGAGCAGACTGAAGTGTAAAAATAAAACTGTAGAGGCTGCATGAGAACCCGGCCAGGCTTCACAGCATCTCATTAAGAGATTCAGACCGCCGCCGCTTCTACAAACACATTCCTCAAAGTCTTCACACTTCCCTAAGATATTGATCCGCTGTTCATAGAACGACTGTTGCTTTCTCTAGTGAAAGCGTGAGCTGACAGAGGGTGAATTTAATGAGAAAGTTTTGTTCCACACAGAATACTGCTGGCTGGAGATCACTTAAGTGCAGTGCAGTGTAAATGTGGTCAAATGTGAGGCGACCTGATCTCCAGACATCTGCAGACAGAAGAGCTCACAAACACACACATGCTACGTATGGAATATCACACCACTGTACAGTAATATTTTTACAATTTCTGCAGTTTATTGTGCATAGTATGCACTTTTCTTGAAAAATGAATTTGATATTAGTGCTATGAGCTTCATATCAGTTACATTAAATCTCCTTTTTGACTTCAGACACTTATGCAGTATATACACAAAAAACAGAATCAAAGCTGTAAATAAAAAAGATTATTGAAGTATGCTCGACAAAAAATTCTATTTTACAATTTCAACATTTCATGTTTAATTAAATGTGTTTCTTCGCAGTTTCTTTGTAATTATTTATGACATTTATTAGTAATTTCTAAGTAAAAATATTTTTTAAGTGCAGGTTTATTATTGTTAATTATTGTTAACAGAAAAAAGAAGACAAAAGCACATTACAGAATTACTAAAACTAATATTAAAATGAAAACAAAATATAAAAGCTAATAGAAAATATTAATAAATATTTTACATTTCTATACTAAAATAAGAGGTTTGCAAAAGCCCACTTTGACTGTTAGATGATGGAAAAGTTAAACTAAATGTAAAAACAGGCAGAAATTAACATTCACTATCACCCAATATCAACTAATGCGCATTAATGATTATTAATATCAGCTGACGACCAATATGGTATGTTATGGATTACTAATAAGAAACAGATATTTTGATGAAACATCAGTTACACACATGAAATCAACATGTAAGAGGAAACTACCCAGAAGCAGTATGTCAACTAAAACATAGGTTTTGGAACTCAATCCATAGAATAGAAAATATACCACATAACCACAGCAAAACACAAAAATGGAAAAAAAAGAGTAGAAATGGTTATTACAACTTACATCATTCCAGAATATGGGGTTCTGTTCGTAGCCTCCCACTGAGAGAGCGTCACCCTGCAGACGCAGGTAGACTGATGCATCATGGTCCCTGACGTTGGGCATATTCTAAAAAAAACAACAAAAAAGAATTCATATCCTATTTAAAATCTCACCATTTCAAAAGAAAACCAGTTCATCATGTTCATGTATGACAAGCTCTTTGTAGAAGCCATATGGTGCTTTACTAAACAACAACATGACTCCATCTCACCACATGCTGATACGAGCAGTGTGTTCACACACACACACTACCATTACTCAGAAGAACTCAGCATTTTAATGTTTTTGAAAGAAGTCTCTTCTTTTAACCAAGATTGCATTCATTGGATCAAATATGAATTATTATTACAATTTAAATGAACTGTTTTCTATGTGAATATATTTTAAGGGTAATTTATTCCTGTGATGCTGAGCTGAATTTTCAGCATCATTAAGTGTCACATGATCCTTCAGAAATCATTCGGCTCAAGAAACATTTGACAAGTTCATTTGCAAAAACGATAACTCCAAGTTTTTTTAATCTCGCATTCCAAGTAATATTAATCAAACTGCATTTGGGTTGTTTTGATTAAGTAATAATAATTTACAAAATGAAAGTTAATTAAAAGCATGTTTTTTTGTTTTGTTTTTTTACATATTAAATACTTTGTTTTATACCAATAGCTGATAACACCAACAGTCATTTTTTTTGGCAAAAGCAGATAACTCCGTACTGCTTTAATGGTTATCTCCTCAGATGACAGTGTAGATGCCTGACAAAGGTTGTGGTTGTGATCATATACTGTATTAAACGCAATACACATATATATTCCCTGATCACTGTAATGTGCTGCTTTTACAAGATTTTGTGAAAATATTCCAGCTTATATTTTCCTCTCACACCCTGAAGAAGATATCGCAGGTTCATCAGTTTCCTCGAAATCACCCGTCCTCGATCACTTTTAGTCAGCTTTGATGAAACTTCTCTCAGCTAGCAAAGTCTTTTCAAAGTGAAAGTAGCCTTGTCCCCTGACCTGAATACAGCGCACTGATTCGCTAAAAAGGACTTATCGGCTTCTGTTCAAAAACAACAAGACGCTTGTCGGCTTCTGCAGTAAAACCTGTGATGCCTTGAAAATGGACAATATGGGCGTCTTTGACAAAACATGTTTATGCGTTATATGTGAAGAATAATGAATGGCAATTTCATATTTTTTAAAGTGCCGCTTATGGTTTTTGCAAATGAACTCAACTTCTTATCATCAATGCTAAAACAATATTTATTTCTCGGTTTCACAGTCTCTTTAAAATCAAAAAGCTCAATCAGCTTCACTAGCACACCATGTGGATGACAAACATTTCATCTCTTCATTCTCAGTGATGACTCGCTGGCCTCTGTAAGGAGTAACACGGCTGTCATCAAACATGCATCAGACACACACACAAACACACACACACAGTGTTGCATAATCCACAGAGAGGCTGTGAGTTGAGTGCTTATGCCACGGCCGCTGTTGTGTTTTGCCACTGCAGTGTAACATGAATAGAGTAAGACGCCCCCACAGGGCTCAAAAACAGACCAAGAGCCAAGTGAAGGAGGGACAGACACAACACAGTGGGGAGAATTCCACTGATAATGAAGTCTATTGATGACCAACTCACTAAAGAACTACAGACATCAGGTAACAGGCAAAATCAGTGCTGAATGAAATTTTAGTCTGTTTTGAGTGCTAAGTTGAGGAAAACAATACAGGAAAATATAATTGAGCAGTGCACAGCTTCACTGTGATTCAAACACAAGATAAGCAATTAAAACAGCATAACTTCACCTAATGACTGAAGTTAACATCATGTCTAGATAATATATCTTAAATAATTAGTTTTTTTAATTGCATTTCATTGCCATTTTTATTGGCCTCACTACAAACAGGATCAATTTTAGAAACATATTTTTAATATTCTTAAATATTTTTTGAAACAAGTGTATTCAGGATTCTTTGATAGAAAAAAAAACAGCATTTATTCAAAATAGCAATATTCTGTAACAATGTACAATACTATTCAAAAGTCTGGGATCAGTACTATTTTCTTTCTTGTTTTTTCAGCAAGGATGTGTTAAATTGGTAAAATGTGATAGTAAAGACTGTTTGTTTTTATACAGTATTTTGAATAAATGCTGTTCTTTTTCACTTTTTAGTACATCATTGATAATAAATCAGCATATATGAATTATTTCTGATGGATTGTTAAACTAAAGACTGGAGTGATGGCATATAAAAATTCAGTTTTGCTTTACAGAAATAAATTATACTTTAAACATTTTAAATAGAAACATCTTAATTTTAAACTGCAATAACATTTTTGATCAAATAAATGCAGCCTTAATGAGCTATTTAGAATCTATTTAAAAAATATGAAATACATTTACCCCAAACGGATCCCAAACTTATGAACAGCAGTGTATATACTTACAATTTCTTCATAATATATAATGATACTTCACTATTGCACGTAAATGCATATTAATGTAACTCCATGGTTGCTGTGAAACCCTAATCTACATTATTAATATGTTTTTTACACCATTCTAACTGATGCTTGTCTGTCACATGTCATTTTCTTGGTTTCCTTGGTAGCACATTTAATTTAGTACATTTCATTGGTTTCCTTGGTAACATGTTTAAATTAGCACAAGTCTTCTATAGACACTGTAAAGACACAAAAACACTTGTACAAGATGTAGCATCAATGCAGCACTAGTGGGACGGGGCCTGAAACGCTCTCAAACGGGTCCTGGGTCAACAAGACATCCTTTTTGTTTATGATGTGCAACATTAGTTGTGACAGGCAAATAGCAGCTTAGCTATTAGGGCACAATATATAATAAGCTTAAATAATCGTTTGTTTTTTAACAACATGCCAGCTTCTTTGTCTGTTTCATGGCATAACAATATATGCAGAGTTTTAAAAATTTCAAACACAGAATAAGATACTTAAACTACTTTAAATTTGGAATAACTTGAATAAAAACCTTTTCCATTAAATTAAAACATATGATGGATAGTTGCACTAAAAATAATGCTAATTACTTCCTTTAAATATGGAGCACTGAGCAGTGATATTGCAGCACGTTTAAAACGAACTGCATATGCTTAGAGAATTAAACACGAGTTTTTAAACCAAAATAATGCATACTGAAGTTGTGGATAACTGTTCTGTAATTTTTTTTCCAGTATAATCATTATCATCAATCAATAATGGATGCTGGACTCTGTTTCCCTGCATGCACTGTGATATGAATAAATCATGCAAATGACGGCCTCCTGTTTTGTAATATGTGCAGTGTGTCTGCTGTGTTCTGTGCATTGAATTCTTAAGATCTATGCTGTGCTGAACTGGACTCATTTAAAAGCTCACCTGGATTCCCTCGATTCTTTCTGTGACGACATAAGCGTGGTGCATGGCAATCAAAGGAACACGGACGCCTGCCATTTCCCCCAACCTAGTGGCCCAGACACCTGAACAATAACACACACAGGATATAAAATAAAATATAATATTTAAACAGATATTTGATGAGAAATACATTTTAAAAAAATACTTAAAATATTACCACATTTGCGTAAAATAATTAATAAGTAAACAGATTAAAAAAAAAAAAATTATATTAAAATAATATGAAAATTACCCACTACATGGCTATGCTTTTACAGAATGTATAAATTACATTTTATACAATTCTGAGAATGTTTTAAAGGGTAATTTAGTGATTTCAAAATATTAATCAACTGTTCTATTTAAAAATTTGACAATTAAGATGAATAATTGAGTAACTGATAACAGGCAAAGCAGAATCCTTCTGAAAAGTAAATTCATTATATTAATTATTTGATTATACATGTATATGCATATATTTACATATTTAATTTTGCATATTTTAATTTGCAAGGCAAATGATTAAACTCTATAAATACCCTATAGGTTTAAATTAAATTAAGCAAAGAGGTCTGAAATGTACATCTAATTTCAAAAAGAAAATTAAATAACCACCCCGTTAATTACAGTCAATATTACATTTTAAAAATAACAACACTAGAAAAAAAATGCCACATTGGACATGTCACAGGACACCATTTTCAAGAAACACAAACTTAGATTGATTAATATCTCTCACAAATGTTGATATTCAGATGAAATGACAAAATTAAAAATAGTACACCCATTCAAAAGATTTTCATCTTTCTATTGTTAAGAGTGTTATGTTTTAAGGTAATTCAGACAAAAATAATTAAGAAATCAGTTTTCAGAAGGGATCGTTTAATGAAGAAGTGCCTGATATTTAAAAATTTTTTTACAGCAGCTTGTGTTAAATGGTATTATGCTATGACAGACTGCCCTCTGCTGGTGAAGTCTGCATCACTCTGACCTGCACAATTCACCACACATGATGTTCGGATGGTCCCATGAGCAGTTTCCACCGCTTTCACTCTCTTAATGCCCAAATCATCAACCTTAACCTGGATACCCGTGACTGGACAGTTCTCAATCACCTGTAATCAATGATAAACATATCAATATGGTTCATGCACTCAGTTAAACCAGACAGTAATTCCCCCTGTGCTTCATTAGCTTATATATAGAATAACCCAAGCATCACTTGATAAAGTAAAGGGTATGGAGGCGTACAGTGGCCCCGCGTGCGGTGGCTGCTCTGGAGAGGGTGGTGCAGGTCCCTGCTGGGTCCATGGTGCCGTCTTTGGGCACATAGAGCGTGCCATAAAGATCTTTCACATTCATCAGAGGATACAGGTCCTTGGTCTCAGCAGGTGACAGGACGTATGACTCAATACCATACACTTTACCCAGCTGAAATGCAAAATAGTTTACTTATCAGGTTATCTTTATTCACTCACATTTCAATCATTGTGCTTAATAAATGATAGATTTCCTAGAATTTCTTAAACCCTTTGTTTTTGCAATTTTACGGCACAGTCCCATCTTGGCAGGATGTGTGGTTCAGGATTTGTGCCATACCGTCATGAGGCGCTTGTACTCGTCTAGTCGCTGCTTGTTGGAAGCAATAAACAGGCCTCCATTTTGGATCCAGCCTGTCTCGAGGCCAGTCTCCTCCTCCAACTCTGAGCTGATTACATTGCGAGTGTGAGCCAACAGCTCCACCTCGGTATCACTAGGTCTTAACTGCCACAAAAGTCCTATGAAAAGGTAAAAAGACTGTATTATACAAACAGAAACAAAATTCAAGCTCGAGCTCATTTGTATTTGACAGACTGCTACGCCTAAGGATTTGGCTTTAACTATTACAAAAGCAGCTTTGTAAGCCTATTCATGGAGTAAACTCTTGAACTACACTGTACAAGTGAGGAACTAAATCTGCTTTGCAACATAAATAATATTTTCTACACTGTGCACATGCAACCTAAGTTGTTTTTTCCCCCACATTATGCAAAACTGATGTGTTTTTGGCTTTTTAAATTTTTGGAGCACAGAAATAAACTGTAATCACAAAGTAAACAAAGTGTGATACCTGCCGTGTGCCAGGTGGTGCCTGCAGTCAATCTGTCCCTCTCCAGGAGAACCACATTGGACATGCCTAGTTTACACAGGTGGTAGAGGGTCTGGCAACCCAGGCTTCCTCCTCCAATCACCACAACATCTGCAAACTTGGGCAAGGGTTTGGTGGGCCCACTGAGGCCATCCTCCTGTTTGAGGGTCTTCTCATAGGGGACACTCTTCTCTGTGGTGTGCGTAGACTGGGAGGTATAGCAGCGGGTGGTGGCACGACAGAGGGGCTGTCGGCATGCCACCACCCTCCATGCTGCTGTTCCCAAGAAGGCCATGGCCCCTGTAACATTACAAGACCAAAAACACATACTTTTATTTCAAAATGTTAACAGCCTGTCAAGTAGTCCCTCAGAGTTCAGTGCTGGGCTTTAATAAATTGTTTATTTATTTATTCACTCATTTTATAACAGTATCTGACAGAGAATAAACATTTGCCCATTTTAAAAATACTTTCCTTTTCCGATATTGCATCAGTATTATAATAGCTAGTTGAAATTTTACTTGTCTATTAAAAATAAAAATGTATCTATTTGTTTATTTAATGCTAAAAGTATAATTTCTCTTCATCTTTATTCTATTATTAAGAGTTAGCTGATCATTATTTTACAAGTATTTAGATGCCATGTGAGTCAGCTTGCATTACATCTTAGTGCAGCTTTGTCACCTGAAACAAAAATTCTGATTCATTTATTTTTTTAAATACAGAAAATTCATCCTTGCTCCTGGCATTGTTCAACAAAACCAATCACCCAGAAATAATAACTTGTCTCTGCAGAACATGATGCAAAATCCATGCTGAAGCATTTTTGCAATTCTCAACGTAATGCAATGCAAACAATTACAACTAAATGAATAATAACTTGCAAAACAGTCACCATTTCAAACACAATTCACGCGTTTTGTGAAACAGATGGCATGTACTGAAAAAACAAACAAACAAACAAAACCATAAACGACCATAAAGCAGTCAGCGTGTGGAGTAGAGCAGTAGTCACCTATATAAAACTTACTGAAAGCGCGCGACTCGTCCTCTGTTTATTAACTGCTTCTTTAAGAGTACGAAACTGCTGTTAGATATGTTCATAAACAGAGCAACTGGTGCTCAAATATGGCTGTTTGCTGACTGAGCATGTGGACGGACACAGCTGTGCTGTGGCGAACTTCAGAACTGCAGACGCGTGAATGAACCAAACAACCGGAGAACTGCGACGCGTCTGAAGACAAACTACGGCGAAACACGTTTGATGTGCTGCAGATTTCATACTTCACATAGGATTAGACAGCTTTCGAAGCTGCTCCTGTGTACTCAGGTTTAGGCAGTTCCCAATTCGTTCTCTTTGGAAACATGTTGAAGTGAAAAGTTGACGTTTTTATTTGCATATATTGACGAATTGATATAATTATATTGCATATATTGACGAATAAGTGTAAAACGTTTAAATTGGGTTAAAAGTGGCCTTACTTTACTTTTCAGTCAGTTAACTTAAAGGAGTGTTTCTGGCAGCTGGTTTTAAGGCAGCCTGAGTATGGCAAGCCGTTTCAACATTTAATCTATAAACCACATAAGTATTTATTTCCATGTTACTAGTACTTATTTTAGTATCTTTTCCAATAAGTACTAGTGCTTATTCATTAGCTACTAGTGCTTATTCTTTAGGTGCTAGTGTCTTTTCTAAAGTTACTAGTACTTAATCATTAGATACTAGTACGTTTTCGTTAGATACTAGTACTTTCCAATAGTGACTAGTACTTAATTATACTCTCCTTGTTAAGACAAAATAGAACTAGCTCTTATTTTTTTAGTTACTAGTAACTTTTTAGACCAGAGATATCCTGAACTTAATAGATACTAGTACTTTTTCAATTTGCATT
>JAUMHE010000059.1:3570732-3581188 GCA_032359235.1 Enteromius mattozi
CCTCTTCTACTCTTTGTTCTCTTTCGTTTTCCTCATTCATCAACTCCTCAAAGTACTCCTTCCATCTTCCCATCACCGTCCTGGTATCTGTCAGTACATTTCCATCTCTATCTTTAATTACCCTAACCTTATATATATATAAAAAGACACACTTGTACAGTATATATTTAGAAAATGTTTACATGTATTTACATGTATATAATTATATTCATATAATTTATATTATATATAAATATTTTTAATATAGAAATATAACCTTTTTTCTTAAAAATATATACATGTGTGTATTAATATCTACATAATAAATATACACAAACACACATATGTACACAAAAACTTTTGTTTTAGATGCAATTAAATCAAGATTAATCCTTGCTCAGCACTAATAATTATTATTATCAGTGTTATAACTTATGTATTTTTCCAGTCCTTTGATGAAAAGAGGGTTCAAAAGAACAACATTTATTTGAAATACAAATCTTTTCTTAGAATATAAATGGCTCGACTATTAATGTCTGACATTTCTGATAAATGATTGAATCTTTACTAAAATAAAAATATTAATTTCTTAAAAAAAAAAAGTGGTATCACACACACACACACACACACACACACACACAAGGTTAGTTACTATCATCACAACTAATTAAAATATACTCATTAGCTTGACTATAGTTCAATTTAAATCACCAGTAGTCTGTAGTAGTCAGTGCTGTTACTATTATACAGCAACAGTAGAAGCAAATATTTTAAGCAGATACTTTATTGATGTGGCGTATTACAAGATGAAATGTTAGCCATCACTGCATTTTAAATAATTACTCCACCCCAAAATTAACATTTTCATACAGAAAGAAAACTAAAATAATGACTTTTTCCAACAAAATCGGCACCGTATCATCACTGTAGCGCCATTTTGGAGAGCATAGTGCACACCCTTCTGTGTCAGCTGTACCACAAGGATACGTTTTCTACGTGTATTTATACATTGATTTGAATGAGAACAGCGCATCAGTGTGTCGCGTCATGTGCGTTCAGCGGATGCACTCCAAAATGATGCTGTACGGTGATGCTACAGGGCTGAATTTGTTAAATAAAGTCATTATTTTAGTTTTCTTTGCATTCAAAAAGTATTCTCATCGCTTCATAACATTACGGTGAAACCACTGATGCCAGATGGAGCATTCAGACAGTGGGTCTCATTCACTAAACATGCATACGCACAGATTTTTGCGTGAAAAGTGTGTACAGACATTTTCACGAAAAAAAAACTTGCTAACTAAAATTTATTGTAAATGTACAAAAAATTCAAGAACAACAAACACCACATGTATGCAATAATCATGTACGCCCGGGGCCTTATAAGCATGTGTAAAGAACCCTACATGTAATAAGATGTGTTATTTACAGGGTGTGTGAAAAGTAACTAGACATTAAAAACTGATAATACAGTAGGCTATAAGTAGAAGTCTAAGGAAAGAGTGCGTCTTTAGAGAGCGCACAGATATGTTTGCTGAGACAAACATAAATAGCAAATTTTTTTCTGGCTTCCACCTCAGACAGCAAAACCCTAAAGTTTGTTTTCTTTGTCTTTTGTTTTGGTGCCATAATTGGACGAGTGCCGCATATTCACTAACAGAAGACTGAATTTTAAGAACAAGCTCATGTTCATAAGTTCAAATGTGTGTATAAATACAAAAAACGTACACAATTATTAGTGAATGAGAGCCAATGTTTTTCACACTTCTCGGCATCTTGACAGTGTTCATTACTTGGCAGTCAATGGGACAGTCACAAGCCTCCCAGTTTTCATCCAAAATATCTTAAATTGTATTCTGAAGACAAACAAAGCTTTTACGGGTTTGGAACGACATGAGGGTAAGTGATTGATGACAACATTTTCATTTTGGGGTGGAGTAACCCTTTTAAGAACATACACATGTACACACACTTCCAAACTGGACATTAATTACACTGTACCTGTGGAGTGATGCCACACCAGTAGTTGGAGTACGCTGACTGTGAGTCCAGCATTGGGGCGATGACTGACTTGTTCTCCGCCATCAGTAGATGCAGCGTGTCTGGGTTTGTCAAAATGTTGTCTGTGTCTGAATACTGCAGATGAGGAAATGAACACAAAGAATGACACCTGACAACACAATCCTAATGATATCATTGAATAGTCATTATATTAACAACTGTGAAACACACCGACATGATATGGGCAAAAAATAATTCTAGTGCATTCCAGCCCAATTCACATTTATGACCCCAGTAAGATCTGAACCTTTATGAACTTTAAAGAATTTTGACCTGGTTGAAATTTTTTAATACTCCCGGTATATATGAGCATGTGTGATCCAAAATTGGGGTGTGTTTGCTGTAACTGGGTCATACCAGAATGTAGTCAGCCCAGCGTTTCTTGGCAAAGATCAGCGCTGCCTGTTTGAGCTTCATAACATACTCATAGCGACTGTTAGTCCAGTGCTTGGGCCCAAGCTCACCTACATAAGACCTGTGCAGATAAAACAAACCAATTCAAGCTTTAGCACCTACATTTCAGAAACGTAAAAAATAATACATTTTTAACAGGATAAAGTATCTGCAATATGTTCATGTTGTGTGATGATCATCTCACGTGGGTTTATCTAAAGGTCTCCACTCAATATAGTGATATTGTGTTTGCATAACAGTGAGCCATTCTCGCAGGATTGCTGTTGTGTTGTCAATGTTGTGGTCTGTCGCTGCCCTAAAAGAAAACAATAAACAGAGAGACAGGAATTTGGTACAGTAGTGATATTAGTGTCAGTAACCTGCATGCACCTACACACATATGAAGCCAATAAATAGTAACATGTTTGGCCATGCTTTATGATACAGTGCACATAAGTATATGTAAGTTAGGAAGTATGTGAGCATTTATGTGCATTTATATGTTTTCTATACAGCCATGTGGTGCAAAGACCATTCATAAACATACAGGATAATACAACAGGAAGTGATATCATAGAGTGGACCTGTTAAGACCCTGATTACAGTGACCTTTTTATGACAAGTTCAGGTCATAAAATGTCAAGTGGTGCAACTCCTCAAAAATGTAATGATATTTTATAATTTATGATGTTTGTAAAAATACATTGTATGTCTAAAAAATATTTAAAAACTTGGAAAAATAATGATTATGATGTGTGCGCTGATTTTTTTAAGACAGGCTTTCTGAACCCTGGTCCTCGAGGGCTACTGTCCTGCAAATTTTAGCTCCAACCCTAATCAAACATACCTAAACCAGCTAATTAAGCTGTTCAGGATTACTAGTTAGCTGCAGGCAGGTGAGTTTAAACAAGTTTGGAGCAAAACTCTGCAGGACAGTGGCCCTCCAGGACCAGGAGTGAGAACCCCTGATAAAGAAAATATTGCCACTTTTTTTTTTTCTACACTTGGATGCTGTTATTTGTCAGTGGCCTAAATACTGAGTAATAGAAATTAATTACAAGAACGAACATGTCACTGATTTTTCTGTTTGCAATATAGCATTAGACACATCGTTTCCGATTTAATCAGAAAAAAAATATATTATTTAAAACTACTTAATTGTACTACATTCTTTTTACCTATTCTTTTTATTTTCTAAATATCACGCGGTAGAAATAGAAATAAATGCATTTAAGTGCATTAAATAAAACATACATCTCGAACGTTATTAGTTGGGGGAAGGGGTATGCTTTTGGGGGAAAGTCTGAAAAAGTCAAGCGGAGGAGGTGATTTAATGCAAATACGACTGACCTTTTGACATCTACAAATAATAAGAAGGGTCATCAACGAGCCTAAACGGCAGAGAAGGAAGTCACCTACCAGATAGAGATGCGCTCTTTGGGATAGTTTAATCTCTCGAGAGCTCCGAGGTAGTAGGGTAAAGAATGAGCGGCGTTCCTCGCGATTATAGCTATAACCACCGTGGGCGGCTGCATCTTTGACTCTTCGGTATAATTTTCCTCCGAAAAGTAACATTGTGCTACCACAAGAATGGTCCAAACACTTATGATCCAAGATAACATGGTTGGATTTCAGTGGTCCTCGGCGTCGTTGCACAAACAGTCCCATCCGCGTCAGCAGCTGAAGAAAAGAGAGCTCTTCCCTAAACTTCACACTCCCCCTCAAAATCTCCGTTCCCCCCGGAGGAGCCAACGTGTTCTGTTTGCTGGCTTTGAGTTACAACTTCCGTGTGAGGATTTGTTCTTCGTACTGTTACATTTTATGTTGGCTGTAACGGTTACATTGATTTAGAATGTTTGATCGGAACACATCGACGTTCTATTCTAAAGCCCTAATGTTACATTTTAGAATGTGAAATGTTGCGTCAATGTTTCGCTACATTGTTTCTCTAACCAAAATGTTTCAGGGCAGCATGCTGGCGTTCGTTTGGGGTTTTTCGTCAAACAGAGCAACACTGACTTTTTTCTCGCTTTTGTGACAACAAAAGAAAGAAAGAGTCTTAAATGCTGCCATTTTATCGACTTTTCTGTCGAACTAAATCATTGACAGGAACAGAAAGTGTTGAGCCTTTACGATGGAATTTTGTCATGTTCAGTCCGACTTCCCAGAGTACTACGTTTTTTTTTCGTTTACATTCTGTATGGAAGAACACTAAGAACATTAAGAAATATCCGTTTGATAAAGTGGTAAACTAAAACCAATCGTCAAGGTATCAACATAACCATGCTATCGTACATTAACAAACAAATACACTGCAAACAAAGCATTTTATGCAACTAATTAGATGGAAAGAGTTCATATTTTACAAGTTACAAGCTAAGTTCTGGCTGTTTCTTTCATTAAACATTTGCCTACAGTGAACAACCACAAGAGGGACTTGTTGAGCCTATTTCACAAATGAACCAGCTGACATTTTAATATGACGTGTCTCCATTGGTTTGACATTAGCAGAGATATTTTTTTACTTATTTTGAGATAAATAGATAGATATCAACTCTTTTGGACAACTTACAGATGCTAAAACATGAAACTTTTACAAATGTTTCACAGGTTTGTAAAATAAGAGATGCTTCTTTGGTTTAGCTAAACCAAAGCACTTAAAAAAATAAAACTCCATATTGATTCCATCTTTTACTGATTGTTTCTCTACATAGGCATGTAAAATTGATCAGTGGCCATCCTCGCTATTGAGTTCTTGTCTTTATGAGTGCTGAATGCTTACAGAGAGATCCAGTGAAAGCGAGAAGCCCAATGAGGAGTTGCTGCTGAAGAGCAGAACCTTGGAGGGCGTAGTCAGAAAAGAAAACAGCCTACAAAGAACAAAGAGATAAAGGCGCTGAGAGAGTAAACGGAATACGGCTGACATCCAGCTAAACTGATTTCAGAGCCTTTCAAGTGGCCCTGCTATCATTGGCCAGTAGCATTGCCTGTAACAATTAAATTAGCGCTGTGTTCAGTCCTGGTCCGGAGACTTAGGTCAAAGGGAGTGTCGTTTCGTGGTACCCACGCCTACCTCTCCAACCCCTGGGCCTCGGAGGGCACTTTCCCAGCGCCTTCAGCACAGCCAACCCTGAGAGAGTTCACCAACATCCCAACTAACTTTTCACTGCTGGGTCAAAGGTCTGAGGAGCAGGGCAGCAGGGTGTGGCGGGGGGTCGAGGGCACACAAGACAACTAGTCCGGGCCCAAACATTTATTCAGAGAAGGTGGGGCCATTTTCCCCCCTGGACAACTTTGATTAAGCCACTTTATCCCATGCCTAGTGGGGGGTCTGCCATGAGCCTATGGATATACGAAGCATGTGGCATAGAAAGTGAAAGGGCTGGGGGGGTCCGCTGGTCCAAGCACCTCCGCAGTCTCTTTCTTTATAACGGGTCAGTCAAAATCCCCAAAAGGGCAGCTGGGACACTATGGGAAAGCCTCGAACTTCGTCCAGCGTTGTGATAATCAATAACATGTTCCCATACAGACGTCTCACGGCTCATCAGCTCAATAACTGTCACTCACGGTCCCACGCTCAGCTCCACCGTGCAAACTTACTCAGCAGTCGTGAAGTGACAGGCCAACACTGAATGAATGTCAGTTTGTGAAATTAGTTTGAAGTATTTTGGGAGGTTTGGTTTGTAAAAAGGCATCGGCTTTGTTTTGAATGGAATGCATGCATACTGCAACAATAGCATGTTTAATGCAACATACAGTGTACTTTTAAAATTTACTTTTATTGCTGTTCACACAAATTACGATCAGATTATCAATCAATAAAGGCTTATTTTTGTAAAGGTCCTTGCACAATAATATGTTATGACTACAAAACACTTTTACCCTAGTGCATGATTTGTAAATAAATATATATTGATATTTACATCTTTTAATTAGATCCATACATAAAGCATTTCTGACACAGTAAACTTGCTTGGTAGCTGGTACAGTGTTGCACTTGAGCTGGGTCTAACACATTTTGTTAAATTATCTTTTATTAACAAAGTTCAGGAGGAGCATGTTCAAATAATTTAATAGCACAATAGTATAAAACTAGCACTCATAGCATATTTTCCTTCTACATAGTACGTGAAAATAGTAGTATGTCCAAATTCACATTTCATAGTAAGGTTCCTGAATGACCTGTTACTTGTTGGCAGGCACTTTGTTGTCCCATGATGCATTGTGAATGGCAGTGAAGCGACTGGTAGGTCACATGACATGCGTTTAGATTTAATTCATACTGCACACATTCATACATATATTTATAATGCTATAGGATTTTTAGCTTTTGGAAAGTAATGTCTATTCAAAAGAAGTAGAGAGCATATGATTTCAGACACAGCCAAAAAGTTAATTTAAACTAGTTGAGCGCATTCCATCATGGGATACAGTGTTCTACTCTTTTTGTATACTGAACAGTTTAGGGAATTCAGTATAGAATTGAATAAGAACATTGTGTAATAATGTTTTACGGCTGAAAGAAATGTCTGTTATTTTAACAGAAAATGTGTTGGTAACTTTCTTTCAGGACATAGTCTGTTTTTCTCTCTCTCTATATATGTATATATATTTTGTTTGTTTCTTACATTTCACATTTAATTTAATATGTTACCAATATTTACTAGCAATTTCTAAAGTGAAAAGCATTTGGTAGTATGCCATTTCAAACATAGGCTATTCACCACTTTCTGAAGCTCAAAAAAGTTAGTCTGACTAATAATGCCATCAGCATTACTGTGAAAGTGAAATGCATTTCAATTATTTACTATCTTTGTTGCTGATAATTCAAAAAGATACATCTTAAGGAAGGAGCGCTGCTGGGTATATGTTGATAGCATAGATAAATTGACTGGTAATCAGACCATTGGGCAGCTCATATGTTCCCGTTTGGCCAATACTGCAGGATGACCAAAGCACTTAGACGAAATTGCCTCTGTAAATCTATAGCAGTTGCAGTGATTTTGTTCCATCAGTAGCATAGGATTCAGTGACACCTTTTTAAGCACACGCTTTGCTTAACAGACTTCTGCAAACCATTGCTTTTTCATATTGAAGCAATAATGCTGAATATAGACCCACCAAAGAAGGTTCCTATATTACACTTG
Source organism: Enteromius mattozi (assembly GCA_032359235.1). Classification (NCBI taxonomy): domain Eukaryota; kingdom Metazoa; phylum Chordata; class Actinopteri; order Cypriniformes; family Cyprinidae; genus Enteromius; species Enteromius mattozi. The sequence goes on from JAUMHE010000059.1 coordinate 3,578,313, forward strand.
ATGAACACAGCTGGTCTGCCTCCAGCTGCCAAATTTGGCCTTGACCTGTTTATTTAATTGTAATACATTATCATTGTTTTCAAAATTATGTTATGCCATAATTCTATTATAGTGACCCAGACTTTATTTAAATTGTCTGCATCTACAAGTATGAGATGACATATGGGTAAGTAAATAAAAATTGTGTGTGTGTTAATTTTGTGTTAATATTCATTTTATTTTATTTTTTTAATAAAAAATCATTTTAAAATGAATTTTTAAAAGAAATAGCTAAAAATTAAAATATCAAACCCAAAATAAGGTTGAAAAATTAACATTTATTAATATGTTCAATAAACAAATATTTATTATTAAGTATAATAAATAAAAAATTACATAATAAATAATATTTAAATAGCTTATACTGATGCCTTATGTATCTCAAAACAGTCAAAACAGTTCAGTTGCTGGGTTTGTCAATATTTTCCCCAGCACTGGGTTGTATTTAGGAGTGAGGAACACAAAATAAATATTCTTAATAACTTTGTGTGAGAAATATACTATGTTTGAACATATATGTTTCAGTTCACTCCTTTTCCAAATCGTATTCAAATTTGCATAATATTAAATGTGCGAGGTTATATTCTAATAATAAAACCAAATTCTTGTGCTTATCGAACACAAAGTTCATATTTGAATAAGCATGAATGGGATTTGAATCATCCTATTTGAAATTGAAATGTTAGGACTTTTGTAAATTTTGCAAATGGATCTATTTTGCAAATGCATCTTATTGTATACAATGCATGTGTGCATTTCCTTTCTTTTTTTTCTTTTTTTTTTTTAATCTGTTTTGACCTGTTTTCAAATTTTTACTTACCTCATAACGTTTAATCAGATAATCATAATTGACCATGCCCCAGATTGACAGGTGATCTGACCAATCATAATGCAGAGTCCACAAAAAAGACCAGAGAGTAAATGATCAGTGGACTTAAAAAGTGGCATGTACTGACATCTTTACACAGTTGATACCTTCTGATGTTCACTCATGTTTCTTTTGTGCTATAATTAATAAAGACGAAGAGAAGATCAGTAGACGTGCCTCTTGAACTGAGATGCTACAGCAATCTGTAATGACACATTAAGGAGCCAGCATATATATATATATATATATATTTTTTTTTTTTACATTTATTAAAAATAACAAAATGTGAAAGCTGAGACTTGCCTAAAGTAACCTGCACTGTCTTGTCTGTCGGCATGTTAATAGTTTTCTCTTTGCTCTGCATGAGAATGTGATGTGTGGTGTGAGAGCTTGTCAGACATAGCAACAGTAACTAAGTGTGGCAGCATCTTTGCAAAGAGTCAACTGGACATTTTTTTAAAGTAATCTGTTACACTCAAGCGTACACCCCAATGTGGAAAAAAATCTGTCTCCATACTTCCATTTCATTGTACCTTTAAGATCTACAACAAAGACACAAATATTTAATGAATAACACATAACAGGATATATCACTGAAAGATGATAATTCAGTCTCCCACTTTGCTCTAAATCAGTCCTTTTTGATTTGGGTGAACTTTAAATGTCTGTTTTAATAATGGTTTGTGGTGGTTTTGTCACTTGTAAAGTCACTTTCAGGAACAGAGCAGCTTGGACATTCTTCAAAACATCTTGTGTTTTCTCCTTCGCGAGAATGAAGGTTTTAAATGACATAATTGTGACAAATCTTCATTTTCAGAATTTGAATTGTTCCTTTAAGTTCCAACAGTATCTACAGACAGGCTTTCTTGGCTTCTGTGAACAACATGAGCACAGACTGTAGTGCAATTTTCCTAACGGTGAGAGCAAGTGCACCTGAGGACTCCAAATAGTGCCATATTCTCAATTGCTTTATTACTTTCTCTATGATTTAACAGCTGGCAAATGGTATTATGGCCTAATTAAGTTCTTTCAGTAGTTGCAGCCAGCTCGCTTAAATTAACGGTCCAGCAGCGTTCATTTCAAATTAAAAGCACTTCCTTGATGGTTGCTTTCAAGTTTTATTCACACTGCATTTTTTGATTTCTGTGAATGAACTATTAACTCTTGCGAACTAATTGAGACAGAATTGAAATCATTTTGAAAAGCCAGTATCTCTTGTTGTTGTGGTGTTTTGTGGTCATGGCTTTTTTGGAAGTGGATGTGTGTACTTAAAGCACCATGGCTCTGTGAGACATACATCGAGGAATGAATTTCCCAGTAGTCTCTTTAACCTAGTCACCACTGCTTCACTTACTGTCCGTGTTGCCTGGCAACCAGCCAACCACAGTGAAAGAATCTGTGTGCCTTTTTTCCTCTTAGTGAAGGGGAATGAGAGAAAGTGTGTGAGAGACTGTAGACCGACCCCCTTCACAGTTTGCCAACTAAGCATGGGGTGCCGGAAGTTAACAAGAAGCGTCCGAGCGCTGGAAGCCAGAGGAGTGGCAGAAATGAATCCAGTGCCACACTTTCTTTGCTGCAACACACTTCATGTCATTAGCTTTAATCATGTCATCAAATATTTAACACTCTAATATTTCAGCCTGTATGCAATATCCCACACAGGGATTGTGCAATATCTTCAGAATTTACAAGTAAAACAATATTGCCTCTGTGTGCTAAATTTGATTCTTACAACCACATCTTAAAGTTTGTGATATTTTACATTTACATTACATATATATTTTAGTCATTTAGCAGATGCTTTTATCCACAGTAGATTTATTTATAATAAATGTTCAAATAATAAATAAAATAGAATACATACAGTGCCCTCCACTAATATTGGACTCAACTACACTACCATTCAAAAGTTTTAGAACAGTAAGATATTTAATGGTTTTTAAAGATGTTTCTTCTGCTCATCAAGGCT
>JAUMHE010000059.1:3581426-3610887 GCA_032359235.1 Enteromius mattozi
AGACCCCTCCATGATTTCTAAGTAAGAGAACTTGCAAAATCACAGGGTGATCAAATACTTATTGACCTCACTGTATACACACACACACACACAATATTATTACAAAATAAAAAATATCTTTTAAAATCTCACCTACCCCAAATTCTGAATAGTAATGTGTAGTGTGCATATAGTAGTATAGTATAGTATATAGTATATATGGCTGTTTTAATATAGGTCTAACAAATAAAAGCAACTATATGAACTATTATTCATCTAACCAATGAAAACATCACTGAATCTTTCAAATCTGATATAATAAAAATGAAGCTTTTCACTAAAAACCTACTGCAAATCCATTGAGGAATTGATGTTTCTTCTGAAATCAGAGATGTCATGAAGACAGTCAATGTAGAAGATATCCTGGGGCTGTTGTACGCATCGTTTTGTTCTATAATATATCCAGTCCAGGCAGATACTCTATACTATTTATAGATTGCACTTATGTGAAGAAAATCTATAATGCAGTTGTGATGGAATAAAGCCAATGGCGAGCAATGAAATATAAACTGTGATAATAATGGCACCAAGAATATTGTTTTATTGGAAACAACACAGAGCCTTTTCAGACACACATAACTTAAATGTGACAACTTCAATTTCAGTCACCCAGACAAAACACACAAATACCAAATCTGAAATCTACAGCAATCTTCATCATTTCCAGCAACAAAACGTTTCATCATCAGACACAGTCGCATTAGGTGTGATTTACAGTTAGAGTTACTTTATTCCTGCATGTTGTGGAGCATGTTGACAGAATTTAATCTGAGTACAAGTGAAAGATGTCAGTAATGAATGAAAGCGAACAAATTGTCCTTTAGCCAGTCGTAATACATAAGCAAAACTATTAAAGTTTCTTCAGCTCATAATCCTCTATAAGCATCTTCTCACAGATGGTCGGAGGAGCACATTGATCCAGACTATCTTGTTTAGTGTATATAGCCCGCTTGAGATGCCTTCATCTGGGGAGGCTTATTTAAGAAATCTCCCTGGCCCATTGTTCCCCTCCTCCTCTTTTCCTCAGAGGGCCAGTTTCATTGCCTACCCCGTGGATCTGGACTCCTCTCCCCCACTGCTCCTTTCAGCTTCTGGGTTAAACATTTATCTGTGAATAGGGAAAGCACAGTGCCAAAACAAATCAATGTTTCCCACTGTCCTGATGTGCATGACTTGACAATATCCTGCCCAGCTGGCCCACTGGGCTACTTGGGTTTTGTGTATTTTTCTCCCTGCTAGAGGTTTGCTGCATCTGAGTTTCAAATTTGTTGAGTATAACAATGCAAAGAATAACTTTTTTTTAAAGCCTGGAAATCCAGAACCTGTAGAAAGCAATAGCTTACTGGTGTAAAAATATCTTCATATTTCTGAATTGTATTCCATTTTCTAAAATGTAAATGTCATCATACATGCCATGGAAGAACCATTTTGGTGAACAGAACCATTTTTTTTGTGTGTGTGTAGAACATTTGAATAATCTGAAAAACCTTTTCCCACTAAAGAACCTTTTGTGCAATGGAAAGATTCTTTGGATACTAGAAGTTCTGCATGGAACCAAAGATACCAATAAAGAACATTTATTTTTAAGAGTCTACAGCCTTAATATTAATATTATCATTAGATTTTCTTTTCTTTTATGTATGTATGCTATAATTAATTAATTTATTAAATATATGTATTTATTGCAGTTTATTAACTAGAATGTATGAGTATAATTAGCAAAAAATAAAATAAATAAATACATGAAGCTAAAGAAAGAACCTTTACTTTTTTTTTAAGAATGTACATCCTATTAATTATTGTTGTTATTTTTATTCTTCTTCTTATTATTATTATTGCTGCAGTTTATTAACTAGAATTTATACAATTACATTTCTGTTGTTTCATGTATTCATAATAATAATTTGAGTACAATTAGTACAATTATAGTATTACAAGTATAGAATAAAATAAAATAAAATAAAATAAAATCAATAATTAAATAAATAAAAATACTATTTAAGTCTTTCTACTTCAAAATTCCATGTTTAATTTAGTGTTGCCTTTTCTCAATATTGAGAAACTTTTGTGCAATGTAAAGATTCTTTGGATGTTAAAGGTTCTTCATGAAACCAGATGAAGATACCAATAAAGAGCCTTTTTTTTTTTTTTTAAAGTGAACATCCTATTAATTATTATTATTATTTCTGCTTCAGGTATTCATTGTAAAAACAAAAACAAACAAACAAACAAAAAGAGTACAATTAGTACAAATAGCAAAATAAAAACAAAAATATAATAAAATCAATAATTAATTTAAATTAAAATTTAAATTAATTACTATTTTAGTCTTTCTACTTCAAAATCCCATGTTTAATTCAGTGTTGATTTTTCTCCAGAAACTTTTGTGCAATGGAAAGATGTTTTGGACATTAAAAGTTCTTCATGGGACCAAAGATCCAAATAAAGAGACATTATTTACAGAGTGTACATTATTTTTTCAATTTTATTTTTATTATTAGGGTATATTTATTTAGGCCTAGTTGTTTATTTATTAATTGCACTTTACTAACCTCAATTTTAGTTTCATTTCTACATTTCATATATTCACTGTAAAACTGATTTTTTTGTAGTACGATATATAAGAAAATACTAGCCTACTTCAATCTTTCTACTTCAAAATTCAGTGTTTAATTCAGTCTTGTTTATTTGTAATTAATTGTAAGATCTAACCTATTTCTCAATAAAACCCTTTTTTAAAGGGTGTTTTCATAGACTATCGAGTGTCATCACACAAACTTATGCCGATAACTGGACAAGAATGTTGTAGAAGTTAAACAGCTTTTATTTTGTAGACTTGTTTCTATATATAAACTGTCCTTCAAAAATAACCCTACCCTACCTAGCATTTGCTCGTATGAAAAGTGTGTCAGCTAGCACAGACTTTCTCGAAGCACAAACATCTTCCATTAAACTACGCAAAAGCCATCAATTAAGTCTAAACGTCAATGGGGTTCCGTTAATACTCGCATTAAATGAGCATTATTACTCTGGATAGCGGTTAACCCTCTCAAGTGCCTGACTGAGAAAAGGCGGCGGCGGGAAAGACGCTTTTAGCGCCAAATGAGCAACGGATTGCACGCCGGCGAGACACCCCGCGGAACTGAAGAGGAGGTTAACTCGCTTACTTCACACAAACAGATGAAAGGATAAAATAGTTTCACTTTAAGAGGGAGGAGCAGTGCCCAGGAGGCGGGAGTTAGGCCATGATTTATTAGGACAAAAAGGACGGCGAGGGGATCCTTCAGCTCGCGCTAGTCACGCTGACGGGATGAGCGCTCGAGCGGGAGTTAATGTTAGATGATAAGTTTTGGATATGTTACCTCAGTACTTTGCTTTGATTTGAAGGCTTATTTTAGAAGTAATAAATAATATTTCACCGTTTTTCTTTCTCACCAGAAACACCTGCCTATCGAATCCACCCTAGAAAAACTTAGGGTTTTCGCGCCATCTGAGGTGAAACAGTGAGTGTAGGAAAATATGCTTATATCTGATGTCATAAGAAAACGTTTAGGGTTTTGGATTTTAACCCAAACATATACACAGTGTAGGTTAACATTTGTTAAAAACCTTCAAAGAAATAGTTATGCATTTAGCTATCTATAACCACAAAACCAAGGTCTCTAAAGTCTTGACAAAAGGTCCCATGTTTTTGTAAATGAGTTAGATTGAAAGTGCTGAGATTGGTTCCAGCAGACACCAGAATTTGAATGAAAATGACTTTATTGAAGTTGAAACTGATTATAGAAACATAGATAGATAGTTCATATAGAAGGGGAAAAACTTGAATTGAAAAAATACTAGTGAAGTGAAATGCCACAGTTTTGTTTTTTTCACCCAAAATATGCAGTGATGTCACTTGCAGGCATCCTAAACATTTATATATAGCCTTTTATATGTTTTTGCTAAACTATTACAACAGATCATCAAACAAAATCATATTTGTTTTGGTAGGACAGGCTAGCCTATACATTAGTTTTCTTTTAGTTTAGCAAAGTCTTTACGTAAAAAAAAATGTTTAAACCTGTATAGTATTGTTTATTACCTAATAATAAAAATAATAATCTCATAAAAGCCCAACAATAAATTGTTATTTACTCTTTTTTTATTTATTTATTTATTATTATTATTTTTTTTTTTACAAAGGACATTTCGTTTGTTTTAAAATGATCTAGTGGTCATGTATTTTACGTAAGTGCCTGGTTACAGCGTTGTACTAGCTTTCCTCACCCAAGTAAAGGTGTCCAAAAAACAAACGTCATGCAGTGTGTGTTGACAGAATAAACAGTGTACGGATTGTGATCACTTTTGAGGAGAAAATGGGGCTGTTGTGTCTTTAAGAGGCTGCTGGTCCCTCGCTCGCAGCTGCTGGCTTGTGTGCAATAGAAGACAGTGGAGATTCATTACTTCTACAGCACAATGGACATTTATCACCCCATGGTGTTATTCAAATTCAGTACCAAGCGACGATCATCCCCACTCCCTCTCGCCGTTCGTCGTGGCAACACCGGTATTGTTACGGGAGCCTGAGAAAAGCCTTCATAGGAACGTGATAGTCCGTGCCATTCCATAAGAACCGTCCCATCAAGGCATTACTGAGGGCGTGCGGGCTCTTCCAGCGACCCAACGCATCCCTCCTTCTTGCATTTGACCATTTTCTCCGCTTGCGTTAGTGAGGATACAGCACTCGCGCGCACAGGACAGAGGCTTCCGCGCATTTTCATCACCGCTGCGTTGAGAGAAGAGGCTTTGCTGTGACACATCACACTACGGGCAACTAAAGTATCGAAATGGGTCGACTGGAGATGGTTTTTGGTAGTTTTTCGGGTTTTGCCGGTGTCAGAAGATGATATTTCTTTGCCTGACGTCGAGAGGTGGAACTACAAGGATGTGCGCCCTTACAGGTGCAGAAATGGCGAAGAGCTGCTTCTGTAACAAGCAGGACTTTACGAAACTGCTCCTTAGCTCATTTTATTTGATTCTTTTTTTCCCAAAAGAGTTTCTTTTTATGTGCTGAGCTGAGTTTTTGCATTTTCTTGTGTGGTTTATTCAGATTTTTAACAAGCGCACTGCACGCGCGTCAAACTTTTAACCCTCTCCTTAAAGGAAAAGCTTTCTAAAAGGAAAATATATTAGGGTTTAATCATTTTTTTTTTTACTGTGGATTCGATTATTGTTATAAGTTAAAATGCGTGACTTTTTTTTATTTGTATTTGTATTTTTATTTTTCGAAAGACCGGTTGCAACTTTTTGTTTAAAAGTAAGAAAATAGAAATCTTATTCGTTAATCCTGAGGTAAAACGTGCCAGAACTATAAACAACGTCGGTCTGTCATTTTTTCCCTTTCTTATTTCATTGCAGCAAACGACGCGATAGACTTTTGCATTTTAAAGTAAAAAAACAGGCAATAAAAGAATGAGAAATGCGGAACGTAAGTGTTTAAACAGGCTTATAAAAGAATAAGATTGTCTGTGAAATGCTACTAATAGGCCCAACACCCAACGATGTGAGATTTCAGTTGGTATTTAGACTTACACATACAATATATTCCCATGGAGTTGAAAAGGAAGCTTTTCAAAGGGTCCCAGAGATTGATTGTCCAAACGCAATTCTTGTAAAATATAATTAAAATCCAAGAATTGTGCCTGGACATCTGTTGCTGGAGATTCAACATCTTCGTTCTGGAGGACGTATATAGGCCCTGCGTTCTGTTTCTACTGTAGCTACACTAAATATTCATTTTCGTAAAGTTTCGCTAAAGGTAAGAAGCACATTATATGATACAGGGACGATTATTTTACCAGTTATTCACATTTACTTTTCAATAACGTTCCCCAGATAAACGCATTGAAAAAAAAAAGAATTATTTTAACACTTTTGTTTGATACATTCGCATCCTTTAACATATTCGTCTGGGAAATGTAATATTGTTTATTTTCACGGAAAAGAACAATGTGTGTAGACTATATGCAGAAGTGCAACGGTTTATTGAATGTTGCTTACTAAAGTTATATTTTCAACAATTTCCCAAACGAAATTCGTTGACTGCAAGACTTTTCATAATGTTTTGTTCATAATAGTATTTATGCTTTTCTCATTGTGTATGGTAGATGAATAAAAAGTCACGCTGATTATAAAAGCATGGTGGGAAAATGCTTTGAGCATGCTTGAGTTTCTCATTCACTGAGACTGCCATCTTTTGCCCAAAGCTGCATGGTGAAGGACTTTTCAATGAAACGGCGTGAACTAAAACGCCATTTACCGAATTCATTTTCTGTCTCGTTTATTAAGCTACTTGTATCACTGCAGAGATTGCTTTTGGTTACTGCCTGTATTTGATTTTGCATTTCACTGTCTCTATGTGTTTTTCAACGCACACTGCAGGCCTGCATATCACAGACACAGGGTCAGGCAAAAAGTGTGTGTGTGTGTGAGTGTGTGTGTGTGCTGGCATCTGTCTGATTCTCGAGGACAAACAGTAAAAATTAATTGAAGTTGATTCTGAATTTTCTTCAATCATTAAACCAAATGCAGTGTAACAGCGGGGCAGCTGTCGCTAAATAGTTGTCTTGATATAATATTCCATTTCAGACAGTCGATTGATTGTATTGGTAACTATGCGTTCCACTTGCTTAATCAATAAACTGCTAATTACACTACAAAGTAGTTTCAGTGACGTTTTTGACAACGAAAAACACAACACCAAAACGTTCCAACGGATGGAATTTAGTTTGATGTTTGGAAGCACTGACTCTAGTTCGAATTAAACCTTTGCACCTGCGCCACGTGTGGTTCAGAAATTAAAGGTAATAATTAAAATAATGAATAAATAAATAGAAACAAGGACTCATTTCAATGTAGCCTACTCTTTCATTGGATCATGAAGTGTATCTTTTGTGCACTGTAATAAAAGGTAAACACGGGGCCTGCTGGGCCCCCACAAAATCTTTGCATCATAGGCAAGCGTTTGTTAATAAAGAACTAGTATATTACAAGCAGCAATATAACCACATTGTGGATTGTTGGAACACAAGCCAGGCAAAAATAACGTTTAGCTACACGCAGGTTATTTTAAACCTAATGACTAAGGTTCGTGCAAGGGAGGCCTGTCTTAAATTAACCACCGAACCACCGAAAAATGAAATCACAAAAACTTATGCAATTACACAATCTCCATACAGGGTGAAATTACAGTATCGGCCATTTATTCCCTTCCGGGCTTCAAAATACTGTAGATTGCAGCTTGACTGTAGGCTATATAACGTCTAAACGAAATTCAACAGAATATGTGTTTTCAAGATGTCTAAAAAGAATTGTCGATAGTATTTTTTTCTGTCACTGTTGTGCTGAGAAGCTTGTAAATGCTATGACCTTGCCTGTCGATGGCGCACTTCTAACGGTTATCGACGTCGAACCGTTAACTTAACTAGTTCCGGTGGAAGCACGGGTTTCCAAAATACACAGCTGAATACTAAAAGTGAAATATATTAATACAGCTGCATCCTTGCGGACAGGTGGATTCAAAAGAGAGGTAGTAAAAATTCAGCAGGCTATGTTTAGGACTTTATTTGAAGATTTAACCTACGCCTAAAGGTTTCAGGCCTGAACCTGAGCGTCAAAATATGGTTTATTTGGTAAAAACGAGAAAACAATGTGGGCTAATATTAGAAACTGAACATGAATGAGCGAGACAACCATACTGTGAATGTGTTTGAAGAATTAAAAAATAAAGAAGCTAGTCTACACGGACAGAATAATGTTTTAGGCCTAAATTATTCCTTAATCGCACTGCAAAATTAAAATGTAGCTTACATTTTCAAATCTCCGATAGAAATATAGGCTATATATATTTATATATATATAAGTTTGGGCCTATTTCTACGATATTCAACACATTAACAAGAAACACTTTGTTGTGTTTATATTGTCGTACTTTTTGTAATAGAGGTAGACGGCCTACCAGGCACCATTTTGTAAAGTCGGTGTATTTAATCTCGTGGTAAACAGGGAGCCAGCTAAAGCTAAGCTAAGCATTAAAATTGTTAGGCTACTTTGACGTCGTTATAAATGTTTTAAAAAAGTTTAATATTGTTTTAAATTAATAAATAAAAACACAATGCCTTATTGTCAAGCTTAGTTTGAGGATTAATTAATAGTCATATTGTTGTATGAAAATAAAGCGTAATAACACAGTATGCTAAATCGAGCAGTAGCTATTTAAATTCATTCTATGGTGAGAAAAAAAGACGACAGTGAAATCAAAATCTCTTTATAAACCTTGGTGTACATTTAATAAAGCTAAGAATAAATGGTTAAATTTGTGTTGAATCTTACGCACCTGTATGTTGACTAAGTTAGGCTATAGAAAATAGCTTAATTGTACGCTTAGATTCTAAACAAACGAACAAAAACAGACCTTATTTTAACTCACGTCGTTGAATTAGGACAAAACACATTTTATAACAATATTCAATAACATGTTTTATACGTGTAGGCTATGCTAAAAAAAATGCACCCCCAAAACAGTTACACATACAATCCTTTTTTAATAACGTTTTATAAAAATTAGGCGAAAATCAAAAGTGCGGTTTACCTAAATAAGCCGAGTTTAAATCTCAGTAGGAAGTGTCTTTAATAAAAGAGAAATTGACTTATGGCCTCCTAACAGGTCACACTCCAGGAGAAGCATGTTTACCTCCGCATTCTCCCTTTCACTCTCTCCACACACACACACACACACACACACACACACTGACATCACGCATTTCTTCTTCGACAGCATTAGCATCTGTATTAGTGTTACTATTATCATACGGGTTTCCGTTGCAAATCGAGTCTTCAGCCAAGAGAGATTTGTGCTCGACCTCCCGCCGTCATCCTATAGTTTATTCTAATGAATATTCTATAGGTGAACCCTAGGACAAGGCAGTCTACACAAATCAATCTGCAACATAAAAATAATACATCATTTCACAAGAGAACTGCCATTTTTATCTGTGGAATGTGATGACGCTAAATGTTTCGTCCCAAAACTACAAAATAATATTTAAAGGTACACTTAGGACTATTTTGTGGTATACTATCAGTCTATAGATGAGAGGTAATTTAAAAACCTTGTGTCCTTAAATAAATACTTAAGCTTAGCAGGTTGATATTTGATGTATGACAAATATAAAACATTAATGCATATTGTATTGCATTTTTGCACTACATTAAATCACAATATTGGGATACAATATTTATTTATTCAGATCAAAAACAAAAAAATACAGACTTGCATAGTAAACATACAACTGATAGCTCTTAAAGGCATTTAAAGGAAATTGGATGAAAATTATAACGGAGCCATTTGACATGGGGCAACCGGTCCACCATGTCTCAGGAGAATCCATCTGGACACTGGCTAGACAGAGTGACCTTCCTAATGAGCCCTTGCTCCCCATCGTAACCCCACCATGCTCCTGTAAGGTACAGGGGACAGCGAACCGGCCCTCCGCAGCCAGATTCCCCATGACATTACGGTATATTAGACTTAAATTCAAAATAAGTCTTTCCACGGGATTGGTCGAGAAGCCCACGGCTGGGATTGAAATCGGCCACCGATGCCGTTGTTGATGGATCATCAGATTTTTGACCTTTGGAAGGGTGGAGGGGCTCCTGTATGGGCGTGGTGTTGATTTAGCCTCCATGAAGTGTGGAGATAAAGACGACATTATCCTGGTCCTGAAGCTGGTACTCCAGTTCACCCTGTAAAGGGAAACGGATGCATACATAATCAAAGAAAATTACAATAAATAACATCTTTAATAAAATTATATATGCAATGCAAAATGTGGAAAACACTAGAAAGAGTCACTGCTTTAAATCAGCACATGATTTGCAGGTTTTGGCCATCATTGACAGTCCTTAAGACATTGACTTTTTCCATTGATTGTGTTTCTTTAAATTACATCCTGATGCCAATACATGTTTTCCTGAAAGAACAACCCAGCACAACCTTTATGTACATTAGATAAATGAAGAGAAGCTGAAACTGGACCTAAAATGAGCATGTCATTAAAACAGAGAGTGGAAGGAGTTATTGAGGAACTGTACACACACACACTTACCATCAGTTCCCAGTCTGCGTCGTTGATCAATACGAGAATACCGGGTCTACTGTGTGTGTAAAAAAAAAAAAGAAGAGCTCATGTAAGTGATGTGAGCTACACTGAAAACATGACAGTAAAGCAGCTCTCTGATAATATAATGCAGTCTGTTTATACACAATGAAAATCGCCAGTGCTGCGGTTTTCTAAGACCCTTGCATCTGCAGTTCATTAAATGAATAAGCCTCTCTCGTACGAACATACACGTGCAAGATGAAGCACAATAAAGACTGTGCTTAGAACATCCTCTCACAAAGATTAGCACTAAATTTATAATTACAGTCATCAATACAATGACACAATACCGGCTTTATATACAATATAACACCATTGGATTTTGCTTCAAGTGTCCATTAATACCTGCCTAATCAAAAAAAAATGAAATTTTAAATGGAAATGTTTTGCATTTAATTTTAGATTTTCAGGTGCTAATGCAGGTGATGGAGTGGCCTCTGACAGCTAAACAGTCGATGGTATGCTTTATACGCCATTAAAGACCACACTGTGTACCAGAGGCTTACTGCAGTTATCCACAGCTGATTTCATTTTTTTCAGTAACCAGTCCATGCTAGCTACGTCAGGGCAAGAATAAAGGTCATTTATGACAAATCACACAAAAAAAACCTGTTGGAGAATGCAAAATCATAATTTTGGGGATAAAGTGATTATTAGAATAAATAAAAAAACAACAACCACTGTTTAGTATGAGCTGAGAAAGCAAGAAATTAAGAACTATAGTAACTGTACTAATTCTAAGCACACCACACACACATATTTAACCATAAACCTTTACTAATGAAATATAATGCAATAATTATTTTATCACTGGCCAAATATTTACACGTCGCACCGGGCAGCGTGGTGTGGTTCTGCCTCCTTGACCTCGTGGCGATTCTGCATCCAACGCGCAGCGCTGCATTTTTTTCGAGTGTGTGTCTACAGCGTGTGTGTATGTTTGCCTGAGCATCATCCTGCATCGGTAACGTATTTACTGTGCGTCTGCGTGTGTGTACTTACACAGTGTCGCCCTGCATAAATAGCTCTGGGCGCTCCTTCAGCATGTTCCCTCGAATCCACGCAAGCAGCTGCTTCATGTCCCCTGTAAGAGTACCACAGAGGTCAAAGGTCACAGGTCAGAGTTCAGTGAGCCAGCCCCACGGTCGATGTGACGCGACAGAGCCTCGAATGCAAGGTGGGGGGGGGGGGGTTTGAAGGAGGTATATCAAGAACAGACTCGCCCGCTGTCATTTTTGAGCATGCCGTTGAAAACATAGCAGCGATGCCGTTTAAATTCAGATTTGTACACGCCATCAACTGTAGCTGTATCAGCCTAAAAGCGGCCACCAGATAAACGTGACTGGAATGGACAGATTATAAGGATAGAGCCAAAAAGCCATATATCTGTGGAGTTGGTAGTGGTGGGTTAGGGGGGGGTTGTGGTAATGATTGATGGATATAAACCCAGCAGTCCAATGTGAATTCAAATGAAATCTAGGATGTCTGCACACCCCCCATGACAACAAAATATGCTTAGACACACGACCATTGTAAGCCTATGATACAAAGTGAAAGTTCCACAGTTTTTGCTTAGAATGTTTTGATGCTTGATTGTTACACAATTTACTTTAGCCATGCAAATATAATCCAATCAAAACTACTGGCTGACATTAAGGTTTGGCCTTCAAGACGTGTGATAGGTTTAGCATGCGATGATGGGTAACTGTTTTATATCTGCACATGTGTTTAAGCAATGAAGTCCAGCTGTCCAACATGGCGGACAAGTCTGTACGTCCAACACTAACATTGTATCATCAGCGTCCATTTCTGGAATGTACCAGCTTTTTGCTCAGAGGGGTGGTGGAGACAAAGACGGAGAACGAGTGAGGAAGAGGGGGGAGAAAAAAGAAAAAGCGAGAGATGGAGATGTTTTCATTTGATCCGGGGAGGAGTTTGAATTTATTGTTTGCGAGTTTGCCGTGGTTGACATTGTTAAAGCTGAGCACGCAAATTGCGCACTTAGCGTATTTTGTATTCTTGAACATAATCTGTAAGAAAGGCCATTAGACTTATTGGAAATGTGACATCAGAGACGCTTTGAAAAACATCAAAAATTGCTAGCGCACTGCCCACCCTATGCGATCACATGCATGGACTCACCTGCACACAAAAAAAATCCATACTGCTGCTGATCCCTGCGATTTAATCCTGTGCATGTGTTTAATCCTTGTCTGAATAAACATCCACAGCAACTTACCTGAACCATTGAAATAAATAGGATGAAAATATTGGCACAAAAATTTAATTCAATTTAATTTTATATAATCCTAGGACGTATGTGAAGGGGCAGGATAGCTGGCAATGTCTGTGTAGGCGTTCTTATGTGTGTCAGCATATATCTCGGCTGTAAATCCCATAAGAGAATATTTTCTTTTTTAAAAGGAGTTCCATTAACTGAGGCGTTTGGCAACATTTAACACTGAACACCGTCCTCTTACACTCTGCGTGTGGTGGTAGTTTTTTACTGACAATCTCAATCTCAATTCGAGCAGCGGGGATGGACATTTAGATCTCAGGTGAGCAGTGGTGACTAGAACCAGAGAACCTGCGAAGAGGGGCCGGGATAGCCTTGATGAGTTTGAGGAGACACGATGACCGCTTGCAGAGTTGTGCTACAGCTAACTGGCTATGCAAGCGTGTATAATTAGACCAGGACAAATTAGCAAGAGGACGAAAGAAGAGGGCAAGTGGGTGCAGGAGTGCGGGTCTATACAATACTCTCGACTGGGCAAGTTTCCACCAGAACTGAAGCTTTCAGAGATGTCAGCACCAATGCGTGCAAGTGTGTGTGCTTGTAAGCGTGTGGCGTGCTTCTAGGCGAGAGGCAGGGGTCGAGCAACAGAGGCTGTTTCAGGTTAATTGGATCGCTGTCAGCCTCTTCAGTTGTGTAACGATCGTTGTACCTTGCAGCTCGGCTAGCCCACAATCCTGAACCTATAAAGAAGAGTGATGCTTGCCTCAGTGCTACGCTACCGCAATGAATATTGACTAGCACCAAAAGCAGGGGCAAAAAACAGACGTGATCACTTTTAGCCACATCAGTTCTTTGATTGGGGAAGTTGGGGAAAAAATGAAGCGAGAGTCTCCTGCCTCGTTTTCTTGTACAAAGAATGGTTTATGTGAGCAGGGGGTAAAGAGTGAGGGCTCAACAAGACGCCCCACGTCTCTTCTGCCCTCATTCGAGATTCGAGAATGGAAGACGAAAGGAACTGGATAGGTCGTGGTGAGGTAGGAGGAGACCGAGGAAAAAAAGGATTGGGAGGGGGAGTATGCGTCACCGCAAACAGGTGCATGCTGGGATAAGGAATGCGTGGGAGGGTGGCGGCGTCTGCGTAGTATAGTGGCTGGCTAACTCTCTTCGTTTCCTTTATCTTTGCATGATGATCATCATTATCGCCGCTATCTGTGGGTGGGAGGGAATGAAGTCATTCATCTTGCTTGGGATATGAGGGTTGGCGTTTCTGTGACATTCATGTGTGTGTGTGTCCGGCAGCGGGGGGCTCAGCACCACTCATCAATCACTGTGGACCAGTGGACAGAAAATTTAGGCGGGATTAGTGTTGAGCGCCAGTGTCAGCCTTAGCAATCATAGCCAGTCATCCGTGATATACTCAAATCATGCCCACAAACATGCGTACGGACTTTGGGCTTCAAAAGTGCTCCAAGGTCATCCCCCGGGCCCCTGCGAGGTCTCAGTGGCCACATTCCCTCTTGCCGTCCACTTTTGTGGACAGGTTGTCGTGGATACTCTGGTGCCACGGAGCTTGACCCTTCTCTTGTTTGGCAAGGCCACCAAAGTAAAAGTTCTCAACCTCAGAGCTGGGAGAGGGATGCAAAAACACTAACACACTTGGCCAAACGTTCTAATCCTTTTCAGTGCACCTCAGACCCAAAATAGAAGACTAAGGCCAATGTACAGGGACGTAAAGTGACTCGCTATAAATAAAGAGTACTACTACTAGGCTACCACAAAAATCGCAGGTTTCTGAACGTCTGTCCCAAAAAGATTCTCCTACTAATCAGCTGGATCATTCTTGAGTTACTGACCTTGCAGAACTGTGTCTAAAGGTATAGTTCACCCAAAAATTTAAATTCTGTCATTAATTACTCACTCTAATGTTATTCCAATCCCGCAAGACCTTTGTTCATCTTTGGAACACAAATTAAGATATTTTTTATAGCAAATTTTTGATACCTGATTGCTTTCTGACACTGCATAGACAGCAATGCAACTGACACCTTCAAGGCCCAGAGAGTAAGGACATCGTCATAGTCCATCTGGCATCAGTGGTTCAACCGTAATTTTATGAAGCTACAAGATTACTTTTTGTTTGCAGAGAAAACAAAAATAATGACTTTATTCAAAAGTTTCTTCTCTTCTGTGTCAGTCATCGACTTTGACTTCATTCACGAGAGTACCATGTCGTAGCTTCTGGTTGATCGACTGATGTCACACAGACTATTTCTAGCAATGTCCTTACTACCTTTATGGGCTTATGAGTCTATGCAGAGTCGGAAAGCTGTGGATTCTTACAAAAGTCTTACAGGTATGTAACAACATTTTGACAAGAACTTAAGATTTTGGGGTTAATTATCCCTTTAGGGAAGGAAACAAAAGTTTCTATAACTTAACTAAACATTTGTGGAAACTTACCCACATAGTTAGCTCAATGAGAAATTATACTGTATCGTATCTATTTATACAGCAATTAGTCAGCTTAATTTTGGCTCTCTAGTTATCGCCATCATCTACTGATCAAAAATGTCAACTACAGTTCTTCCAGGCACTTCTGAGCATGTGCACGGGATATAAGGTCTCGCTTTCCTAATCCATCTTTCGCACTAATGACTCTCAAACGACTGCCTTCCAATCCAGCGATGGCAGAGAACATGTTACTCACTCTGTGCTTAAATACAGGGGGGCAATACAAGTGCTCCCCCACAGCCAAACATCCTACCACTTTCACCCAAATGTCCCACCAGGAAGCTGTAGGAATGCAAGGTGTTTGTAGTAGTGAGGCATTTGTACTGTCAGGCATCCCAAAAAATGACTGCACACAAAAAGGACTTAGTGCTTTGTAACAATTGTCACTCCCTCCTTTACTGGCCCTCCATTCTCCATACCTTTCCTGTGACCCCAGCACTAGGCATAAAAGATCCATCAACAGTATCACTGGCTGCATTTACAAGTGAAAGGGGCCCAATAATGGAGCAGTTAGGGGAAGAATGGCTGGGCGCGGGGAGGCTCACAGATGTTGGTGGTTGAGGGGGAGGTGGGATGTATGGAGAAGGGGCTCAGCTCCATTGTTGCTGAAGGAGGGAGGGGTGGGTGGAGGGGCAAAAACTCGATTTGTGATGGCAAGCCAGCACTGGTTCACCATTGGCCTGGCGTCAGGGTGAAAGCAGGACTGGCTAGAAGAAAAGGTGTCCAGGGAAGCGTGTGAACCAGGGCTCTGAGAGGTCAGGGGAGGAAAGGAGGCGAATGGGAAAAGGCCATCAGACAGAGAGAAGGCAGAAAAAAGATAGATGTGGAGAAAGAGCCACATAATTTGGTATGATTTGTGTGACTTTCTTCTATAGGAGTAGCAGAGAAAAAAGACATCCTTTAGTTCCAGCAGGGCATAAGGCCAATAAGTGAATCTTACTTCCGAATCTCTGGTATTGGGAGAGAAAGGCAGAGGATATTTGGAGCGAATTAAGTCATCAGTGCAATGAATAGCAAAGCACTGGCTTGGTATAGAATTGGCCCAACACTAGCGTATTGATACACTGCTGTGGTTGATGGGGTGTCCTGGCTGGTTTCTAGAGCATGGCTTGGTGGTTACTTTCCTGTCCGTTCAAATGATTGGAGATATGTCACTAAGGGTGTGTTCACACTTGTCATATTTGGTTCAATTAAAACGAACTCTGGTGTGATTGCTCTGTTAGTGCGGTTAATTTGAGTAAGGGAAAAACGTTGCCATCCTAACCCTGGTGCGAACCAAACATGGGTCTCGGTCCCCATTCAAACGAAATTTGGTGAGGTTCAAATGAAATCTGAATGCAACATGGACCAAATACTTCTAAAAGAACCAAAAACAGTATTTTATGACAAGGACATACCTATTATTTGATGTGTTTGGTAAGTTCCGTCACAAAATATACATCATTTAACCTTACCAATCAGGTTGGGGACATACGACCATGCCTTTAGGTTTGGTATCTTTAGGTTCATTGTTAAAAATGCCAGTGGAGCAGGACCAAATATACTATTTCATCATTCATTCTTCATGTAATACCCAAACATATATAACTTTCATTTTTCAGTGAAACAAAAATACAGTATTTTGGACCCCATTGACATTCATTATATGGACAAAAACATTCCACAACAAAAAAAGTCACACACACAAAAACATTTAAAACATTATTAAAGAATGTAAATGATGACAGTTTCTTTTAAAACTTAGTTAGGGGTTGTTATAATTATGAGAAATTGCAACTCCATGAACACAACAGAAGGTGTATGTGTTTTAAAAGTACTCACAGGGATCTGATTGGCCAGGGAGTGTCACATGATGATTCTTGACCCCATCAAATAGAAGTTCAGCTCCTCCTCTAAAACAGGAAAAAAAAACAGCATGCATAATGCTGTTATTGCCTCTTACTGGTAGACCTTCAATGACAAAAATGTTCAGTGAATGTTCTCCTGTTTCTAAAATAATTCAGCAGTACCCTCCATGCAGCTTTAATTTACTTAACATCTAGTCAAAATACCACCAGGAAACACACTTTCATGTTCCTAATATTTTGACATTTGATGTCAGAGATTTAAAAACAAGTTGATTTTATGATTTTAAGCACAAAAAACACTCTTAGCGAGCACCAGTTTGTATATATGGCATCAACATTCTACTTTCTTCTTCTTCCAAAATAAATAAATCAAATACTTATATAACTTACATTATAACTTACATAAAACACATAGAAGAAGGTGTGGAAAGCAACATATATATCACAAAGACGACAAAATCACAGTACACATGCAAGCAGCACTTAATAAACGCAACTCAGTAAGTGACAGAGATCCGTGTAAGCACGAGAGAAGGTGCATGTCAGTGGAAAAAACCCTCAAAACAGATAGGGACATGAAGTCAGAGTAGGACTCATGTAGCAGGTGCAGGCCCAATAAAGAGAGCTCACATCTCCTGGAGAATGCCCAGTTGTCCTCCAGATCGCCAGGCCTGGCGAGACGCCCGTACTCTAGCAGTACAGAGAGAAGCCAGCCTGTGTGCCAGCCTCAGAAAGGCCACTCACAAACACCACCTCTGTCCATAGACAGTCACATAGGACTCTGTTACGACTTGAAAGCAGTGAGGACTTTGACCGAAAGCCAAATGCAAAATGTTTCTGCACCCAGTGAGTTCTGGCCAAGATTTGTTTTGAGAAGCTCTGTCTTTCTGTCACTCTGATGCCATCTATATCGTTCTCTGTCGCTCTATGCCTATGTTTATAAATAGCACACTGCCATGATACACTGTACTGTGCACAGTATGCAACTTTTCTGTATGCTTGGTATACTCTGATGGCCTAGTACATTTGTCAAAATGTGCAGTATACAGCATTGGGTACTATTTTGGATACTGTAAAAAGTATTGCACAATACAATGTGCTCAACACAGCTTTTTGCCTCATTGTGGCATTATGCAGCTGCACGTCTTAACATAAAATTAGATTTTTTTTTTTTGAAAAAAGAAAAAAGGCCATGATCATTTACAAGAATATAAAGTAACAGCATTCACTGAACTGCGCAATGAAGTGATGTTGTGTGTCAACGGAAATGGAAATCACTGTTGAATAATTTGTACGGTGGCATATTATGGCAGTATTCAATGCATACTAAAAAGTATGTATTCTGTTCCAAACACAGCCTATATTTCTCCTTACAAATCCAGAAAATTGTTGTGGGAAAGCAGTTGTTTCACATGAACTGACATATTGAGTTGTGATGCTTATCACAAACGCTGTAAATATCATGAGAGGCTATAAGGCCAGAAAATTATTCGATGAGTTTAATCAACGTTACTATATTTAAACCCCTACAAAGTTTATATAAGTTTATATACTATGTTCTATAAAAAATTAACAAAACGGGATGGGAATAAAACCTAAAACTTAGCAGTATACATTTCCTCTTAAACTTAAAATATTATCAGTTAGAGTGGTATTATTCTGCTATATAGAATAATTGAACTAGTGTTAAAAAGAAAGTGTGTGTCAAACCTGTTCCTGACATGAGGGAAGATCTCAGCTTGACATTTGAGTGTAGCATTGAAATATCTTCTCACTGATGTAAACACTGTTCCTGTTTATAAACAGGAGGAAACATCACTTCTGTTAAGACTAAAGCTTCTCCAAACCAGTTTACGTCTACGTAGATTATTAATTTGTTCACTTTCATTTGTGAAGCACTTTATTATTTTAGTCCATTTCAAGTGCACGCGACGCCTGCGTGATTGACAGCTCTGACAACACCGTGAACGCGCGCTGCTTCAAGAAAATCTGTAACACGAGTTTCACTTTTATTAGGTAGCGTTTTCATTTAAACCGTGTTTTCTTGTCACCACTGCTGTTAAACCGAAAAGTAACAATCTGCATCAACCCAGTCCCTTAATAAAGCTTCAGTCGAGTTGGTTTGAAGGCTTTTCATTCATTACGTATATTAAGGTAATCACTGGAACACAAGACAAAGGTGATGAATCATAAACAAGGCGATAAATACAAACCCAAACTCCAGGTGCAGACCTAAGGGCGCTGCCATGTTGCTGTAAAACCCGGAAATAATCGCAAATCTTCACCGGAAATGACATCTTCCTCCGTGGAACCCATTTGCTGTAGAGGGCGTTTCTGTTCTGTGTGTTGACTCAGAAACAAGCTTTGGTTCTTCTTTGGGAGTTCGCTCCATTATACACGATAAAGATTGAAAGGATACCTTCTAAGAATAATATAAAACATTTTTGTCAGTTTTATTAAATTGCAGGTAAATTATGAAACCTTTTGGGTACAAAAACTAAGAACTATTCTATTCTATTCTATTCTATTCTGTTATGATGAAACATTAAGATGTCCACACCAAAAAAGAAAAATGCATAAAAATTATTTCATGTCTATAGAAAGCATATTAAATGTAAGTGTCTATTTTTAAGGCTTGAAATTGTAATATATATATATATATATGTGTGTTTGTGTGTGTGTGTATATATATTCAGAGTTCATTTGCAAAAACGGATAACAAAATGTTTTTTAATAATTTTCAAAAATCATGTTTTTTCATTGTGCATTCCAAGTAATCTCAAACTGCAGTTGGGTTATTTTGTCTAGGTTAAAAAAAAGGTAACTAACACACACACACACAAAACATAATAACAAAATAAATTTTATTTATTTTTTTTTATTTATTTTTTTTTTTTTACATTTTTATCTGTTAAATGAGTTAGCTGTTTTTGCAAATATACTCTTTATATATATATATATATGTGTGTGTGTGTGTGTGCATAATGCATAATTATATATATTAGTTCATAATTGAACCACACTGACATAAATTTGAACATAAAGTTCACAAGTTATTTTTCATGATTGTTCTACTGTTTAAATTGTGCTCAAAAGTCCAAAAAGAGATAGTGTAACAACACTTGCAAGTCCAGCTATCATATTGCTGCTTATAATTATTATTTTTAATGTGATTTAAATGTTCCTACAATGTGCAAAATGTCTGGTGAGGAAAGGCGCTGGAGTGATGGCGGTCCCCCGCCCCCTCGACCTCTGTCACACTGCTGACAGGTCTGTCCCGACTAGAGCAGATTGAATTGCAAATCTCCTGCCTTCTGTTGGCGTCCGAGGCTGAACTGGCCCTTTGCAGCCGACCATTCATGTGGTAATGTGAAGTCTGAGGGGCAAGGGGGGCCCCGGGGCCACAGAGAGTCACATGAGGGGACACTCCGGACTGACTCCCAAAAATACCATTATCGCTGTGAATTTGGACTATCACACTGGTATGTGCACACTTAAACTACATATATATATATATATTTAGCTTATAGCCTTTATTCAGCAAGCTGCTGAGATGTGTACTTTTTTTGGCTTCTGTTGTGTTTTCTTTAAAAGCACAGTTGTAAACTTTGCAGGTTGTACACGGCTGAGAGTAATATGAGTTCAGTGGTGTGTATGTGTGTGTGTGTGTGTGGTGGATGCGGCATGAGCACTAGATTTAGATGACAAAGTGTTAAAGCACCAAGACATGTAATCCAGTCACTTTACATGTACTTAGCCGTTCAGGACATGACAGGCTGTTCCTGTGCTGTCACCAGAGGATCTGTCTGTAAATAAATCAGCTTCCAAAGAAAGAGAAGGAGCAAAATTTGTGCTAACATACATAATGACACCAAATTTTATATGTAACCAAAATAAGCTGGAAAGAATGAGTTGCATATGTTTAAAAGTGCATATTACAGTTTTTTCCCAGGCATTTCAGAGAAGTAATAGCAACCCCAGAACCCTGTTGTGTTGAAAAACACTTCACCCACAAATAGCCCACAGGCACACAAAAAGCATTTTCACATGATTGAAAAACAAATAGAAAGTCACATACTATAATACTGACAGGTTCACCTTGAACTTCCATTTGCTGTTTGTTTTAAATGTTCAAAATATTCTAGTTGCTTGCATACACACACATATACATACAACTTATTTAACCTTACATGCTATTTATTTGTATTAATACTTAATAATTTTGAAAAAAGTACATTCAAAATATTAAACGCAACATGTGCATGTGAAATCTAATAAGAAATATTATTAATGTTCACAAAAACACATACAAATTTGCTGTTATTATATAATCCAATACTCAATATCCCAGCTTTGATGAGGTGCTGTTCTCTCTCAGAGCAGATTGTGTATGTGTGCTTTTGTGTGACTCGTTGTTCGAGTTTTCCGACCACAGTTGCCTTCAATAAAACATTTTAATCTGCATTTCCCCAATATTTTGAGCACAGTGGTGTG
Organism: Enteromius mattozi; assembly: GCA_032359235.1. Classification (NCBI taxonomy): domain Eukaryota; kingdom Metazoa; phylum Chordata; class Actinopteri; order Cypriniformes; family Cyprinidae; genus Enteromius; species Enteromius mattozi. The sequence goes on from JAUMHE010000059.1 coordinate 3,602,756, forward strand.
TGACGGGCAGCTCGGCCGGGTCTTTGTGTGCTGAGTGGGCATTCAGAGCGTGATGTCCCCGTGTCTCTGTCAGTGTGCCCGCTTTGCCAGCAGTGCCTGGTGGACCTTTCTCTGACTGACACAGCTGTGCGGGGGACATCACACACACACACACACCCACACACGGAGAGATTGCATCATGGCTTCGCTGCAGCCCCCCTCCATAGCCACCATCTTGTCTTGGTGAAGTCACTTTAGCCTGATGCACTCACATCTCAGAGCCAGCACGCGTGCTCTGTATTGCAGCACATTCACAACTGCACCCTCTCACACACACACGCACACACACAGAGGTAAAGCAAAGTGTGTATTTCATCTTTACACTTTGATGAAGTTCTATGAATGGAAACTGCATTTAAAGGGTCAGATTTGATCATTTGAGCATGAAAAACAACCCTTGAATAGATCATTTTTAGTAATAATACTACTAAACTTGTGTCTACAACAAACATATTTCCATGTGTGGTTTTGAGTAGGGTCAGGTGCAGTGAGTTGAGAACGCTGACGTCACTGCGCTGCGTCTCACTGGAGCTCGAGCTCGACGCTGCTGCCACCTTCTGCTCATATTGTAGTTACACTGTTGAAATTCAGTTTGTGGTCCTAAACCAGGAAGTGCACAACCCTAATATATATTAATATAATATTGTTTTATTGTTTATTCAAAACATTATCGTTCAGCCTGTTAAATGAACCTAAAGTAATATGGTAAACAATATAACATTTGAAAGCTTAAAGACTGATAATTTGTTATTTATATAAAGTAATTATCAGAGAAAGTTGTGAAAGGACGGTCGATTTGTTGCTAAATGGCATAAATGTCATTGCGTAATCATGACGCAAAATTGTGTCACAGCATCAAATCTCAGCAAAAATACTTTTTATACATATTAATTTAGATTTCCCTTTTAAAATAATATACATAATGTAATATTAAAATATAAATAACTGTATTTTAAATACATTGAATTATTAAACAGCTAGTAAACACTACAAATTCTCAACAATTGTGTTTAAGCCACGTATTATTAGTAAATAGTAAATAGTTAGTATGCTACACTCTAAGAAGAGTCTGACTCTGTACAAATAGGGCACAATCTACTATGTGAATACTATTATTTTTACGTATTAGTTTTTAAATGACACATTTTCGGGTTACAGGGTTACAGTGGATAACAGATAATGGATAATGTCCTGGAAAATGACTAATCTCTATTTTATTTTTCTTACAGTGTACTAACTGATCATCAATCACAGATACTACTAACAAATTGTATAATAAATTGAGCAATTATTAAATTATTATTATTATTATTATTATCATTATTGAACAATTTCAAATAGCAGCTAGTCATCTTTGGTTTCCTCTTTTTGTGAAATTTGGATGGAAAATGTTTGCCTTTTTATTGTCTGAGTCACTTATCAAAGGTTACTAAAAGTTTCCAAATACATTTTAAAAATGGCAAAAGTTGCTAGGGTATTCTGAAAAGTTGCTAAATTTAGCAAAAAACAAAAATTGCTAAGTTGGCAACACTGACCAGAATAGCATTGCTTTACTAAACAGCCTTTAAATGGCAGGAGGCATAGTACACATCCAAAATACACAGAGCAACAAAATAAGATTATTCAACTTGTCCTAATTGTTTTGTAGAAAATATTCAGTAACCCCACTTTGAAATTGTAAACATTTTCATAAGTAACTGTAATTTATTTTTTCTCTTTATCTTGTAATTCAATTACATGCCATCATTACACGTAACTGGTTACTGTCCAACTCTGGTAAAATATCATTTTTATGTAAAATATTAATATTTACCTTGTTGAATTTTATGTTATCCTAAACTTTGTTAACTTTTTTGTGATTTATGTTTAGAGTTTTTATACTCTCTTGAAGGAGTGGCAGATACTGACACAGAAGAAAAGAAATACTTCAATAAAAACATTAATTTTGTGTTCATTGTGCACTGCCTTTCTAGTCCTTAAACGTCTCAGTTGTGTTGCGGTCAAAAAGTTCTCGGATTTCATAAAAAAATTAAATAAAAAAAAAAAGATGAACAAACGACATGAGGGTGAGTAATTAATGACAGAATTTTAATTTTTGGGTGAACTACCTATAATATTTAGAGCAAAAAAAGCACAAAAACACAAGCTTACTGTATTTTATTTTCTGAAAAAAGAGTGCAAAACATATGACATACCAGTATGTACAGCACATAATAAAAGGATGCAATCACGTGACCTCATCCACCTCGTCTGTCATCGACCGTTTAGGGGTAACTATTTACAAAATGAAATAGTCACACATTTACCACAAGTTACAGTCCTAGACCAGCAGGCCTCATTAAAAAAGTTTCAAAAGGTTCAAAACTTGCTTCCATTTATTATTATTATTATTATTATTATTTTAGCTTACTAAACAGAGCCCTCTGCTGGCTAAAAGTGAAATTGCATATGATCCACTTTTCATCCTATAATGCTCCCCTATCTGTGACAGACAGCATCGTCTTCTTTCAGATGTGCCTTTATTACGATACCTGAAAAAATACCTTCAGAAAATTCCCTGGAAATATGCATTGATAGACTGGGTGTGAAGTATAGCAGCCTGTATATGATACACAATAGATCGCGTTAGAACCAGATACCTACAACTTTTCTCTTTACGGTACCCAGAAATAAGGGTAGAACATTTACACAGTTGATAGAGGTATACGTATGTGACTTTGGGTTTTGTTTGGCTAAATCTACCAGAATATGAAAACAGTATTGGACTAGTAAGTGTATTTGAATTTAATGAGCATGTTGCTATTATTAGCTGAACTCTTTCAAACGTTGTTTTTCTATTAAAATATGAATGGTACTCATACAAAAGTCGCCGCCAAGATGTCAAAGTGTTTCGGATGGTTGCTAGGTGGCTACTCACTGGCCTAAATCAAAAGAGCCCACATTCAATCCCTCATTCAGCCTTTTTTGTTATTTTATTAGAACCACCAAAGTGAAAACTGTATATAGCCCACCCTTTCTTAACAGATTTTTTACTGTATGAGGTATAATTCATATCTGTTGGACAAACGGATGATTTATGCATCAAAATAATGAGTTTTAGTAAAACTCCTAATCATAAATATGATCAATATGCATTAGCATGAACCACTAACGCAGTGATCCTCTATATATTAGTTTGTAACTTATTGCCATAGCATTACTTTGAATATTTGAATGAATAATTAAATGTCTTTGTTGACTTGCAATAGAAGATCTGGACATGGACTCGATCTGTAAAGTTTGGCTATATGGGTCTCTTAAATAATTTAATTCAAACTGACATTAGTTGTAATCCAGTCATATTGAGAATATACATTATGTATCACTGCCACGGCCCTACTGACAAGCACGGTCTGTCATGAAAGATAATAAAGCGGTCATACCATGATTTTTGCTATTTTAATTTTCGTTTTCATTTAAGTTTTCTTTCTGATGTTGTACTTAAACAGGCTGTTTTTGCGATGCTGTGGCTTTAAGACTTCATGCAAATGCCCTTCTTTGCATGTGAAATGAGAAACGCATGAGCATGTAGCAATCTGCACTGTAAATCAGCTGTTTTCCAACATTAGGAAATTGTGCAGAACAGTAGGTGCTACACACAGCCAAAAACAGCACAGTATGTGGTGGATTTCACCACTTTCACAGTTATACTCTGATCATTACCTCTTCTGGGTTTTAGGAGAATGACTGCACACCCAATATGCCATGTTGATGTGTGAAGTGGGCGGTCATATGTTAATGAGCTTGGGTTGCCAAGTTTTAATAAATGCATTGTTTTTGCACAGGATTTTTAAATTCGAACATTTATAATTACAAGAAACGTCTAATTCCTAATGATATGACCCATTCAGACAAAAATAAAACCCCAAAATGACAGAAAGAGAGGAAAGAAAACAGCATGTCTTCTATCTTACACTTCTTCTCTAACACATACAGACACCAAAGCGCTCTGAGAAACAATGCTGTCAGACCTGGAGAGAGTGTGAATGTGAGCATCTGTTACACACTCATTAAAAATGAAGGCCCAATTCCTCACAGTAACTGTCGACTCCATTGCTGTCGATAAAGCCATGACAAGACTGAAAAAAAAAGAAAAAACACAGCAACACAGAAATGAACCCAAAAAGTGAGCATAAAAATAAGACTCTTTATCCAGCAGACATCTGTTTGAATTCATGGTTTGGCAACTTACATTCAGACATTTGAAAAGTGAGTGTGTGTTCAGTCTATTCCAGCAATAAATCGTGACTATGTAACGTCAATGCAGTCTCATCTCCAGTACAGAGACGCGTCACCTCTGCTTTTTGTCGACAAAAAGTAACTAAATGATGGATTCACATAAAACAGGATTCAGACCCATTAGGGTTAAAGTCAACTTGCACTTCATCACATTCTCTCTTTTTGAAAAGGAAGTGCCCTTGGTCACCACTGAAAAAGGGATTTTGGCTTTAGATTTTTATTTCATTCCATCGCTGCAGTTCACGACTGTGTTCTTTAGGGGGTGCTATCATGCTCGCATAAAGCCTGTCCCCTTTTGTGCCTTCTTTTGCAGAGCGAGTCCCTCAGTGCCATGTTCTCCATCTCCAACACCCCCCCCCCCAAAAAAAAAAAAAAATAACATGGTCCGGTCCAGGAGTAGGAGTGACAGAAAGGTCAGGGATCATACCATTTGTGGGTGCTATAATTCACTGTGTCGTACAGGAGGTTCTAGCTTGTGGGACAGAGCGGTGAGGACCTTGTCAAACTTCTCGTAGCGCTCTGACTGGCTTCCTTCAGAGCCACGACTGCCCCATAAAAGCCTCATCTGGAACTCAGTACAGAAGATTTCCAGCACCTCCTCACGCTCCTGGAAATCTGTGTGAAGACAGAAAATATGACTAGCACACTCCAAAATTACAGTATGTGCCAGAATGTATGTCTTCAATAGTGCATGCTTTTTTTGGCTAGTATTAGTCAATTATTATTTATTAAAAGGTTAATTCCCCCCCCCAAATGAGAATTCTGTCATTGATTATTTACCCTGTTGTTGTTCCAAACCTGTAAGACCTTTGTTCATCTTTGGAACACAAATATAAGGTATTTAGGTGGAAGACATAAGTCAGGGGAGAAGAATGGTCTCAGTTGAGTCAATTGTTTTTTTGTTTTCTTTGCACAAAAAAAGATATCAGCGAAGATGAACGAAGGTCTTTCGGGTTTAAAACGACATGAGGGTGAGTAATTAATGACAGAATTTTCATTTTGGGGTGGACTAACCCTTTAAGTTCAGTTGAATAATTGCGTCTAATAATACATTCTTGTATTTTATATTTTTGCCAGTAGTGTACCCTGTAGTTTGCTCTCAGCGTTGGTGCGGTACAGTCCTCCGTGGTGAGCGATGGTTCGTGCTGCTTCCAGGTGACTCATGACCACGTCCACCCCAGACTCCACGCTCTCCCAGGACTCCAGCGCCTCTCCAGCAGCTACACCACGCTCCAGCAGTGACAACACCGGCACCACGTGAGGGAAAGAGGTGTTCGAGAGCACACAGGTCTCTGAAACATTCATGCATTATTATAAATAAATAAATACATGCATACATACATGCATGGGTTAAAGACATCCGCATTAAAAGAAATGTACAAAAGGGATGTTATGTCCATAGAAAGCATACATTTTACTTAAATGTAAGTAAAGTGTCTACTTTTAAGGTTTCAGATAAGCTTTTGGAGAATAGAATGTCAATATTTGGTTGAATTAATGTTACATTGTCATCCAGTGTAACACAATATTCATGTAAAAATTCAAACAGCAAAAATTCAAACAGCATGCTTAAAATATATAAAAGAATAAGGAATCATATTAAAGTTTACTGTATTAATTTAAATAACATGCAGAATTACTGCAGTTACATTAAAATTTATTTATTTAATAAATTATCTAATTTTTTAAATAAATTATCTAATTTTTGATAGTGATAAGAATAGCAGCACCTGTGTTGAAATTAGTGCTGTCAAACGATTAATATAAATACACACACATTCAGTATATATTTTGAAAATATTTACATGCATATAGGTATATATATTTATATTATACATTATAGATTATATTTTATATTTAATACGTAAACATAACATATTTTTCTTAAATATATATTCATGCATGTGTGTGCATTTATATATGCATAATAAATATACACAGTACACACTCATATGTTATGTAAACAAAAACTTTCAAAAGTCTTGCCACTGTCAAAAAAAAATCTACGTCTGACATTTATCAGCCCCCCAAAAAATTCTAGTAAATACAGATGAATTAAAAACAACGAATTTGGCCCTTTGGATATCGATCACCACTATCAAGAAAAAGACTATATTGCCAATGTAATTCTTTACCAATTGCTTAGGAGTTACTAATGTCACTAATAGCATTAGTATTCCACTTCTGTGGAAGATTCTTTAAAGCACTTTGTCCTACCTTTCCCATCATTCATGGCCTTCAGGAATGGCTTGAGCTTCTTCTCATAGAGGATTGCTCCTTCTGTGTGTCTCTGGCGCAGTGTGATCCACGTCTGCTCCAGCCGTGAGATCTACAACAAACATCACAGAATATCTGGAAATACATAACTGTGTAATATCCAGAATTACTGCATGTTTACTGGAAATAACGGCAACCTTACAACAGTCATATATATATATATATATATATAATTTGTTTAAAAACAAAACAAAACCCCCCCCAAAAAATAAAATTTAATCAAATTGATTTAATAAAAATGAAGTTAAGACTGTTAAGAACGTGACTATATCCTACTGCATAAACAGGTAAGACTATTAAACAGACTTTTTTAAGAAGTGTTAAAGGCTTTCATGCATGACTTTTAAAATAAAAGTCTGGCATCAGAGGAACAAAGTTGAGAACCAGTTGAGAAACGCTGATCTAAACAGTACTTACACTTTGATATTTATATTTAGTTAGCGGTGCTTAAAGGGACAGTTTGCCCAAAACTGAAATCACTCACCCACAAGGCATCCTAGGTATTTATGACTTTCTTACAGATGAGTAAAATTAGAGTTATATAAAGAAAAATTAGCTGCCGCTTCCAAGATTCATAATGGAAGTGAATGGGGGTTAAGATTTTGAAGCTTAAAAGAGTTGATCCATCCATCATAAAAAGACTGGAGTGGAGCACTTTTTATGTTGGATGGAAGCACCTTTTTGGGCTTCAAAATCTCAACACTCATTCACTACCATTACAAGTCTTAGAAGAACCAGGACATAACTCTTACTGTATTAATCTGAAAGAAGAAAGTCATATACACCTAGGATGGCTTGAGGGTGAGTGATTCATTGGGTAATGTTCAGTTTTGGGTGAGCTATACCTTTAAGGAGAAGAGAGGCCATAGTGTGAGAGGACAGGTGTGTGTTCTCACCTGCGGCAGCTCCAGGGCTCTCATGACTGCTGCGAATCCGTACATGTTGCCCATGTTGCTCTTGAGTTCAGCAGCCAGCTGGATGGTTTTATGCAGGAGGGCTGCTCTCTCCTCTGTGCTGCCCGTACAACCCAACAAATCCACCGCCATCATTATAGACATGGTGTAAAACCTGTTGAACAGGAGACAAAGCTGATCACTCAAATATATTCAACACAGTCACTTCTGCTCACCAAGGTTGCATTTATTTAAAGAGGTCATCTGTTGTTGCTAAAAAGAACAATATTTTGTGTATTTGGTGTAATGCAATGTGTTTATGTGATTAAAAACACATTATTTTTCACAAGCTGTACATTATAGTTTCTCTTTTAAGCCTGCCTTTCTGAAACACGTAGATTTTTACAAATCTCATCGTTTGGAGAAGCAAGGTGTGCTCTGATTGGCCAGCTATCCAGTGCATTGTGATAGGCCGAATACCTCAGGTGCGTGCTGTGTCTTTTTACACGTCGTGTTGCATCACGCCTCGTAAACATAACACCATGTCTGCATTTGTGATTGGAGAAATGACAAACAACAAGCACTACCCTTCACTGCTCAAAACTCACGTTTGAATAGTAAGTAGCAGCTTCTTTTAATAAGAAA
>JAUMHE010000059.1:3616744-3627176 GCA_032359235.1 Enteromius mattozi
AACTAGAAGTCATCTGTTGGCAGTTTCCTGAAGGGTGAAACACTGGCACCTGCTATTGCTCTGTTTGTTTGAGAGAACAGTTTGGGACTGAACATGTGATGCTTATTGCACAAAAACACTGCCTGAAATCACCAGTTCAGTTTTGACTGGTCTACCTAAAACATAAAAAGGTACCGTTATGATGCAATAAGCACTTTTGTGGATGAAATAAATCCCTTGTAGCTCCCAGTGGCAAATAAACTACACTCTCAAAAATAATGTTTCTTTAATGGCATTGATGTTCCATGAAGAGTCTTTGACATCAGCTGAACCCTTCCATTCTACAAAAGGTTCTTTAAAGTGCTTTAAATTATTCAAATGTTCCTTACTCTTATAAACAAAATGGTTTTTTTTAAGAACTGTTCGCTGAAAGGCCCTGTCAGTTCTTGTGGGGTTCTTCTATAGTATCGCTGCTAAAATAATTATCTAATCTATAAATTCACAGTTTCTAGAAATAAAGTCAGAATGGTGAGATAAACTCGCAGTTCTGAATTTTTTCTGGCAATTGTGAGTTTGTCTCAGAATTGAATGATATAAACTCACAATTGCGAATTATACTGTCAGAATTGCTGGACATAAACTCGAAGTTGCAACAAATAATACTTGCAAATCTGGCTTTGTTCTCGCGTTTCTGACTTCTTTTCTCCAAATTATGAGATATAAACTCCCAAAATTTAAATTATAATGTCCAGTTAAGAGGAAAAAATAAAATTTTCAACAATTGTAAATGTATATCTTGCAGAAATGTAGGTGTAAACTATGAGATAAAACGTTGCATCTTTTTAAAGCATTTTTTAGCTTCCATGATTTTTGTACACTGGTTCATTCCCTGCAAAACATGCTTTTATAGCATAGATTTTTTGTCTTGTTTTCAGCCAAAATATCTAAAAAATTCTTAAATCAAGAAGGATTTTCTAGGCAAGAAAAAAATATTGTCTTGTTTTCAGAAAAATCACAATGAAGTGAGCTTTTACTTGAAACAAGCAAAACAATCTGCCGATGGGGTTAGCAAAATAATCTTGTTTTTTGTTTGATTATCTTGCTTGTTCTATGTAAAAAGTCACTTAATTTTGACTTGTTTATCTTTTTTCTTGTCTAGAATCTTCAGATATTTTGGCTGGAATCAAGATGCTTGAAAAGCATTTTTTTGCAGTGTATTGATAGGTATGACACAAATCCACCTGCAAATCTGAAAGGAACTTTGTCATTTTAAATCATTTTCTTGTTCTCTAAGGGTCCAGAAGAGCTTGCAAAGTGGAGCACACCCTGTTCCTTTCAGTTTAAATTGTGTCTGTGTGAGATCCACAAACACACCTCTCGTGGAATATGGCCATGGAACCAGCCGTGGCTCCTCATGTCACTGCTGCTGAGTTTGAGCTCATCCTCCAGCTCCTTCCTGAGCTTCTCCGGCGGCGACTCCAGCAGGTACTTCTCCTTGGAGAACTGCAAAAACAAAAAAAAACATGCATATAAGTCACACTGCCATACTTCATAAGCACACAAATGTGTGTGATACAGCAAACTATTGATCACTCTGAGGAAAAAAACAAAACACTCTTGAACAACAATTGTAAGGTTTATTGCTTCACATATCAAACTGACGTATCAATCCATATGAGAAATTAAAAAGTAATTTGAGTCACACAGAGCTTCGCTGCACATAGTTCTTTCTTTATAATTATGTAACGTCCAACCCTGTAGCTAAAAGCATACAAATACACATTGCAGAATGAGACTTCCTTGTCTCACCCAAAGAATCGTCCCAAGTGTGTTGCTTTAGACAATAGCACTCTGTGTCCAGTAGAAATAATGTGTAATCTATGAGCGTGACAGTTCAAGGCGAAGGTCTCGACCCTCTGTGACACAGGAAAACTAATCCAAACACTAGCGGCATTGTAATGAAGTCAATAAAAAAGACAAGCTCAGGGCACTAACACGGCTGGAAGTCTGTGAATATGGGAGATGCATGATCAATTTTGCAGTCCTGGGTCACTCTAATGGTCTCTTCCTCTCTCTGTCTGAGGTAAACCGATTAAACATCTGCTTCCTTTCCCTCTTCGACCGACTTTTACTCATGGGAACAGGAAAAGATGCTAGATTTCAGCAATCCCGCTGTCATTTAACTGGTTGTGTGTGTATGTGTGAGAAGTGTATAAAGATAGCGAGGCAAGGTCAAGTGTAGGGAGTTATTGCTTTTGTCTCTGCCTCCAGGGGCCCAATCCACCACCTGGGCCTAAACAGACCTCTCCGTAATCACCTACTGCCGTCTGTAATTGTCTTTTGCTGCTTGAAGATGGCCACAAGGTACAATATTCTGGTCTCATATTTTCTCAATTTTGGACTATGGGGAAAACCCAGTCTGCGAGCGATAACAGGCCAAGGCTGATACGAGTACTTCATATTGACTTATGAGAGGTGCCTCTCACAGGAGATGGGTGACCCTTTTCCAATTGTTTTGAAATTCTCTTCTCCAACTTTATTAGAGTTTATTTGAGGAGTGAGCTAACTTGTTTATATAAAGTTTTGCTCAATCTGCGCTTCCGAGATGAGACAAGACAAGATGAGCTAAGAAAGACAAAATACAAAAAGAAGAGGTTAAAGGGTTACAAGAAAAAAGATGAGACAAAAAGAGACAGGATGAGAAAAGACAAGATTAAAAAGAGAGGTGAGACAATGCAAGATGGCAAGAAATGATGCAAAAACTGAATGAACTGAGACAAGAAAAGATAAGAGGATACAAGACGAAATGAGAAGAGACACAATAACAAAAAAGTTGAAAAAGTAAGTTGAGAAAAACGAAGTTACGCAAAGATGTAGAAGAATTGAGACAAGAAGGATAAAATGAGACAAGAGCGAGAAAAAACAAGATGCAAAGACTGAACTGAGATAAGAAAGGAGAAAAGAGACAAGATGAGATGTGACAATGAAAGACTGGATGAAAAAAGTGAGATGAGACAAAAGCGAAACAATAAAGGTTAGGAAAAGATGTAAAGCTTAAAGAAAAGATAAGATGAGACAAGATGACAAAGTGAAATGAGATGAGACAAGAGAGAGACAAAACAAGGCAAGAAAAGTTGAAAATAAAATGAATCAATACAAGAAGAGATGAGACAAAAGCAAGACAAGATCAGAAAATGAGATAAATTGAGAAAAGAAGAAAAGAGACAAGAACAGTTGAGATGAGCAAAGATGAGACAAAGTGAGGTGAGTTGAGACAAGAGCAAGACAAAAGAAATTAGGGAAAGGTGAGGTAAGAGGAGACGAGAGTGAGAGGAGACACGACATACAATATGAAAAAAAGAGGTGAATTAAAGCAAAGAGAGAGAGAAAATATTAGATGAGAAGAGAGAGAAAAAAAGACAAGAAAATGAGGTTAGATGAGAGAAGAGATATAAAAAGCAGAGGTGAATCAAGACAAAAATAGAGACATGAGATGAGAAGAGACAAGACAAAGCTAGATGACATAAGGAGAGGTAAAAAAGAAACAGGAAAAATCAAGACTAATTCTGGAAAGCTGAGCAAGTTGTGGTGAGATGACACCATGAGAAGAGATGCAAGGTGAGATGAGTTGTGAGAACAGCAAAATAAAAAAAAACTAACAGATGAGACAAGATGAAATGAGAAGAGACAAAGTCAGGGTGAGATGAGACAAGAGCAAGAGAAGACAGAACAAGACAAGAAATGAAAATAAAAGGTGAGTTGAGCCAAGAAAAGAAGAGACGAGAGAAGACCAGACAAGATGAGATGAGATGAAGCACTTCGAGATGGCACAAGGATAGGTGAAAGGAGACAAGACAAGAACAAGACAATTCTGGCAAGATGAGAAATTAAAGGGAGTTATGGTGAGATGAGACCAGAAAATAAGACATGAGATTAGAACAGATTAAGAAATTATATAAGCAAAGATGAGACCTGGCAAGACAAGAAAAAAAGTGAGAAGATGAGGATATGTGAGGGGAGAGGACATGTGAGCAAAATAAAGCAAGTCATTGTGACAAATTAAAAGAAGAGATTAGACGAGAGATGAGAAAGGAGACAGGAGTTCTGAATAAGTCTTAGCAAGCATGCATTGTCATTTGTGCAGAGATTCACTCATTAAAGAGCCTGGAGAGAGACTGAATGAGATCAAGCTGCGTTCTGCTTTCAAACACTGATGTCTGAAGACTCCAGAGAGACACCTGGGCTGTTTCAAGTCCCCTTGCCCCACTTAGAGCTGCTCCTGGAGGGCTAAAATGTCTTTCTCACTGCCCTCTTTCTTCCACAGAGAAAGCACTTCTGGCAGTCTAATGAAGCGCATGCTGGGGGAAATGACCTGACCACATGCGCAAACACACACACACAAATGCACAATGTAACCTCTACGGAGACACAGGGACAGAAAGAAATTCAAGACACAGAAGAGATAGGAGAAAGATGGGAAGGGGGTGATAGGACCTGTGCTGCTCACACACCCCCATCACTGAAACTCTGGTTGTCATGGAAACCGCCTATTGTGTGAGTCGGCCTGGTGCCTTCGTACACACACACACACACGCACACACACACACACACACACCTTACAACACATTTTACAAAGCAAGAGAGCAGTTCATTGTGAAAAACAATTATACATGCTGGAACATGACGGGGCACCAGTATGTATAACATCTCTCAGTGAGTTAAGTTTGGTTTAAATGTTATGCTGTTGGATAACTGAATGTCAATCCAATCAGATATTCTTCCGAGATATAATCCAGAAAACATGAGTTTTGAGAATCAGACACAACCTTCAACAGAACAACAACCTAATAGTAGAATAAGGACCCAACCAGTTCCATACAGATCACAAATAATTTCTCACAGATTAATATTGGCATAAAAAACTTTAGTAGCTTTAGTTGTGCCCTGCGTCCCAATGTGCCTACTACCCACTATCTGCCCTAAATAGTATTAAAAATTACTAATATCACATAGAATTTAGGATGAATAGTTGCACATTGGGGCACAGGCTTGGCCTCCTATTTTGGTTTCCTATTGCATCTTGTGGGACATATTTGCCTGAAAATGCCCTGGATAAATTAATGCACAAACGCCAGCCCATTCAGGGGTGTTTATCTTCAAACCCCCAAGGCTTGTCATGAATAACATCCAGCATGATTCATCACCCAATTTCACTCAGCTCCCCCATTCACTTCCTCCACCAATCACGGCGTTCCATTTAACCAAAACACCCACCCACCTAATTCAATTTCCACCAATCAGAAGAGCCTTCGCAATCACTCAGATCGTGTGTGATTGAGTGCAGCTGCTCCTCTGGGTGAAAGGAAAAGCAAAGAGGCAAAAAACCATTAGGCCGACGCGACCAGCAGATATGGCAGATAAAGCTTCACAGGTCAGCGCCTGTCATTGAGTCTGCTCTCTGGGGTAGAGCTAATCCAGTCGGCCCTGCTGAGCACTGACCCTGTGCTGTGAGAGATAACAGAACAGCTGGTGTCAAAATCACCTGCACACTGATGTGATACATGATTTAGACCGGAAAACATACTTTACAGAATGTCCAAAAGTAGATGGGAATGTTTCTACATACTGTACTTACTGCATGTTCTTGGATAACTGGTAGAAACTAACTTCTGTACTTAAGGGTGTTAGAGGTACTGTACCTTTAAGAAATTGGCTCAACAGTGGTAAAAGTGACCACACCTTTGGGTTTTGAAAGAGATGAGTAACTGAAGAAAGTGAGTAAATGGTGGCATAATCTTAATTTTTACTTGGGATTGCCCTTAAACTGTTGCTCTGCCATGACAGTTGTTGACTTGAATAAACACATTCATCAAAACCATGTCTTTTGCAGCAAATAACTGTACATAATTTAGATTTTATGCAATTCACTGTTATATTTTTAAAGAGATTTTGTGTTGGGTTGCTATTTGATGTTCATGTTGACTATAAAGTCTTTGAGTACAACCGTTGTATGTTTCAAGCCTTCAAGGGCGGGTAATCATACAACTTTAGTGTGACATTTTGGATTACAAACTTTTTTTGTTTTACTTTGAGCCATTTATGTTGAGCTCTGTCCATCTACAGACACAGATAAATACACCCAGTCCTGTGACCTTTCCCTCTGGTTGACCCAGGGATCCCGATTTTAAGAAGTTGTCCATCTGCTGCCCATGCGGTGCTGCTGTCTCTTTATCCCACCTTAAGCCGTCTTAATACCCATATCATGCCCTTATCTCCCAGAAAACCATCTTTGCATTATCCCTTCATCTATCTGCTGTCTTACACCACCCAAATCTCCACTAAATCCCCATATCTGTCATCGCTGGCCTACATCCCAACATATTTGATCTTAAAATGATTTCTGTTTCTTAGATTTTCTCTCTCTGTCTCAGCCCCGGCTCCAAATACGAGACACAGGGTGGGCCAAGTGATATTCCAGGTGGGCCGGGGTAATGAAGGTGGGGGGTATAGTCAGTACCGCCGCTCCATATACGCAGAGTACACAGTCTGCATAGGGGACCAGCTCCCAGGGGGGCACCATCCCAGTTTCTCAAAAAAAACAAAAAACAACAACTTTCATTCTATATTATTAAAAGTGTGTACATAAACATAAAAATCTGAACATGAACATACATATCATATATAGTCTAAATATAGCCTGATAATTTGAGACCATAAAATCAATCACACTGTATTAATTAAATCATATAGGTTAGTTTCTGTCTAGGGCTATATATATTTATATTCTGCTTAGGGCACCCCTTTGGCCAGCAGCGGCCCTGGGTATAGTGGATATACTTTTAAATGAAGTGCCCCCCCCACCCCCTTTTTTTAAGCGAAAGGATGAAAGCCTGTTATAAACATCAGTCTTGCATTTAATTCACCCCAATAATATTCGCACATTTTCACTTCTGCTACTTCACGGAGTAAGGGTCATTATGAAATTAATATTAGCCACAATAGATGGGCAAAATTTGCAATAAATAATTCACATTTTACAGGATTAAAAAACATCTGAGCGCAAAAACCTGCTTCTTTTCGTTTTATAATGTACTGATTATTGTTTGCTATTTTTATTTTACCACTTGTGCGCCTCCCGTGACATATTCTGATGCGTAAAGTGCCGGTAATGCGTACCGGAGTGTCCAGCACATTTCGAGCACTGGATCTGTTATGAAAGAGTGCTCACTTTGGCTGACGTCTTCATTCAAAGTTGTAGTTGAAGAGGCAGTATCTATGTCATATTGGTAGCGGCTCCCTGATGTGCAAAAATTATATACACTATTAGCAGGTTTGTGGGTGTGGGCGGAAGTGGATACATGCGTTGCGGGAAGAAAGCGAAAAAGAGAAATATAGGAAGCTCAATTGAATATCATAACAATTTTGTGATTGGCTGCTATAGTGTGGGGCCAGGGTGGACCAAGCTTCTGATATGGTGGGCTAAGCCTGCTCTGTCTGTGTCTCTGTTTCAAACACACACCCACACACTCTCTGGTGTTTAACACGCACATATGCGGGTCAGATGAGGTACTAGAGCTCATATGATGACTCTTATTAGCAACAATACTAAGTTGATGTTGTGCGTATTTAAGAGATGTAAATTGATAACCATGTTTGCACGAACACACAAATCCACATGCTTGAAATATTTTTGATCTCAGCTCCTCCGGACAGTGAGATGACTGTAATTATAATACAAGAGGAAGTTCACATGACATTGATTTCTTGACGAAACAGGTCTACGTGACACCATCTTCAACTAAAAACAGGAATGTTTTTATGCATTTTAGACGTTTTGAGGTCATGACAATGCAAATGTTTAAAAACAGAAACCGAATTTGTGAAACCGGTGATGTCATGCGCACACAAAATACATGTTCAGTCTATAGACATGTGCATGTTTGCACAAGCAAAGTGTTTCTTTACAAAGTGACATCACCAACTACTGGCCTGGCAGGCCTAATACAGCAGATCCATGTGAACAGGGATCATTTTCACATTGTTTTTAGTCCATCGTTGTTGTGTAAAGCTGTCCTTACTCAAAGATTCAATCACATTGTTTATATGGCTTCCCTTTAAACCACAGAAAACCAAAGACGTTAGAATTTTTAATCTGCATTTGTTCATAAATTGAAAACTGTCAGTGATTCATGGAAAGTATAAGCACCCTAAGCACTGTAAAACGTTCCATATGTCTTCTGAAGACAAATTTAATTTGATCATTTCCCATCTGCCACAGTCCTCAAATTCATATCAAATGCAACATACTGCTGCAAAATACTGTGGCAGATTTTATACTAATAGCAATATACTAGTGTGGACTGCTTTTTATGGTTCTTCTTGTACTTTTTGAAGCATGACTCTATGAAATACCACCTATTTTCGTTCATCGCTGTCACAAAAAGCACACAAAAGCTATCACTTTTTCAGTACCCTTTTTTTCCGAAAGGTATTAGGTGCATATAAATACCTTTAAGGAGCTCATTAGTACCTAAATTGTACATATTTGTACCCTTTGAGGTTCCACCCCAGTGACAGCTTTTGTACCTTTATTTTCTGAGAGGGATGGTGGACTTTACGATGAGTGATTCATGGCAGGAGTTTCTGAAACTATTCATTATATCAATCCTGTACTAAAACAGTCTAAATCTTTAATAGGATTTTCTAAATTTACTGGGAGAATACACATACATAACCTTGAGTCCAGAGAATCTTGGAAAAGCTAAAGGAACCCGTCACTGTAAATAAACATAGTGTGAAGTTAAGACAGCTCTTATCTCCACGTTTCGAGTGTCTGGCTCCCTGTCCCGGAGCACCGTGAGGAACCGCAGACTGCACAGCCAGTGAATCTGGAACATTTTATTAATTCAGTATGCCTGGAATTATGCGCTCTGGATCGTGAACTGATTCATAAGCTCAGTGTGATATCATAACAACATTTTATTTGTGATCTGAGAGAGCTTAGTTGTGTTTAGTCATATTCCTTCTCATTCCTTTCCAGGGTTTGTTCAAGCCTAGGTTACGATCGTTTTAAACCTCAGACTGAATCAACAAGATTTTATTTGTTTAAAACAGCTGGAGCAGACTTACGTAATGACATTTTCACAGATGAACAAGCAGTTATTAAACAGGTCATGTTGTGTCAGTTTGTCATGAGCTGTATTCGTTCAGTCAATGTTATTGACCTCCTGAGTATGCAAATAAGAGCGTTAACTCCAGGTTTACAAATGTACAGTGTGACATTTTAAACCTCTTGTATAATCTCAGCAGTCTTGGCATCAGGCCTCAATCTCTCTATCCTCCCCCTTTTCTCCTGTTTCTCTCTCTCTCTGTCTTTTCATGGCACTTGTTTCTCCCTCTTGTGCTTCGCAGACAAATTTAGGCGCAATGACTCTTGACTGTGAAGTCTGTAGTCTTGAAGCCGACTTTACGTCTGCCATCTGCTTCGCCAGAGGGTCTATGTAAAGTCAACATGAAATAAAAAATTACTGTGGTGGGACTACAGTGCATCGAATGTATTTATTCCAAGGTGTTTGTTCTATGGTATTACTGTGGGACATAAAAAGTTGCTCACTATTTCTTAACTTTGAAGACTTACTGGAGTCTTCACATTTCATTGAATTATAAACATAGTTACTTTTTATTGTGCTATTCAATAGGGATGGACATACATCTGCAATCCACTTTAAATAATTAGCATCAGAAGTCTGATGAACTCAGCTCAGCGTGGAGCAGGAATTAGGTCATCTCAAAGCCGCCCTGCACTTCCTGTTATTGGCAACCCTCTTGACCTATTAAAAATGAAGGAGCACTCTTTAGCATTTCGATACAGCCAGTCTCAAGTCCAAACACTGGCTCCTGTCGAACACCATCAGTCAGCTGCGTGCCACGGGGTGTGTGTGTGTGTGTGTGTGTGAAAGGGCGACGTCTCATGGGCCAAGACTGTGACCTCAGCACTCGGAGAGCAAACACCTGATCGTGCTGTTGTCATGGAAATGCTGCCTGGTCTCTCTGATGGGACGTCTCAAGGGCAGTGAGATGTGTCTTGGGGAAATGAGGGGGAAATTCTGGGCGGATGCATATGGACGACACCCCATCAGCTGCTTTGCCGGCAACATAAGGCCAGTGATCAGCTGTTGTGGCGCGTGGGGAATTCTGGGTGTGCTGACACACATTCCAGCTCAAGCATTTTTCTGAAGCCTGAGTGCTTCCTGTGTCCCATCAGGCCTCGGGGTCTGAATGATTTCCTATGCATAGGTAACGATTGTTCCAAATGAGATTGATAATTAAGCATCAATTATGAATTAGCTTTCACCCTTCTAATTCAGCTGAAGAATGCTGGGAATTATTAGGATTTGCTGGATAATGGCACGTGATTGGCTGTTTGAGAGCGGATTTGTTCATTATTTTCTTT
>JAUMHE010000059.1:3630954-3645708 GCA_032359235.1 Enteromius mattozi
ATCAGTGTAACAATTTTTTGTCAATGATTTTTAAAGGCAGCTAGCTGAAACATTTGTTGGTTTTTATCTCCTGTTTCAACTAAACAATAAAAAAAAAATTGAGTGCAGACCAATCATTACAATTTTTGTACTTAAATGTGTAAATGTGTCTGAATAGGTTTTATTAAATGATTATGTTTAGGTGGAGTATTCTTTAAATGTCAAAGAACGTGAATTTCAAAAGATCTTTTCATAATGAAGTCACACTGCAATGACAGTGACTCAGAGTAAAACTGAAAATGTCAAATATCATTGATTTTTGTAAATCACTATCATCCAAAACACTTGGATAATTGGGCCACATTAAACGTGGAAGTGTGAACGTGGACTATGTGTATAAAAACCTCTTTTTTTAGTGATGACTATCAAGTGAGCCATAAAACAGATGATGCATACACATACTCATCATTTTCTCTGATCAATACACACACACACACACAGATTTACACAGTAACACAAATCAGCTTCAGGAGGACATCGGAGATACATTGTGTCACTGGTGTGTTGAAAGTGTCCTTAAACACTAAGCACCTTATACAAACTCTATACAAGTAGTCATGACCTATCAGAGTCCTGACATCAAAAGTAAACACTGCTAATCATTTCAGGATGACACATTATTTAGAAAAAGAAATGGCAGTGAAAGGGTAAGTGAGACATGTGAATGCAAGCTCAGTTTCACAGACTGCTGTTTTAAAAAATGTGTCAGAATGCGATCAATAAGATAAGATCTTTAGATAAACTACTGCCATAGTACAGCAACTGCTGGACATCAATCTGCTGAACATGTTAGTTCAAGCATGAAATGGACATTTACACTATTTCCTAAACGCACATTACTAATCAAAATATCATAACTGGATCTGATGATTCTGATGAAACTAAGGCATCTCCCTAATGATGTATGGTGGATTTCTCCAATCATTTTGTCCACTTAAACTCCACCCCTTTTTCTACAATCAACTACAAACTTGCTTTAAGATCCCCGACCAATTAAAATCCAAGTCCTACATTTTCTAAAAACATATATGATTCACAGCAATGTACATCAAAATACAAAATAAAAAGATGTGTTGCTACTCTCCTCAATATAATAGTTACCCAAATAATGCATCAAATTCCACATGATAAAAAATTCAGGGTAAACATTGCCACCTTGAGTCCTGAGGTTTGTTACAAGCCTAAGTAATGCAAAAAAAATCCCAGCATCATCTACACTAACAGCACTTTTCTATTTTGTCAATTAGAGTTTCCAGGTGAGAGCGCGAGCTACCATTGGACGACAGCAATACATTCAATTAGTGTTTGCATTTGTATACCCGTGCAGAGTATATTTCTGCCCTAGAGAGTGAAAGAGAGATAAAAGGGCATGGTCTGTTTTCCTTGCCATATGGAAATGTTACCGCTCTGGCTTAGGTCAGAGTATTTACTGAATGCTAATAGCTGCTGTGTATTGAACATACAGCATGGTCAGCAACCTCAGGGCAAAGGCATATCGCCCCAATAGGAAAGCACACACACACACAGTGGCAAGAACATCTGCCCCGTAATGCCGGCTGGCAGGTCACAGAGAGATATCACTGTCAGGCACACAAACACACCTGCCCTTCTGTCATCCGCCCCTGATAGCAGGCAGAATGCCTTTGAGGTCATTTCAACATCATATCTGGTGGTTGCACTGAATGAAAGGATATCACAACATGCATTTCTGCGCTTCACCTCAGTGAGACACTCTCTCTGTAAATCTCATTGCATTGCCGAGCCTGCAGCAGTCAGCCCTTGAGCGATGCTACGATTGGCTGGAGATGATGTCATCTCTTCCGGAGAGATCCGCAGCGGTGCATACCATTGGCTGGCAGCGCAGACGGTGGCGGAGTGCTGAGATCTCACTTTCATTCATGTACAGCTGGGGAGGGGCATGCATTGGCGGGTGGCCCGTGACCTCTCAGTTAGGGTTGCACTGTAGCCGTACACTGTTAAACCGTCCCGGCACAATGATACTTCAGACGTGCGCTCGAACGAAGTGCTAATGGGAGTTTATAATAGGCTGGAGCCCAGGGCTTTGTTCATATAGCTCAGGTGTGCACAAACACACATGCACCAGCAGACTTAACGGTGTTCACACATTCATTACACACAGCCACATGGGGACGGGAGCAGCCTAATCAGTGGGGGTTGGGATACGGGGGTGGGGTTGTCCTGGAGCGTGAGGCTGTCACCATGGCGACACTGCAGAAGATGCACTCCTCCTGGAGTGTGTAGGGGGGAGAAGCAGAGATAGAGAGTGCTGGGGAACTCCCTTACAAACAGAAAAACACACACCAGACTGCTTGTGTGCGTGTGTGTTGCCACTTAGCTAATCTCCCACTGGACGTACACTAGCCCTTCTCAGCATGCGCTAAAACGTACCTCACACACTAGGTATTAGCCAGCAATATCCCACTGCGATGTCAAAGTCCCTTTCTCTCTTCTCTCGCTCTCGTTCTCCACCCTGTATATGATGTCATTGTTTTTCTGTAGCTGCTGCAGAGGCATATGAACAAGACTCCCTCCAGGATCTTCGAGGAGAAATCCACGCTAAAATTCCCCGTTCTTTTTCTCCTACCCCTACTTTTCTCATGTGCCAATGAATACGACTAGAGTCCCCGGCCTGCGCACTACTAGCAAACTAGGTTAATTCAATTTAACATACAATGAAAAACTGAAGATTACATGCTCCACACGAGTCTATAAGTAATCCAATCCAGACAACACAACAGTCTAAAGAAGCTTAGAAGATTCCAGCAATGCCGTTTTTGCCGCAATTTCAACTCTGTTATAGTTGCACTTCGCCAAGGTACAGCTGAAATGGAACAGAATTCATTTACTACAATTAACCATCTAATCTTTCCTTCTCATTATTTTGTCATTTAGGGTGATTTGGTTGCTGTGTGGTGGGTGGTATCTCTTCAATCTCAGACAATAAAATGCATTTTTATGCTTGTTCTAATGTATTGTGTTATCAGGCGTATCATAATTCTCAACTGTAATTCACTGTAGTGGCTCTTCTAAAGTGATGGGTGCTTTGTTAATGCAGAATGATGCATAGAGGAACAGGTTGGAGTCCTGATGGAATAACTATGAGTCTAACAAGTGACTAGTACTCATCTAAATGTCACAGAGATAGGAGATGCATGGTCCCTGTTTGAACTGGTCAGACACATGCTCAAACAAGATAAACACCAGTCCAGGTTCATGCAACACTGCAACAATAACATGAATGGATATAACATCACCTCATACAAAACTATAAAGACCAAGGACTATTGAACTAAACCCTGTGCACCGATAAAGCCAAGTCACATACTGGCCATATTTTCAACACTAGATAAGGCTATTTACAGAACATTGTTCAGGATTAAACATATTGAGTTCAAAAGGACAAGCTGTGTCTTAAACCACCATCACGATCATAAGTATCCTACATGCATGACTGATTCTACCTGTCTGCAGCCCCACTCATGGCCTTGAAGTGGTCCCCTCTCTTGTGACCAAAAAAAGTAAGTAATGACAAAGCCCTCTTCTGTCTAATAAAGTTTAAAAGAAAAGGAAGAGGGGTCTCCAACCCTGCTCCTGGAGTGCTACCATCTTGCAGATTTCCCTGTTAAAATAACATGTGCTGGTTAGGTATGTTTTGAAGTATGGCAGCTGGTTTAAGTTGGTTTAAGATGGTCGGGCCTGAGCTGATTTAAGCTGGTTATGAGCTGGTCCTGAGCAGGAGCTAATTGCTAAGGATGAGCATAACTTAAACCAATTAATAACCAGCTCCATGCTTCAAAACGTAACTAACCAGCATATACTGTTTTTTTTCAGCTCCAACCCAAATCTAACATACCTGAATCAGTTAATCTTAGTATTCATATGATTACAGCCAGGTGTCTTGGAGGAGGGTTGGAACTGAAGTCTGCAGGGCAGTAACTCTCCCTGAACAAGGTTGGAGATCACTTACATGCACCCTGTGTATCAGCCTACTGCTGCCCATTGACCCCTGAGGTCAAGCTGGGATAAAGGTCAAGTGGACATACAAAACAGACCTGATTCCAGCCTAAATCACATCCCAGCCCCCTTTCCTTTGGCCAAACCCACTTGCTCAAAAGGTCCTCAGAGGGACTGAAACTTTAGGACATCTCTGTCAGCTTATCTTTCACTTCAGAGGAAATTCATTCCTGCTGGTGTTGATAATCCTCTGTCACTGAAGCATCTGATAGTGGAAAGACAGAGTCACTTCCTGTTCAGAGCTAACAACCAATTGTACTGACCTATTGGATTTACAATGTGATTGTCTTGAAAACTGAGGCAGGGGAGAGGATGAGTTGAGGGATGGAAGAGAAACACTGGGAAATCAGCACTGAGATGAGCTGAAAGCATCTCTTCAACTCTTTATGATCTCACCGCTCTCTCTTAAAGGGACGGAAGCATAAAAGACTTCTTACAGCCATGAAAAAAGCCCTCTGATCTATGTTCAGATAATAGAAAAAAACCCCATCTCTTATTAAATCCACTTCCTTTCTACTAACAATTAAGTATGAAATACACATATAATAGCACACAACCAGCCCATAATTTCTCAGATATAGTGCACTGACAGGGTTAAGGGAAAACAACAACTCAGCTACATTGATTTCTTTGTTTGAAACTTTTTAAAAAAAAAAATCATATTTCAAGATAAAAGGGAGCATATTTTCACTTAAGCAATCAATTATCAAATGTCAGAGTGAGACAACCTTGCTGGTCAAGGGTGTCTGAACCTGATTCTGGAAAGCCACCTTCCTTCAGAGTTTAAGGCCAAACCCAATTAAACACATACAAACTTGGATTAACATAAACTTCCAGACAGTTGTGTTGGAAGCTGGTCCTACAGGAACAGGATTGGACACTCATGCTCTTGGTGTTTGTTGGGGTAGTGCGAAAATGACAGTACCCAACTTTCTAAATCAACCAGACAGCTTTAGAATAGTTGAAATGTAAGCATTTGTTGGGGCAGTGTAATGCACAAAAACACCAAACTTTTGCACAGATGGTCTGTGTCTAATTTAACACTTTTGACAACTTTAGTATCTTCATTTGCGTGATAAGCAAAGCAGAACAAACATCATTAGTCTGAGAAATATACACAATATGAATGAAGACTAATCCAGTCTCTAAGGGACTTCTAGCTCAGCCACATTCATCAAAGGGATGAGAAGAAATCGGTACAGAAGCAGTTTGGGGGGAGGTATATAAAAAAAATCCTGGGCACTCCAAATCTGCGTGGCGTTCATTAGAAGAGAAAACAGCCCAGTGTAATTAGGTTATCCTCACATTCAGTAACAGGCAGATTTACTCTTGAACTTTTCTGTTTAACAGCTGCTAAGCCGCCACAGCCCTGGGGAAGAGACAGCGGCACCAGAGAGGATTTGGAGAGGATAGAAAGGAAAACACAAGAAAAAGAGAAGAAAGAAAGAGGGGAGAGGGAGAGTCATACCCCTGAATATTTGAATATGAAATTAATATTTTTTTTTTTTGTAATGACTGGAAGGGAGAGAGGTTGAGGGAAATCTTTGCAACTGAATAATGCACCAGCGTAGAAAAACGAGCCACCAAAGCAGACAATTACACCAGTCTTAATGTGTCTGGAATCTGTGTAAATGGTAAAAGGGTATTAGTTTTGGACCCCCATTGTGAATGTGGTTCCATGACCCCTGTGGTTAAAACTAGCATGACCACATATGCAAGTGGGGTCACAGACGAAAGGACTGCCAAGCTGCCAGCCGGCAGAGAATATGGGGATTAAGATGAAACAATCAAAGTGCAACTGCAAGAGGCAGATGGAGGATTTGGGGTTGATGCTGTCCCTGATAAACATGCAGTAGCCTAGCCCAATTAAAATCAAGACGGCAACCATCTTTACTAGTAATGAGGCTGAAGAATTGGCGCAAAAAGCAATACAACATCAGAATCTGCAGGGACACATCTGAGATCAATGGGAGAAAGGGTCTAAACTGGATTTTAGGATTTCCATATTACCATAACAACTAAAACATTGTAAATTCCATAAAGTAAAAATCTGTTAACGCAAAGGTTCACATAAGGTTAAGATACTTAACAGAATTCAAGGCACAAAGAAATTCACCGGTGTCTGTTTTTGTGCATCTGAATATTAAATCAGAATGACTATTATCAATCTGCAGCTGGGACACTGTCATCTCCTCCTAGTAAAGCTCTGAGCTCAGGTGGCCAATGGGACGAACACATACATCAGTACAGACAGTCTATGGACATCTATGGCCCCTGCATGCATTTGAGTAGTTAAATTGTGTTCTTAGTATATGCCAAATTGTCGTAAGTATGAGGTGTGCTTATACAGTATATAAGTTTCTCTCTAAGCTTGTGCTGTATATATACTAGCCAAGGGTCCTGCCTGAGCAATTTTGGGAACTGAAAACATACTTTAATTTTATCTCAGATAAGCACAAATTGATTGTTTCTCAAAACAAACACTGATATATAGAGAAAATAATGGTAAGGGTTACCCTAACTATATCCTTAGGCTTAGAATATGAAATCTGTATACTGTTTATAACTTTTGCTAAATGCATTGTAAACATTTATTTCTATCAGAACACATTTGTTTTATTACCATCTGCACCTGCAACTGTGCTTTTATAGTGAGAAACAGTGTTACTCTGGCAAACAGGGGAGAACAAAACACTATAATTGAATTACCTTAAACACTCTCTGTTTTGCTTTTAAAAGGACCAGAAAAAAAACAAACAAACAAACAAACAAACAAACAGAGAGGGTGAGAAAAGTAGATGAGGCAAAGAAGTATTGTCCTTGTTTCTATAGTGCTTAGTGCACCACCCAAACTCAGTGCCAAAACTGTACTGTTGTTATCCAGTCCAAGTTGGCTGAAATAGAGGACAATTAGACGACACCCATTCCCCTTTTCCAGCCTTCCCACTCAAATCCTGTGTTGTTCTGAGATCATGTATCAGTCCTTGTCAGAGTAATGCAAAAAAAAATTTTTTTTGTATTCTGAGCCTTGCATGAAACAATATATCTTCACTTTCAGATATAAAAAGCATGACCTCCAGAGCTACTTTGATGCATTCTCCTGTTTCCTGAGCCCATTACAATCCACTACATAACCGCAGGGTGACAACAGAGCCCTGCCTGCCCGCTCATCCAACTGTGCATCATCAGCACTAGTGTTACAGCTGAGCCAAAGTGAGCTGAGCCCAGTCGGCACACAGACTCACACATACGCACACACACACTCAGTGCAGTGATATCATAGCAGAGGCTGGTGGAATGAAACAGTTGTTGGGGTTGCACAATTGCACCGGGCCAAACACAGAGCCCTGAGGGGCACCCTTCCCTGCCAGCAGATGCCCTGGAGAGAATCGCAGGAATCGATGTGTATGCTTACATACACCACACACACTGTGAATGTGACATGCATCTTCCTCCATGCAGGAACTCCTGAAGGCATATTTAGAGATGATGTAATCCAGATCCACACCTTTCCTCACGCAGCACCTAGCATATACATGCACATACTCTGTAGCTGCACTCTCACACACAAGCATTCTGGGGCTAGCCCCCCTCTCACCTGCACCTGCATGAAGGAGCCCCTGTAGAAGCAGCAGGCAGCGGCTGACAGGGCACTCCACAGGCTGCATCTCTCCGTCATGGCTCCTGTCCTCCTCTCTTCGGCTCTTCCACCCCTGGAGTCCACTAGAAGCCCCGGGTCATGTCCCTATCCCCTTGTGTTCACACGTGCACAAGCCACTGCCGCAACTGATCAGTGCTATCGCTGTTCCACCAGAGCCAGTGTCATCTCAGATCTGCACCGGCTTCCTCTCTCTCCCTCTCAGTGTCTCGTTCTCTCTCTCTCCCTCTCTGACTTTCAATATATCTCTCCTGCTCAGTTCCACTGCCTCTTACTCTCACTCTAGCACTTGCTATGCTTCACAGCGCTGGCAGGGATTACCTCATCGCTCTTGGATGAAAGCAGTGGGTGGGGGGAGGGACGGAGGGGGAGAGGGAGGGATGTAGAAAGAGAGAGATGCTTGCAGGCACCGAGACCCCACCCACCCCCTCCTCCAGGGCTCCAAACAATGCTGGGGGGAGAGAGAGACAGAGAGCAAGAGGTATGTGGCGCACGCATTCAGCACCTACTCAAAGGAATTTTCCCTTTTATTCCGGTTTGAAAGACTGCAAAAGAAAAGTACAAGGGGGGGCATTCAGGGAAAAAGAGTCTATAGACACTCACCCACATGCACATACACACCCCCACACCCATCGAGTCACACAAGCAGAGAAAACAGTTAAATCCAGGCACACATGACTGTTGGTGTATGAGTTGATGTTGTAAGTCTGGGCATGCAGGAGCTATTTAAATGTGAGTTGTGCTTGGAAATAAAATTATGTTTTCTAGGAACATTGTAAAAACCTGCTAATGAGCCTCAGTCCTTGATATTCCCTATCGGATACTACCCGCGCATGCTACTTACTCAAGATAAAATGAGGCTGACTCTGGTACAGCAGTCTAGGGTGGGGCGTTTGCTCCCTGGGGACTATTGTGACATCAAAATGGACTCTTTGCTATAGCAACCAACTCAAAGCTTTGACAGCAGCATCCTTAAAATTTGACAGTCCACCCCAAAATTTCTGTCATATACTTACCCTGAAACCTTTCAAACAGAAACAGACCAAAATTTAAACTGTGCCACCTGCCTAGATCTCAAATTCAGCTCTCATCTGTGCTTCTTGATGCATCGAGACACATGACAGGTTGCATGTCTCATAAGTAAACACTTCACACCAAGATTTTAGAGCTAAAGTGGAGGAGGAAGAATATCAGTGAATAATGACTTAAAGCTTTGTTTCAGCATTCAACACACTTGCCTGGAAGTTTCTAGTGAAACTGAAGACCTCAATAAGCTGTTTTAGATGTGTTTAATTACTGAAACTCTGCAGGATAGTGGTCCTTCAGGAGCAGGAATGGACACTCCTGTTTTAAATCCACCATTTAAAACCAGACAGCTGGTAAGACATCTGCATTGCTGTAAAGATCACATCAGCATTTTGGGTCTATAAATGTGCATATTTGGTTCCCTAAAAAGCTTAGCTACTAAGCAATGAAGCTTACAGTGTCACCTAGGGAAGCCACACAATGAAAAACAAAAGATATAATTAGACGAGAACCATTCAGCACAGAAATCTCTCTGATGCTATTGTACATTTGCAGATAATCCGGTAAGAACATGTTCATTTCATGTTGAACGCTCATCAGCCTGAGACAATGGGAGGATGAATGTCAAGTTGAAGCTATTAAAAGTAGAAGATAGCATGTGGTGTAATCCAGTGCGTGGGTTAACGTCATGTGTTGTGGTGTGTGTGTGTCATTTGCCTCATGGGAGCATGAAATGAGAAAAGGATTTCATGTTATTACCACACATATGAGGAGCAGTCTCATATGACACACACATGGTGAAACACATATGGTGACCACAGACATACAGTATTTGTGAAAGCGATGAAATTACTGCTTAAATTGACTTTTTGTTGGTTGGTCTTCCTGTGGCTTTGTGGTACTATCAAAGCAATGCTTTATTTATTTGAGTGTCCTGACCAGACCCACACAGCAATAATGGCTCAACCAATAGTGTGAGACTGGGGTGGGAATATCTTTTTGTTCGACATGTGTTTGAAAACAGTCATTATTCTTCAAGGTCTATCCTATTGAAACCATGACTTTGGCATTGCTAGTGCTAGAGTTTAAGACACAATGTCTTGATTTCAAGCAGAGGAATACACACGCGTGTGTTGTGGTGCTCTAATGAATGGTGGAGGAGACTTACACGGAAGAGAAGAAATTGCTGAAAAAAGTTGCTATTTTTGTTTTCTTTGCGCACAATAAGTGTTTTCGTAGATTCATAAAATTAAGGACGACACATGGACTATTTTAACAATGTCCTTAGTACTACCTTTCTGGACCTTGAATGTGGTAGTTCCCTTGCTGTCTATGCATGCTCAGAAAGCTCTCAGATTTAATCAAAAATATCTTAATTTGTGTTCTGAAGATGAACTACATTTTTGGGTGAAGTATCCTTTTAATTTCGTGGCATAACACGAGACATAAACAACTCATTAAAGTCGTTAAAGAGATCTTAATTTCTTACTTCTTTCCTACTTCTCTGCCCTAGTTCTCTACTTTCTGTGCTCCTTCTCTATTTCTTGTTTTCGGTCTCATGCTGTTGTGTGTTTCTATGCTGATCGTGGCTTTTCCTTCACAACTCCTCCTCAATCTTTCATTCAGTCTCTCTCTCAGTTAAATATTAATTACACAGTGAGTGTCCTGAAGGCAGGGTGCAGCGGTACAATGGAGAGGAGCTAGACTCTGTGAGCGAACTGATAATGAGGAGGTGGAGGGGGTTCGTCTCTACCTCCATCTGCCTATAGGGCCCAAGCACGCTTACCTCCCCCTTCCCATTAACATTAATGAGCTTGGCCCTATTGGAATTCTGGGTATTGTAGTTTGCGTGTGGTATGGCTCTTACCCAAGTCTGTACTGCTTTTGCCGATCAAGCAGTTCGGTCATTTGGTTTGATCTGTAGCAGTAATAGAAGACCATGAGAAGCATGTTAACGAGTGAGGCCTAGTCAGTTTACAGGGCTAATCAATGCAGAGCTGTGTAGTGATTTGATTTAAACAGAATAACCGGCTGTTCTATATGTATTTCCATGCTGAAAACAGGAGGGAGGGGGGAAAGAGGGGTATCACAACCCCCATCTTTCACCAGCTGGGTCTACATCAATTCATAGCCTCTCTCTCTGTCTTCTTATGCATTAGTATTGCAATTTTTTAAAACCTCTAAATATGAGAACTTAAATCATGTGACTTGTTGAAGAGAACTGCACTGTTACTCTTCTAATTATTCTAAATTAGGATTTTTCCTGGTGCGATTTTACCCATAGAATTGCACTAAATGAAATACTACTGCTGCTGGTACTGTAGTACTGCTAGAGCAGATCAGCTTTGATATATTTCAATAGAATTTTCAATAATACAATTATCGAAAGGAAACTGCTTGGTATTAGCTAGCGGAAAGGTTAGAAGTTCAATCCTACGGTGCTGGGAGAGGTGTGAGATCTAGGAATAGCTGAGATAATGAGATGACAGCCCAGCAGAAAATAAACATCAGTATCAACGGCTGAATGGAAGATCGCAATTATGAACACCTCAAGAGATCACACATGCCTGGGCCTCTGGGAACATTCTGTACTGGCATGAAGACCAGTTGTACATCTCTGTTTTCAGCCGAAAGAGCTGTTTTTTGCCATTACAGTGAACATTCAGGGCAGAGACTCATTTTTAACTCAGACACCATTAAAGTTTCATATTGTGGCGGAGAAGAGAGCGAAGGATGGCATCCAAGAAGTGGAGGGAAAGGAGGCTGTGCTTTCAATAAACTGCTACAATAACCTTTGGCAACTAGTCAAATTAGACTCAAGGCAACATGGATAAGGTGTTTGACATGCCTCAAAAACTCAAAAACCATGAATAAACCTTTGTGTTTTTCAAATTTGTAACCACCAAATTATCCTCTTTAATAAATTACAAAATTGTAACTTTTAACTTTAATATTAGGCTATAACTGGTTTCCTACTAGTCATGTCCTTTTCTCTTTTTAGAGATTTAACAGAACATGCGAGTTTGAGCAGCTCTGTTCAGCTGAGGACAACCAACACTATATCTCAAAAAAGAAGCAGAGCTGAATAAATAAATAGGAGAAAGAGTGTTTTTTGTTCAGAGAAAGAAAAAGGAATGTTTTCTCTCTTGTGAGGATACCAAATAAATAAGTTTAAAATTCAAAATATGCATTTTTTTTTCTTCCAAAAGATGCATCTTAGCGCGAGAGCGGCCCGCCTCAGTGACGTCACAATGACACGCGTTCTAAACATTCGCTGCTTCTGTCTCATATTGCTGTGAATTCTCTTTCGCTTAGACTGAGTGTAAGGCTAGCGCTGTAGACCTCCGGGCAAACACGGGAAGCCGGTAACACCGACAGAATCTACAAAAAGGGGGGGGGAGGAGGGGGCATTTCGTTTTCAAAATGGCCATGCTTTTTATAATCTGCCTCAAAACAATAACAAAACTATTATAACTGAAATAGACCAAATCCTTTATGAAAACAGACCAACTAAACCGATCTTAAAGGATCTACATCAAATAAAAAGGAAAACTTGTGGTATTGATGGACTTTGGCGTGTTAATGCTACGCGATGGGTAGAATTAGGGTTGTGGGGTAGATGCGTATCATATGTAACAGTTATGTGAAAACTGCGTATGATGCCAACAAATTATGCACTCCAGACACGTGTGTAGCATGTAGGCCTACACGCCAAGTCCATTTCTACATATCAATACCAAGGGGTTTCGTTTTTATTTGGCTTACTATACGCATTTTCATGAGACCGGGCTTGATCATCACAATAAGACTGAATATAGAACATAGAACAATATAGATAAATTAACTACACAAAAATCCATTATGCCTACACATTTTGTAAAAAATTCCATGAGGCCTATTAAAGTCTGAAATTTCCTGAGAACTTTATTTTATTAAACAAAATTACATCTAGTACAAAAATATCAATATTGAACTTGAATCATTAATGAGGTAGGTCTACTTAAGGTTTGGATTCTGTTTTGGAAGTGTCTTAGTAGTCATTTATAAACATAATTATGTTACAAGTTTCGTTTTTAATGGAATAAACAGATACGGATTGTTGCTAAAAACAGTGCTCAGTCAGAAGACTGGTAAAGATGTGCACTGTCTGTCTGGGTAGTTACGTACAAATTCCAAATTACATGACAAAAATTGTACTTAGTAATGTAATTCAGTACATTACACATAAATTGTTGATTTAAATAGGATAATCTATATTATAAAGTGTAAATAATATGCAATCAATAACTGTAGTCTGATAAAGTATTCAAAATGTAATGTAATCTAATTACAAGTACTTCCTATTTGGATTCTTACATGTAATCAGTATTACCCGTACAGTACAGTAATATGTTGCATAATATGCAGAACTCACCATTTTCCAAAATGTTCCTTCCTCAAAAGTAAAAAAATAACTAAATGCATCAATTAAGATGAATCAACAATTCACATCAGTCCTATCCTTGAAAAGAATAAATAAATACATGAAAAAAAATTCAGGGCCTTGTGCGTCATTGTGTGTGAATGCGTCATTGAAAAAGTGGAAGTTTCACTTGTGAGAAAAAGTGGAAAAGTAGAAGTGTGCACATATTATATTTAGCGTGTTTAAATTAGAAAGTGTGTGTTTTGAAGGTTTGAGGGTCATGTGGGTCTGACCACACCTAACCTTCCCTCACAGAGCTTCAGGAATTAAACACCAGTTTGTAGCTCCATCTAGAGGCAGCGGAGTTCACTACACATCAATTAAATGCAGAATCTAATATCTTAATGACAGCAAATAAGGGCAGGGATAGGAAGAACATTAATTTGCACCAAATCAGCACATACTAAAAGAACTCATTACATTAATATCTTATTACATCTCCAAATGGTGCTTTTAGTTAATGAATACAGGACTTGTGCCTAATTAAGCATGAAATAACCATATTCAGCAAGTTGTCAGGGACTGAGCCTGAAATATAGCCTAAATCAAAGAACAGACAGATTGAAGTAATACACAGATATATTAACAGAATTCTTTCCAGCTTCTCCTTATTAAAGAGGAGAGATTTAGATTGTTTAAATGACTTCTTGTTATAAGAGAAAGAAGAAAAAAAGACTTACTTCCACATATTCTCCTTGGTTGTCTGCGGTGTTCAGCTGTCTGTGAAAATAAAATAAAACAAAAACATTGACAACATTGTTTAATAACACAAAATGTGCATATTATACTATATTATGCCAAATGACCAGAGAGTCATTTAATCAGTCGTAACTGCCAAATAAACCCTGATCAGAAAAGCACTTTATGCACAACTACTTACATTGCAATCTAAATGAATAAACTGACATGAAAATTAATAGTCAAAATTATGGTCTTTTATAAGAGAGAAAATCAACAGATGTAACAGTGAATTATATACTGTGCTTGTACAAAAATACTGACCAATCAGAATCAAGTATTACATAGACATGCATAAATAGTTTGTATTTAAGCATATGAGAAGTTTTTTTCCTATTGCATTTTTACAGGATATGACATATGACAGGATAAGTCACAGCAGAACTTGAACTTTATTTAACATCCAAAGGAAGTGAAAAGTGCAGAGACAGAACTTTTGAACACAGTATATGAATATTATAATGATTTTAAAATCTTGAAACATGAAAGAATCACAAAGAAACACCTTTTTTATAACCAATAAGTATTTCTTTTTGGGCCAGTAAAACAATTGTAAATGAGAAAGCAGCATTATTATTAACAAGACAAATAAAAAGCAATTCTAATTTGTATAGTTTTACATTAAGAAAATGTTCAAAAGCCATTAGTCAGTAATACACAATACATATTACACATATTACATATTTACATTACACATATTACATTTAATTTATTTTCAATTTCTCCTCCTTGGATCGCCACCTTACCGTGGTGGAGGGGTTTGAGTGCTTGAATGATCCTAGAAGCTATGTTGTCG
>JAUMHE010000059.1:3651213-3665299 GCA_032359235.1 Enteromius mattozi
AAATCTCCTTTGTACATTTAGATATGCTTATAAATCAAGAACAAGACATTTATAGCTGTATTTATAAACTGCTTACTGATGACTATTAATGTTGGAACAGTGCATTATAAAAGATGAACTGACTGTTTACTAATGCTTAACTAATGATTCATAGCGTGTAGTTATTATAAAGTGTTACCCAGTAAGGGGTACTTAAAGAAGAATCACAGCTGTACAAAAGTGTAACTAACATTAAGGAAGAAAAATGTTTTGTAAGATAAAACTATTATTTGTTGTGTTCACAATAATCCCAATAATCTTAAAATGAATTATAATCAAAAAAGAAAACAGCAGATCTTATTTACACTTACATTTTGGATTATGAGATTACTGATAATAGAATTGATCATTGATAGCAGAATATAAATTAATAAATGTTTAAATATGTACTTGTCTATGTTTATTAATTTTTACTAATTGTGATATATACATATTTCGACTATTATAGTAGTATTATATTATAAAATTCAACTGAATTTCTTTTTATTCTCTGAAAAATTATATATATATATATATATATACACATATATATATTCAATTTATCTAATTAATTACTGATTAAAACGTAATATTTATTTTGCAATATTTACTGTTTTGTCTTTCACGCTAATACTGTTAATCATCATACTGTTAGGCTACATTTTAATTGTTACTGTTAAAATGTAAATAGGTTTTCATTCATTTAGGTACAATAGGTACAATAAATATGTTGAATAATATTTTTTTGTGTGTGTGTGGGGGGGGGTAGATTGTGTGTGTGTGTGTGTATGAGTTATTTAAATATCTTTTTTAAATATAGCTTAGGTTGTGTACTTTAGTTTAAACATATAATCTTAGTGAATGTACATAGTGTATGTAGGCATCTGTCGAAAAAACTTGTGATTTTTCTTTTTCTGCCATTATGTGTGTTTTCAGGACTGAGCTTTTAAGTGCATTTGCTCGTATTATAATACTTCTCTCAGTTGCAGTTTATACATATACAAATCCCATATATTTCCCCTTATTTGACCTTATAATACTCAAACTAATCTAATATAAACGACTTTTATTTTCATCAAGAGTTTGTTTTTTCCCTTGGTCGATGTTCAATTCGGCTCATATTGATCTAGTCTGAAGTACATTCATTTGCTTTGTGCAGCAGAAGCCCCAAACGTCATTACGCTATTCCCATATCCCATCACTGTCCTCAGAACAGCTTTGGTTTTACCTTGAGGCATGTGGAGCAAAACAACAAAAAGCCTCTAAAAAACATATGCTGCCTCCATCAGAAAGGAACGTTAGCCTTTAAGGCCATTATAAAAATCAATAATGTCAACAGTCCTGCTCCTTTATAACACCCCGATAGCTTTGACAAGGACAGTGGGGCATTATTTAAGGCATTTTGATCTTTAATAGTCCTTTTTAAGCGACCAGAGACTTTAACCGCACTAAGAAACCTCATGGCAGAGTGATACCGGTCTGAATGATTGCACCACTCTATGGCGGAAGCCCTAAATCAAATATACTCACTCAGTCTGCGTTTGAGCATGGTCTCTGACTCCTGTGTCCTCTTGTGTTTTTTCCGGGACGATGAGCCACAAGTCCTCACTTCTGGCTTTTGTAGGTGTGTGTGTTTGTGTTTGTGTGTGTGGGTGTGTGTGTGCACTTCCTCTGCTCAGGGCTGATGCTCTGTAAGCAGCAGCAGCAGCAGCAGCAGCAAAAGGACTTCCTGTGGTTGCTGGGCGGATACATGTGATCTGTACTTTAGCAGTAATGCCATATTTACTCAATAGCTCTCGATGTTGACATGCACAAGAGCTTCTTGGTCACTCTGTCAAAGGTCACTTGACTCCGTCTCAGAATCTGACTGGAATTCTAAGATGTCTAAGAAAATGTGTATCACCATATACTAATAATATATAATGTATCTTTTTACTTTATATAAGATGCTATTTATATTATCTTATTACAAAAGCATTTTATGTAGCTTGTACCTACTACCACTTCATAAAACAAAAACAATTTACCTCTGACCTTCTTCTTGACCTTGTTTTTTATTGTTCTTAAGTTTAGTTTAACATGTACCAAATTATGACAAACATTAGGCAAAAATTATCTCCAAGATGTGTAACAATATATAATTTAAGCGGTATTTCCTCATTATTATGACATAACTTTATTTATATATTTATTTAAATCCAATATTTTCCATGGATTTCTCTGTATATTTCTAGAAATGTATTAAATACAAAAATGAGCTGTGGATAAAAGATGCACATTAATGTATTCTTGTCTTCATCTTCACACGTACAATAGTGGAGCAGACGTATTTGCCAAAGTGTTGTTTATAAATGTGTTGCATCTCACTTCCTTTCTTGAGCTTACTTCCTGCATGAACATGAGTGTGTGAGGGTGTGTGTTTGTGATAAGAAAGAAAGTGAGAAGAAGTTTGAAAGGGCGTTGCTAGTTTCTGTCAAGTTTGTAATTTATACTGTAATGTGTAAAAAAGCCCCCCCAAGTTGCAATTTTTAAAGACAAAGATGCAAATCACATTAGATCATACATTTCTAATATCTATTCTCAAATCTGTGTCTTGAATTTGCTTTAATAAGCCAAACAGTAAGTCTCCAATGCTACTCTTGATTTCAACACTTTGTGAGTTAAATGCAAAAAGGTCACATCATTTATATATACAGTACATATATATATATATATATATATATATATATATAATTCATATTTTTGTTTAAAATGACACA
The DNA here is from genome assembly GCA_032359235.1 of Enteromius mattozi. Classification (NCBI taxonomy): domain Eukaryota; kingdom Metazoa; phylum Chordata; class Actinopteri; order Cypriniformes; family Cyprinidae; genus Enteromius; species Enteromius mattozi. The sequence continues at coordinate 3,653,991 of JAUMHE010000059.1, forward strand.
ATTACAAATTAATAAACATTAAATTAAAATTAAAATCTATTACATACTGACAGTATAGAAGCAATACTAAAACACTGCTGGATGTACTGCTCATACTGTTATGGATTAAGTATGCAAAAAAAAAAAAAAAAAAGTATATGCTTTCATACAAACTTGCGCAACAGAAAAGAAGAAAGTGGAAAATGTGTGATAGATTATTTTTCTCTCCATGTTCACTGTGTGTGAATATCCCACTCTTAATACATACTTCAAAAGTTATCAGTTTTTTTATTATTTATACTTTTATTTTCTAGTATGCACACTAGTGGACAGCCTTGTCTTTGACTCTGCAGTAATGATCTGTCTGACCAGCAGAGGACAGCAGTGGTCTAAATACCACTCTCCTACTCTACAGGCTTTATATAGGTGCTAATTATCAAGTGGCCATGAACTGAGCCTACATTAGCAGCATATTAGTCTTGAGTTGGTTTAATGTGCACCAAATTATGAGCGAAATTAGCCAAAAATCTATTGGCTACAATTAAGTCATGGAACATTACTGTACATCTAGTAAGTGACAAGCCTGTTAATAACTTCATGAGGCTTTTGAGAAACACACATCATTCTGTTAAATAACAGCTAAAGCTACAGAGATATATGTGATCTATATATGATCTGTCATGCCATTTACAACATACTACACTTTTAATAATCAATATCTTTGATTCCAAAGAATCTGAAACATCCATGAAATATTTGGACAAAGTGTGAAATCTTCTGTAAGAACCAATTACAAGCTTTGACATAATAAAGCAATTTTATTATTATTGTTTATGTCATATCCTGTAAAAACCCCTTTTAGTAAGCTTTATTTTTAAGAGCATACACAAAGCAGTAAGTGTGATTTAAATCAGAATCTTCTATGTTGGATGTACTCTCAAGTAAAATGTCTAACTATAGTTCCACTTACAGGTAGGTGATGCAGAAAAAGGGATAAAAGGGAAAATTACGGTAACAAGAGGGCTAGAGTGACAGTAGAGTGCTGTTACCACAATAACATCTAGCTTTGACATAATAACCGGGCATATGCTATGTTAAATGTGCAGGTCTGATTCACAGACGACAGAATGTGAAGTGCTTCAGAGGTGACAGAGCACAGCGCTATTTAAAGCTACACATCTACACACACTGCCAGAACACACACCAATACACTTCATTCTTCATGTTTTATCAGATCTTCATCTTCATAGTCAAGTTATCGACAGATGTTCTTTCAGTAAGAATGTTTGTTCAGAGTTATCTGGTTTTAATAATATGTCTCAAATCAATATGAAATTGGTTTACTTCCGAAATGTTTCAGTTGAACGTTTTTTTTTTTTTCAGAATGTTCACAGAACATTCAAAAGTAACATTCTCATAATGTTTACAAAATTCTAAAATCCTCCTATAATGTTCACATAACAATAAATAAATAAGTAAATATACTAAAACATTTAACAAACTTGAGGTTCAGAAATAATATTTTTAGAACTTAAAGTGCTCCTATTATGGGTTATGAGAGTTTTGACAGTCATGCATGCAAAGTCAAAAAACACTTTGATTTGTTTAAGGACTCCCAAATGATTCATTCAATGATTCATTTTTCCACACCCATCTGGGGATTGGTCGATTTCATTTAATGCAGTGTTTGTGAGCTTTTACTGCTCCAAAAGCGGCACCTAGTGGCCAAGAATAAATTAACGTTTTCATTCAGACCAACACAAAAAAACCCCACAAAGTTGGCGAACAACATGCTAATGTCAACATGAAACTGCTTGGGATTCATTTAAAAAAAAGACTCATTTCAATGATTCAGAGTCAACTCTTTCTTTTGAGAGACAATAACTTAATTCACGGTGCACTCTCAGATTTAAAACAGGATGTTTTCATTTACTTAGAGCTGTGTTACTGTTGTGGCAATTTTAAGCAACTCTCACCATGTAAGAGGCAAACTTAAGAAATTGTCTTTTAAAGCTTTATTCTTTGCAGAGTAGGTCAAACAGTCATACAGAAACACACAGTTTGCTGCAGAGTGCAACTAAGAGGGAGGGCAGTCCTCCACTTTTATATTTTAGTCTCACTCAAGGTTACAACCTCACAACTGCTGTACCTTTCCACCAGAGGACAGTAACATGAAAACACTTCCCTATATGATTTCTACCAAAGCCTAGTCCCCTTTATTTAGGATCCCCATGACCCCTTAGGTCAAATACAGAGACCTCTGGACCCCCCAGCTGTCCCTCTCTCATCAGTATAAATAAATTTTCCTCCACAGTTACACATCACATGAAAGATAGTTTTTAAAAGTCCATAATATGGCACTTTAATAGGAACACTAGCAAAACGTTCTTAAAACATACTGTATCTGTGCCAGATTCACTGTCCTGAACAAACCTAAACTATTATAAATTCATGGTAAACCATAAAATGTTGAATATTAATATCCAGAATAATCTTTTTTACTATAAGTATATAGATAATGAGTGAGATAATTGTTGCAGTGTTACAAACGGCACATTACTCCATTATTTGCATCTATCCAGTTTTTGTTTGGCTTCAGGAGACTAATTTCACATTGGACCTTGAGAGGTGATTCAACACAGAACCAAAATTGTTTATTGTATCATAATAATTCATCACATAAAACACACTGTGTTTGGCACATACCCATCTTTGAGCCGTAACCTGCCACATGTACTCTAGGGAATAAAAAGCATGGTGTACAGTACAGAAGGCTGTAAACCCTTTTTGAGACTGAGGTTAAGTTTGTAGTCTTAAATCTAACACTTACTAGTGTGCACTATTGCTGTGTTTATGTACAAGTCTTCCTCTTCCTCCCCAGGCCATTCGTATCCCACTGTTCCTCTCTCTGTCTCTCTCGCTGTTCCTATCAACAGATAAAACAGACGATATGAAGATAAGGAAGAAAAGCAAATATGATGAATCTAATTTGTAAAATTGTTCACTCTCTGATAAAGGCAACATCCGCTCCCTGAGGCTCAGCTCAAAAATGCTTTTCATTGGCTATCGGATCCGAAAGGTTAATGTTTTTTCTCTTTCTGAAAATGTACTCACCTTCAGGCCATCCAAAATATAGACAAGTTGGTTTCTTCCACAGGTTTGTAGAAAAGTAGTATTATATCAGTGTCTCAGCAATGGATCCTCTGCAGTGAATGGGTGCCGTCAGAATGAGAGTCCAAACAGCTGATGAAAGCAAACACACCACTCCAGTCCATCAATTAATGTCTTGTGAAGTAAAAATCTGCATGTTTGTGAAAAACAAACAAATCCATCATTAAAGAATTTTAAGTTTTAAATACTTGTGTTTGGTTTAAATGCGAGTCCATAATATTGCTGTCTCCAGAGAAAGCCATCTCATATGAATCACTAGAGAAACATGCACAGATCAAACACTGTTTACAAGCAAAAAACAGTTCTAAACAAATATAATGGTGGACTATGTGCTTTATCACTGAAGGAAGTGCAATTATGGATTATCGTATTATCTAGTCCAAACTTTCGCCAGAAACAAAGGTTTGAAGTTAAAAACGTCTTAATGAATAATGATGGATTTTTTACTTGTTTGTTATTACTTAACAAGACATTGATTGAGTTGTGTGAATTACTTGTGGATTATTGTGATGCTTTTATCAGCTGTTTTGGCTCTCATTCTGACGGCACCCATTCACTGCATCCCTACATTTCTCTAAATCCGTTCCCAGGAGGAAACAAACTCCTCTACATCTTGGTCTGAGGGTGAGTACATTTTAAATAATATATTTATTCTTAGATGACTTATTGTTTATTTATATGAAACTACTTTTAGCTTCCATAATTTGAGGAAGGAACACAGGAGTGAGGAAATCAGACGGGATCAGACTCACACTGCTGACCTTTTCTCTGCTCACAATGCCTTTCTAAAGAGAGAAATCCTCAAGGAAAGGAAAGATTATGCCTGAAAACACAAAAGGTTTTTTTCTCGTCTTATATTTATTTTTATAGTCAGTTAAATGAATTCTGATTAGCACTGTACTGTAGAGAGAAAGCCTGACATGAGATGCATGACAGATGTTTTCAGTGAGGCGGCGACGGGAGGGATGTAATCTTTAAAAGGAGAGCAACCCAGTGGTTAAACTGCTATAATCTCTTGTGTGTGTGCTTGTGAGCAGTGTTTTTGTCCATCTTGTCCCTCTCGTCCACACTTCACCAGATTAACTCCGGCGGGAGAGTCATGGATTAATGCAAACATCACACACACTTACACCGGTCAGACCATTTAACTCCATCATCTTCCTCTGTCATCCTGCAGAGACACAGATACTGAACGGTGTACAGAACCACGCTGTTTGAGGATTATTCTATATTTCTTTGTTTATAATACGTTGACAGTCAAAATATTATTGGCTTCATTCATGTGTTCAGCTGTCCATTGAGGTTTATGAATGATCAGCTGGCAGTTTTAATTGTGATTTGAAACAACTGAATCTAATTAAAATTAGACTTTTATTTAGAATGGATGCAGTCAGTTAATGAAAAATGACTGTAAAACATTTTACAATATTACTGAAAAAATTGTGGGGAAAATGTATTTTTACTGTTTTCAACATTCATAAGATTCTTTTTTTTTTGTACAGACCTTCCATTGAATACTCAAAGATCGTTTATTGTCTCCTTTATTCCTTATTCATGGTGTTATGTGAATAGCAAGGGATCTGCTCCTGGATTATTTCTTGTTCTTACATCATTTGGGTCTAGTCTGAGCCTACAGTCAGGATATTAAAATGTCATGTACAAACAGCATGAGATAAAGAGGCTGGGGTGAGGTGAAAGTGGTCGCTGCTCACATTAAGAGATTTGTGTCCATATGGAGCAGAAAACTAGAAGTCAAGGGAGCTTGGATAGTGCGCCTCTAGCTCTTCCCTAGTCCTCTTTAGTGTTGATAGTGTGTCCTGACTGTTGTTACACGTGAAGGACAGTTGTTGAAGTGGTAGAGGCCAGGTGTGAGATACTGATGAAGGTTGAGACAGCATGAATGAAGCCAGGTGAATGAATGAAGGTGACCTGCAGAGCTCCATCACAGCAGCTGAGCAGGTGTGCTTTTAGTGCTCTCTCTGCTCCTCTCTTTATTGACTCTCTCTTGTTTTCATCTTGTTTTCATTTATCTTCAACACAAACTATTTTGACATTGAATCTGTCTGTATTAGGACATCTTTTAGATGAACAAAATACTTTTTATAATGAGGTGATATTTGCACAGCCATTAACCTAACTCTCACACAAACTTGCTGATATGAGTAGATTTACACATGCAAATAAGCATAATTTCGATGATTTATGATGACCATTTTTTAAAAATGATTCAACATTTCACGTGGAAAGGAAAGTTTGGTCAGATTTAACAGTTTATGCGATGTCAGCATGAAACATCTTGGGATTGGTTTGAAAACGACTTGTTTCAATGAATTAGAGTTGACTGCTTCTTTTGAGAGACAATGGCTGCATCTGAAAGCCTGGGTAGCTGATTTGTAATGGTTTAACATTTTTTCTGAAGTTATATTCAATAGCAGAAATGTGGTTCCATATGGGTGAATTACACCTAGTAAAGTATGTTTTAATCACCATGAGATCGGTGTAAAAGGTCCACACACTACAATTAAATAAAACATAAATTTTATGACGACAGACACAACATGACACTGTCATAATTTATATTTAGTTTATGCCTGCTATAGGGCGCTTACCTTAACGTAAATATAGATCATGGTAACACTTTATTTTGATAGTCCACTTTAGATATTCTACTAACAGTAATTCACGAGTTCGCACTTCCTTATGATCACAAAATTTAAGCGTATTTGGCGTGCTGTCTGAAGTCGAACGCTCGAATCCCGCTCGCCCCCCGAGGAAAACGCGAAATAGATGGTGGAGAAGGGGAGGAGGAGGGATGCGTAACGAGATAAGGAAGGGATGGAGAAGGGCTTATTTAAAGGAAAGGTTTATGAATTTGGTTGGCTGGAAGAATTGGCTGATTAGGGAATTGGTAACAGCTGGGAGTAATCATGCATCATTACTCCTCCTAAAACTTGTCTGGCGACATCACTTCTCGAGTTCGCGCTTCCTTATGATCACAAAATTTAAGCGTATTTGGCGTGCTGTCCTGGGAGCGAGCCGGAAAGTCGAACGCTGAGCCCCAGGGGAAGGAACCCTAGCAGGTGGAACCCCGACCAGGGCTGAGCTCAGCGTCCGGCTCGAATCCCGCTCGCCCCCCAAAGAAGCTTTGAGTAGGACAGCAGCCAAATAGCCCCTAAAAATGCGCGGAGAAGGATGCTGGACGGGTGGCTGAGTAAATTTGGGAGGTTCATGCATTGTTGGGGGGGGGGGGTTAGATTCGTGGAGGAGGCAACGCTGGAGACTGGACCAAGCTGGGGTTGAGACCTGTTAAAAGCAGAAAACAAGGGTTAAAAATGTTTTTTTTTAATTTATTTATTTTTTTTTTTTTTAAACTGAAGGAAAGGGGAGGGGAAACGGCCTCACCAAGAGGCGAAGAAGGGGAAACGGCCTCACCAAGAGGCGGAGAAGGGGAAACGGCCTCACCAAGAGGCGGGGAAGGGAAAACGGCCTCACCAAGAGGCGGGGAAGGGAAAACGGCCTCACCAAGAAGCGGGGAAGGAAAAACGGCCTCACCAAGAGGCGGGGAAGGGAAACGGCCTCACCAAGAGGCGGGGAAGGGGAAAATAGACTAAGAGGGGCATACTGGAGTAACTATTGAGGGGGAGGGTAAAAATGGACTGACCGACTAGAGGGAAAACTGAGGGCTTGAGGAGGGGGAGGTTCGGGGATGGCTGAACGGGGAACTGGAAGAGGGCCGGCGAGGGTTTGCATTGCTCTTCTGATGGCTGCAGGGTCAGAGCAGATGTAACCTCTGAAAGCTTCCGAAGACCAGCGTCCTAGAGTTTGAATTTGGCTAGAGGACAGCCCCTTCTCAGCTGCTGAAGTTGCTGCTCCTATCCTGAATGAATGTGAAGAGTATTTTCCGGGGGGGAAGCCTGACAGCTGGAGAATGATCTTGAGGTGTTTCTGGAACCAAAATCTTGAAACGGGTTTGTTTGACTCGTCAATAAATAGGGGTTCGGAAGGTGAGAGGGCGAACGTCCTTCTGAAAGCTAAGAAGGCCTGCAGAGTCTGGAAGGGTTGGATAGGGGAGTTGAGATCAAATATGTAAATGAAGTGACCTCTCTTGAGCTGATCTGTCTTACTTTGTTTAATTAGAAAAAACATTGTTTGGTTATCCCTGATTGACAGATCGGAGACTGTGGGGTGGATATTGGGGTTGAATGGAGAATTAACTGTGAGTTCGGAGCATCTTAGGAAACCGAAGAAAGCCAGGGCGTCGAGTGTTCTTGCGACAAGGGGACATGAATAGCCACTGCGGAGGGTGGTGATACATCTGGAAAGGATTTCAGTGGTGATGGGTAGTCTTAAATCCTGGTGGTGGGGTTTCTCCTTTTGGATCCCTTTAATGAGCAGGGAGTTCTGGGCATTGGATATGGCTGGGGATGCGGAACCTGATAGTAACTTGTGGAAAAACTGGAGGCCGCTTAGATAGCCTTTAATGGAGTTTACTTGGAGGTTTTTGCGGAGATTCAGGAAGGAAATAAATGATGTGATGGAGAGCAGGGAGAAATCGGGGAACTGAAGATTGTAACTGTGATGGAAGGATTTAAATGATCTCCATGCTGTTAGGTAGGATTGGAGAGTCCTGGGGGCCACCGCTTGAAGGATGGAGTTAAGGGATTCTTCGAGAAGGGGTCTTAATGGGTGAGTTAGGGGGATATTAACTGCGAAAAGGGAGGAACTGGGGTAGGCAGGGGGTCGGCATCTGGGGCCAGCGTCTTGAATTTCTGAAAGAGAAAACGAGACAGAGCATCAGCAATGGCATTCTCTTTCCCTGGAATGTGTTTAGCAGTCAGTAGAAATTGATTTTGGGCTGACGTCCAGACTAGACGTCTGATAAAGGACATGATGGCAGGGGAGTGGGAGCGATGTTTATTAATACAGTGGACGGTCGCTTCATTGTCACAGTGGATGACTATATGCGAGGTTGACCATTCTTTCCCCCAAAGGGAAGCTGCGACCACAATGGGGTAGATTTCGTACAGGGCTGAGGAGGGTACATGGGGAGGGAAGTTGGAGAATTCAGGGGGCCAGGGAGAGGCGAACCATCTCTTGCCATAGAAACCACCGAAACCGACAGAGGGGGCTGCGTCTGTGAAAAGTTGGATGTCATCGGGGGAGGACGGGATTTCGTTATAGAAAAAAGAGTGGCTGTTCCACTGGGAAAGGAACGAAATCCAGAGGTGGAGTTCGTGGAGGCAGGGGGCGGGGAGGGACACCTGATCTTCGAGGAGGATACAAGGGTGAGGAGGTGGGAAATGAAGGGACGGCCCTGGGGAATGATGCGCATAGCATAATTCAGGTGGCCTAGGACTGACAGCAGTTCTCTTTTGGAACACTGGGGGATTGGAGGCTAGCAGGATGGTTCTGTCGACTTTCTCTTTGGGAAGGGAAGCGAGAAATTTTTGGGAGTCGAGATTGATGCCCAAAAATTCGATTTTGGTGCTGGGGCCTAAGGTTTTCTCCTGGGCTATGGGGATACCTAGGTTAGAAAACACATCCAGTACTTTTCTGAGGTCTGCGTAATTGGTAATTGTTAGCGAGAATCCAACATACTGCTTCGGAAAGCATGTCAAAAATTTTTGGACTGCTTTTGCAACCAAAAGTTAGGCGGACGGCAAAGTAGAACTGGTTTTGCCATTGGATGCCAAAGAGGTGCCAGAAGTCAGGGTGGATGGGCATGACTTTGAATGCTGATGTGATATCTACTTTAGCCATCCAAGCGCCTTTGCCTAATTTCTTGATGATAGACATAGCTTGGTCTACTGTGTGGTAGTTAAGGGAAAATTCTTCGATTGGAATGAGATACTGGGGATGGGGGAATTATGTGGGGCGGAGAGATCAATGATTAGCCTCTTTTTTCCGGAATATTTGCGAGTGGCGATGCCAATCGGGCTTATTCGGAAGGTGGGGAAGTGGGGGGCGGAAAACGGGCCGATCATGAATTTTTATTCTAACTCCTTACGGATTAGAAGATCTACAGAGGCGGGATCTGTGGTGGCAGACAAAAGATTAGGGCAGATATAAGATTGGGACGGGACACTGACAACTCCAGGGTGAAACCCGTGCGTCAAACCTGATAAAAGATAATGTGAAAAGTTAGGGTCAGGAAAATGAGATAATTCAGCAGATAAATGAGTAATGTCAACAGGAGTCGATAAATACTTTTTGTTTTGTTTATTGAAAAGAGTGCAAATAAACTTGGCATGGGCCCCCCCGCAGAAACTGCAGATATGGAGAAATTTGCATTGTGCACGTGAACATTTGTGAGTATTGAAACTGAAACAAACATTGGGGCGGGAGGGGAGGGAGGGGCGGGGGATGGGTTGTTCAAACAAACAGGGAATCTAAGGGATGGAGCTGGAAGATTTGGCGCTGGCAGGAGGGGGAGGGGGAGTGGGGGAGGAAAGAGAATGGTTGATGAAGGGACAGGAGTCAGAGGAGTGAGAGATGGACCTGCAGACTGCGCAGGTGAAATTGCGGCAACTGGTAAAGATCCTATTATGTAAATCAAGGTCGAGGGCGCCCCAGTAGATACATTGATTCCACTGGGACACCCTCAACGCGGCTTTGGCTGAAAACATGCGGTGGTATGTATAGAAGTGGGTCCCGCCGTAGGAGGACGCGAGCTCCGCAATGATCGCGAGGTAGTCATTGAGCTCGCGCCTCCTACAGGGGTAAATGGAGCAGATGATGTCTGTGAAGCGGGCGAAGGCGATGGAAAATTCCGGGAAGGTGAGTGAACGGGAAGGGTTTGAACGTGACTGTTTAAGTGTGAGGGTAAATTCGCCACAATCCACCTGGCGGTCTGCAGGGCTAGGGGAAATAGGGGAGAGGAGTGTGAAGAGATCAACGTCATTACCTGCTAAAATTTGTTGTCTGAGGGCTGGAGGGACGGGGGTGGGTTCAGCGGCGAGGGCATTGGAAGGAGCTGGAAGAGAGGAGGCAGAGGCAAGGTAGAAAGAAGTGTGAGAAGATGGGGGAAGAGAAAGAAAAGCTGGGTTGAGAGTTTGAGTGGAATGGGGGAGGGGAGACTGACTGGTTGAGGGGAAAGCGGGGAGAGACACAGAGGGGAGGAGGGAAGGGGGGCCGCTGCCGTGGATGGGATATTTGAAAGTCCAAGTCCGGGATTAATGTCTGGGGAAAGAAGAATGAAACGGTTAGTGTTAATGTTGAAATTTGACTGTTCTGGTGCGGGGTTGGTGAGTTGTGGTGCCGAGGGCCAGGTGAGAATGAATGGATCCGGGTTGGGTTGTGATGCGGTTCCTGGTGGCCGAATGGAGGTGAGTCTTTGGGAGAGTTGAACCGGAAGTGGAACGGTGAAGCCGGGAGGCTGGGACTGGCGAGGAAGCGGGGCTTGACTGGAGCTAGCGGCGGATCGTTGATGGTGAGGATGGTGTGTGGGTGAAGCAGGGACCGGGTGAGTAGAATGGTGTCTTTTCCTTGAAGCTTTTCCTTTTTTGGGGGAAGCGGCTGCGGGAGGTACTGCGTCTGGTTGCGTGGTGTCTAGAAGGTTGAGAAGGTGTTGTTTAGATGCTTTACGGGGAATGGAGATGCCTGCTGAGGTGAGGGCTTGGCGGAGGGTTGGCATAGTCCATTTTCCGGTTGACGAACGTGCGGAGGCGTAGGATGAGGCTGGTGATGGTCTGGGTGATCTGGTTGGCGGAGATGAGTACGACCGAGTCTGTCTCGGTGACGCGGGAGGAGGAGGCCGCGTTGGCCTGCGGCCTCTACTAGCTGCGGCCGCCTCGGAACGTTGCTCTGGTTGGGCGGCGGCTTGTTGGCTAAGAGCCTCAGGCTGAGGAATCGGGTCCTCGTAGTTGGAGGAGTCTGATTGGGACATCTTGTGAGCATTCAAGAAGAAATGCGTAACGAGATAAGGAAGGGATGGAGAAGGGCTTATTCAAAGGAAAGGTTTATGAATTTGGTTGGCTGGAAGAATTGGCTGATTAGGGAATTGGTAACAGCTGGGAGTAATCCTGCGTCAGTACTCTTCCCGAAACTTGTCTGGCGACATCACGTATTAGTAGACTGTCTGCTATACTGACTATCAGAAACTTTACAAGTATATGTCAACTTATTCTACTAACCCTAAACCTACCCTAACAGTCTACTCT
>JAUMHE010000059.1:3665399-3678065 GCA_032359235.1 Enteromius mattozi
ACGATGTCATCGTCCATCGCGATGTTTCACATTAGACATCGTACGATGCCAAATTGGTCGACATCGCCCAACCCTAGTAGTGACTAGTGTTGGGCAAGTTTCTTCTCACATAAGTAACCAATTACCAGGGAAGGTAACTATTGCCTTACTTTAAAAAAAAAAAAAAAGTCAAATAACTTGGAGGCCTCCAATATTAAATGTTAAATGAATGAATGAAATGAAATAAATGATTTTTTAAAAACATTGTACACTAATACAAAACAATTCAAAAATTATTAATTAACACTGAACATTTTTTTAAAATCTATCAGATATACCAACAAAGCACAATTTAACTTAAAATGAATAAAATAATATTTTGTGGGCATTTTTGAGACCCTTCCTCTTCTCGTCTTTCTCTGCAGTTCTAAACGCTTCCACACTGCTGTCATGTTTACTGCATTAGTGCGCGCCTCTATTTGATCACATCACGTCATTTTTTGATACAATTTATTCGGTCTTTTGCTATTTTCAGCCGAACCTTCGGTGCATCAGTATTATGGTGGACGGTATGATATGGAACAGCTCTAGTTTTAAAATATACAATTATTATGTCAAAAATATACAAATAGATTTTTTTAATATAGATTTTTTTTATTATGGTAAATTACAATTGCTCAGACTACTATTAACTAAACTCCTACTCCTAGGATTTTACTTTTATGCAAGAGGTCGCAAGAAAACTCCAGAGTAAACATCTGCAGGTTCCTCCTGTGGTTCATTATCAGGAGATTATACTTTTAATGTTAATGATATGCACATTTTTAACCATTACATTTGAAAAGGTTATTGCTGAATTTTCAGGAAATTATGTTTTAGGGCTGTAACTACAGTATCATAAAAATTGGGGGACCAGCATAAGAGGATGAAAGATAAACATCTACATGAAAGTCAAAGGTATTTATCATTTTTATACAAATTCATACACATTTTTTTTCAAAAATATTTTGTCAACCCAGCTACATTTAAAACAGACTATGGGTTGAATGTTTTCTAAATTCAATAGGCCTGTTAGATCATAAGAAAATCATAAAAACGGAAGTAGGAGTAGGCCTCCGTTTTATGAGCTAATGTTTCATTTTATTCATATCAGGAAAAATGAGCAATGAATGATTGATTTTAGACCAGCAACTTTTAGCAGAGAACTCCAGGTAGACTTGTCATGGCTACAGAGGTCAAAACGATATCAGGAAAGCCAAGAAAACTGGACAACAAAAAAGAGTAACAAAGGGAAGTGAATATTTGTTGTCTCGACCTCAGGACAGCCATCCTTGTGAGCCAGACCAAAAATACTTCTGAACAGATTTAGGCCAAAATACCTTTTAAGATAATGAATGTGTCTGACCAACTGGTACAGAAATACACAGGACAAAGTCATCACTATAGAGGACATCACCTACTTTAGTACACTTTCATATATTCTCTCACAGTTTTCTTAGCAAATTTATTATTCGATTATTGATTATGAAATATTTTTGACAATTAAATGTAACATCTGTACAAGTGCTAATTGTGCTCTCAACAGCCATAGCATTAAAACAAAATACATTGCTAACACTTTATATTAAAGTGGCCTTGTTGTGTGTTATATGTATTTAGTAGTAACAGCAAATTATACATAATTACAACTGACAAATTTTCAAACACAAATTCTGTAGTATAGTGAAAATTTGTTCTGAGGTAAAGAGCACAAAATGTTTTTTTCCTGTGTTTTTGTCCCACCTCCGCCCAGAATGCATGCTTTGACACATAAACACACTAAATATAGCTGTGTTACCAAACGAACATTCACATAATTATGTCACACTACATGCAAATAAATGTGACATTAGAAATTACTTTTATGCCTCACAAAGGTGTCTTCCCCCAATGTCTTCATTTCCCACCTACACGTTGCTCCATTTACTTTCTCTGCAGGGCAGACAGCTCATCCAGAGATCGAGACTTCCTCCTGTGTGTGTGTGTGTGTGTGTGTGTGTGTGTGAAAGCTGCAGCACATAAGGGGTCGGATGATTCATTTGAGAGACATTTAAACTGATGTTAGAGCCATGGGTCTCTCCGCACACCGCCTCTGACTGCTAACACAGGAAACACAGATCTTAGATTAGTTTAGTCGCTGGTTAATTCCCATTTCTCATCAGCCTCATGATCAAAACTCTAACCTTTTAGCTAAAGGCTCCAATCATAAACCACTGGGCGATGAACACTCTGGCGAGGGGCACTTGATGAAAATGAGCTCTGATTGCAAAGCATAGACAATTATATGATATCTAGGACAAGCTTTATTGACTGTCAGATTACTCACTCTACCTACAACAGCTCTGCAGAGAACATGTGTGTGTGTGTGTGTGTTTGCATAGGCACACTGGTGGCAGACTAGCTTTTTAGTATACAGTATGTACTATAAGGTGTATTGTGATTTGTATGGATGGCATACCCAGGTGAATTATTATTTTTGCCAAAATGTGATGTAAACAATACACAAACTGCACATGGTATTAGCGCTTTGCAATGCAATTGACTTTTGAAAAAAAAAAAAAAAATACAGTAAAAAAATAATATATATATATATATATAGTAAAAAAAAAAGTTTAAAAATCTAAAACCCACATCTAAAACTAACACAATAAAACAATAAAAACATGATCTTAAAAATTCACGTTGACTTTGTCCTATGTATAATTACAATTGACAAATTTTTCAAACACTAACTCGTAACTAGTATAGAGAAAATTTGTTTATTTGTACCAGTTGGTCAGACACATTCATTATCTTTGAAATCATTATTATTATTTAAAAAGTATTTAAAAATTTATTATTTAGTTAGTAATTTTGTCTTGTCCTTTTTAACATTTTTTTTTTTAAATATGTGTCAGTTTTAGTTATTTTCCTACATAAACTAAACAAACATCAGAAAAGATTTTTTGGCGACTAGCTGAAATAAGACAATTTTAATGTAAATATATACATAATTTTTTCATTTTTTTTTATGTTTTTAGTTTTAGTTCACTGCTTAATAAGTTTTTAACACAAAATTTGAATAATTATGTAAAATAACCATTTTTATTTCCTTAATACCTGAAAGACATATGATGAATTATGTTACGTTTGCTGAATTTGTAACCACATACAGCATAGCATGCCATTGTTCCTACCAGAGAACGATATGATAAAACTAGTAAGAGCAGTATGCTTGTATGCTGTTCTGAATTCAGCAATACTCAATGAATTAGACTGCCACTTCTCCCCAAAATCCAGCCCTCTACAGAAATATCAGCATCAGAACTGACTGACAGTGCCTCAGAGTCTTTTGATTGGCTAGTGGCACTGCAGTCGGATGCGGACACATATATTATTGATATCTGATAAATAACAGAGAGTTTTCATGCTAGAAATTCCTTAAAAATGCACCTATAAACAATGTAACAAGGTCATGTGACAATGATATACCATGTAGTTTCTGAAGCAGTTATCACTGCATAAAGAAATAGCCTCATTATGCATTCATTATGCAACATACTAGTGACATAATGTTCGATTTTAACAACGGTGAGAGACACAAATCTCTATACACCTTACAATATACTGTGTACTGTTTTTCCTCTTCGCAGTATCACAGTTCTTACCACATGATGGAGCTCTTTCTGTTAATGACACCCCTGCCACTGCATCAACTTTGTTTATAGCCCTGTTCAATATTGCTTTTGCTAATTAACACAGCTGTCCAATTACAAAACCCTCATAACTTAGAAATTAGTAATACATGCACTCAACAGTAGTTTTGGCAAGCAAGACTATTACTGTTGATCATACTTGAGGGTTTGTGCTATGGATATGACAATTCAAATCATAGAAGTGCTTTTCTAAATGTTTCAGCAATTTTACCTGCCGAAAGAAAAAAGGCCTTAGGTTTAGGAACCTAGTCTGTGATGTTTGGGAAAAAGCATGGCATATGCAGAAGTTGCCTTGTAAAAGATGAAGGGAGGCTCTTAAGGGAGTGCAGATGTGTTGACAGAGTCGTGTCTTTGTCCCTGGAGTGCCATGAGCAGGAACACGTGGAAGAGCTAATGATTTCTCAGGAGAGGACAGCGTAACTCAAGGGTCAGAAGCCACACGAGTAAGAGAGACACCTTTGGTTTGGTGCCAGAGGTAAGACAAATAGACTTTAATTACAACGCTTGCAAGACTGCACTGTATTAATATTTCTCAAACATTTTGCCATTGATCTAGCTAAAGCTGTTCAAACTTACTCACTCTGTGTGTTATCTATTTAGACTTCTTAGCAAATGGTGATCCTGTCATCATTTAACCCCCCCCCCCACCCCCCATGTTGAATTATCTGTCCTCTGAAAGAAGGCATTTTGAGGAATGTTGACAATCAAACAGTTGCTGGTAGACATTGAGTAAGATAATATTTTTATTTTATTATCTTTTTCATAGCAGCTGTTTAGTCACCAGCATTCCTTCTTCTTTTGTCTTCAACAGGTTTGGAACAAAATGAAGGTGAGTAAATCCTTTTCGGATGAAATATCCCTTTAAACGTCTAACTAGCAATGATGTTATTCTAATATTTGCATAGCGATTATTTTGCATACTGGTAAGGATAAAAATAACTATATTAGCATCCATATCAAAATGCAATATTGTGCTACAGTTTTGTCTGCCACTTTAAATTCTCCAAGCTGTCAGTGTTTTTATTGCTCATTGCATTTTATTGCATTATCGCTCCTCTGTGCCTTTATGTAATAAGTTAATAAATTGTAATATTTATGCTTCAGAAAGGGGGAGGGCTATTGCCTATTATGTAATTAAATTATCCAAGATATATTTTTTGTAAATAAGTGGACATTTTACATAATGTTTCTCAAATTTATTATGCTTTTGCCATATTCATATATTTTACTAGAACATAACAAAAATCAGGATAATTTTTACGTTGCACATCTTTTGTAGCAGGTATACACCATGTATATTTAAATTAGTCAATCAACTGCCTGTATTTATTGAAATTAATCAGCTGCTTCTTTAAATATTCAACATAAATACAAGCAGGTACGGCAGTAGTTCATTCTCCTATTAACGCTCAGTTTTTTCCTCATCTGCACGCAGGCACTCGTGAGTAACTGTCTCTCTGCTGTGTCCTGTAATTTACGATGCCTGCTGACATTTCAGAGCTCATGTTCTTTTTTTGTGGTGCCAGTTGTTGTAATTGTGCATGATGAGGCTGTGGAAAGCAGCTGCAGCCGTATTATTTCTCTTTCGCTCTGCTGCCTCTGCCCTCCCTAGGTGATGCTACCTGTCAGCCGGGCAACAGGGATGAAGGATTTATGGGGTGTGAATCTGGTATGTGTGTGTGTGGAGGTGGTGACATTACGAGGCTACGGTGTGTTGTTAATCATCTGCCCAATAGGATCCACTGGCGGATTTGTAGATCAAGCCCCTCAAAAAGAAAGGAAGTATATTTACAGAGACTGGTCATGTGGCTCTGCCTCTGGGACCAGGGGGTCTCATGATGGAGCTGCATCAGGGAGCACATGCTTATCTGAGCTGTAGATTGATGGCAGAACCTATGAGAGCTTCTAGGTTAGGAGAGTGTTGTCAAATATTCGTCGAATGGGAACCACTGTGAGATTTGCAGATTGAGCTTCTTGAAAGGGGAAGGAAGTATATTTGCATGGTACTCTTTGCCTCTGGGGACCAGGCAGTCTCATGATGGAGCTGCATCAGGGAGCTCATGCTGATCTTTTAAGTATACTTAGTTTAAGATGGAAAGCTGGAAATTCCTATTGGAGAGTGTTGTTAAACATTTGCGCAATGGGGGATTTGTAGGTTAAGCTTTTTGAGGGAGGAAGGATGTATCCTTTTGGACTAGGAGGCCTCGTGGTGGAGCTGCATCAGGGAGCACATTCTGATCTGAGCTGCGGACAGATGGCAGGACCTATGAGAGCCGGAAAGTCATGCTGTGGAGGGAGCGACATTTCTAGGTGTTGTTAAACGTTTGTTGAATGGGATCCACTGGGGGATTTGTAGCTCGAGCCCCTTAAAAGAGAAAGGAAGTATATTTACAGGTACTGATTGTGCAGCTTCAGCCTTCGGGACCAGGGGGCCTTATGGTGGAGCTGCATGAGTGAGCACATGCTGATCTGAGCTGCAGATAGATGGCAGGACCTATGAGAGCTGAAAAATACTGCTGTGGAGGGTGCGATGTTTCTAGGCTAGGAGAGTGTTGTTAAATTGTGGGATATGTAGATTGAGCTTCTTGAAAGGGGAAGGAAGTATATTTGCATTGTACAATTTGCCTCTGAGTCTCACGATGCAGCTGCATTAGGGAACTCATGCTTATCTTATCTTATCATCTTAGTTTTAGATGGAAAGTTGGAAGTCCTGTTGTGAAGGAGGCAACATTTGCTCAATGGGGGATTTGTAGGTTAAGCTTCTAGAAAGGGAAAGGATGTACAGTATACTTACAGGGAGCTGCACCTCTTGAACCAGGAGACCTCACGGTAGAGCTGCATCAGGAAGCACATGCTGATCTCAGCTTTTTGTTACTTGATGTTCATTGTGGATAGATGGCAAGACCTTTGAGAGCTGAAAATGCCTGTTGTGGAGGAGGCAATGTTAGCTTTTAGGCTAGCAGAGTGTTGTTAAACCTTTGTCCATTCAGGGAAATGTAGGTTAAGCTTCTCGTAAGGGGAAGGAAGTATATTTACAAGGAACACCGCCTCTGGGACCAGAGGTGCCTCACAGTGGAGCTGCATCAGAGAGCTCATGCTGATATCAGCTTTTTGTTGCATGATCTTCACTTAGGACAGATAGCAAAAGCTCTGAGTGAGGGAAAGTCCCGTTGTGGAGGAGGCAATGTTATTTTATAGGCTATAAATTGCTTTTAGCATTTGCCCAAATGGGGGATTTGTAGGTTAAGTTATTGAAAAGGGAAGTAGGTACATTTACAGGGAGCTTCGTCTCTGAGACCAGTGGGCATCGCAGTGGAGCGACATAAGCTTATGCTGATCTCAGCTTTTTGTTAAATCACCTTAGTTTGGATTGATGGCAGGACCTCCGAGAGTGGGAAAGTCCTGCTGTGGAGGAGGAAATGTTAGCATCTAGGCTTGGATAACTTTTGCTCAGTGGGGAATATGTGGGTTGAGCTTCTTGAAAGGGGGTGGAAGTATATTTACAGGGAGCTCCGCCTATGGGACCAGAGGGTCTCAGAGTGGAGCTGCATCAGGAAGCACATGCTGATCTCAGCTTTTTGTTAAGTGATCTTAGTTTTAGATGGATGGCAGGACTTTTGAGAGCTGGAAAGTCCTGCTGTGGAGGTGAAACAGATGGTCTGAGTTTTAAAAAGCACCACGCAGCAGGGTGGTGTTAAAGTTTTTGAGGACTCGGTCTGCAGGAGCGCTTTGGCATTACATTTTACCTTCGAGTGTCAGATGGAGGCTTTATTCTTGGCGAGCGCTGACAGACGACTTCAAGGAAAATCTCCATCTCCAAACGCTTCCAGTGCCAGGAGACTGAAGACACAGATGCCAGTGTGGCACACTCCAAATGGATACCTCGTTCTGTCTCTTCTTCTCTTAAACACTTTCATCTCGTCCAAGTCAAATCCCAGATAAAAAAGTCCAGCATGGCCGGTCAACAGCATATGCTGTTTTTGGAATGCTGGTGTCCCAACCAGGCTTCTTTAACCCTGATTTTAATTGCACAGCGTTGCCTTAGGGTAACAAACCCACAGTTTTGCTTTGAAGAACTAAAAAAAACAAAAAAAAAAAACACATTTGGCTCAGTTACACTATAGGAGAAAGTTTTATTAGACTTTATATAAAGCTGTTAGTGTAAAGTCTGGTATACTGATGTTGAGTGCTATAACATGTTTTTTAGCTTTGTTCTTTGCTTTTCATTTTTTATATTTTAAATATTGACATAATTTTAAAAAATTAAATAATATGGTCACACTTTACTTCAAGGTCCAATTCTTGCAATTAACAAACAATTAGCTATGCCCTTTTCATTCATAATTCATAATTTACTGGATAAGGATTTGTAAAAAAATATTTTTACTGACCCAACATAATATACACTGCTTGGCATAACTATAAGCATTTTATTTAGTATAAAAATGTCCATTGCCATTTTACATAACTTATAACTTACACAATTTTTTCTAGGAATCGCACAGAAAATTAGGCTACCTCATGTTTTGCCAGAATATGTCAATACGGGTTCTTCAAAGAAGACAAAATGTTGATGAGAGGGAAAATTACAATATAAAATAATTAGATTTGTAGTTATTTTAGCTCATTTTAATGTTATTTTTTAATTTTTTAGTCATCTCGAGGCCCCTATAGATACTTGCTGAGGCCTCCTAGTGGGCCCTGGACCCTTGGCAGAGATCCGATTATACACAGGTAAAGTTGCTGAAACATTTTTGAGCCGTGATGGTCCTCCAGCTAGACCAGCTCTAACCAGCAGAATCCAGCATGAAGATTCAGTACAGAAATATTTCTCAGCATTTTCAGTCTGTCGCTGTTGGCCAATTCCTGCTCTCTGTCTTCCTTTATATCCACCCAACATTCATCCATCTCTCTCTTTTCTCTCACCTCAGGACAAAGATGAAGAGCATTCACTTTAGAACGCAACTTGAAATATGTTGACTACATCTAGTGAACAAATAGGGCCATTTGTTTTGCCGCCCATCCTCCCGAACACATAATCTCCTTTCCAGACTCGGTGCAGTAGAGTCGGTGCGTATATCATATATCACGATCACATGAGCCTTGCATACTCCCACAATGCACCCTGCCGGGCTTCTAATTGGCCGATGGGTTGTAAAGGTGACACCTCGCCCCTGCCCCCACCTCCACGGGGGGAAGTGATGCGTCGCCATCTGACCTTGAGTGCCTTTGGCTGCAACCGATTGGCTTGCGCTGCTGCGGATGAGCAAAGTCATCAAACATTAATGTGCAAATCTAATAAGCACACTGAGGTTCAGAGGGCCGGCGTGAAGCTTGATCGCCAAACCACAGCTCAGCAGAAGCCAGGCCCCGCCCCCTCTCTCACTAAATCAATCCGTCAATCAATGGGCCTGCATTATTCCAGCATCTCTCCACCGCTTGCAAAGATTATACCGTGGCGGCAAATTGTCTCTTATAAGAGACCTGAGAGATATCATGTGAAGAATTGATCAATAAGGCCACGGATGTTTTTTAAATCTGCATTATGTGTCAACAAAAGATTTGTTTTTTTTATGGTTTATTGATGCTTTATGAAGAAAAGATTTGTTTAAGGCCTGTTCAAACTGATATTTTACAACATCCAGTGTAAACTGATGGCATATTGATCATTTTCAAACTCTCTTTCAGTTGAGTTTTGTATGGTTTTCAGTTGATCAGTATGGTTTGCTCTCTGGGCCAACGTGAATATAGGAAGGTATCATTACTGAAAAGTCCAGTTTGAATTTCCGTGCTGGATTATGGTGGTTAGTGCTGGTTTAGCTGTCCTGCTGTAAAGGCTTCAATGATGGTTTATAAATAAGGAGAGAGAAAGGAAGTATATTTATTTGGGCTTGTCGTGCAGCTCCGCCACTGGGACCATAGGGTCTCACGGTAGAGCTACACCAGGGAGCACATTCTGATCTCAGCTCTATGTTAAGTAATCTTAGCTGTAGATGGAAGGCAGTACCCATGAGAGCTGTAAAGTCCTGCTGTGCAGGGTACAACTATAGATGTTAGACGAGGAGAGAGAAAGAAAGTATATTTACTGGGGCTGGTCATGCAGCTCTGCCTCTAGGAGCAGGGGGTCTCATGGTGGAGCTGCACCAGGGAGCACACGCTGATCTCAGCTCTATGTTATCTTAGCCTTGGATGGATGGCAGGAACTATGACATTTCTAGTCCAAGAGTCTGTTCTTAAGTGTTTGTCCAATGGGATGCACTACAGGAAAGGGAAAGGAAGTACAGTAGTGGCTAAAAGTTATGTTGGGCCAAGAAAATCATTTTTTTGCCCTTCCTTTAAACATATCAATGTTAGGTTGATGTAGATTTTCTGAGTATGTTGCTCAGTTTTAAAGACACATGCTACAACTTTAATGTTTTATTTGTGATAATGCACTTAAATATTAATAACTGATTATAGTACTAATCAGTTTTTAGATTTAGTTTTTTATGCATTTTTTGCATATTTAATAAAACTCATATTGCATGATAAGCTGTAGATTGCCTTTTTTGCCAAATTGTTTTGTCAGTTAAATATAACCAGGTGTAGAGTTTGCCTGTTCTTAATCTAACACGTTCTTCATATTTTGATAGCTTAATTAAACTTTTAGGGTCATTAAAATAAAATATTGTCCACATGTCCCATCAGTTTTGCATTAGTGTGTTTTCACAAGGGTTGGTCATGCAAGGGGCCTCACCGCAGAGCTGCATCAGGGAGCTCATGCCGATCTCAGCTTAATTTTAAATGATCTTATAATTGTGAATTGGTGGCAGGCTGTGGAGGGTGCAATATTTTCTAGACTAGTTTTTCAATACTTGCTAAATGTGGGAATGTACATTCTGCCATGCTTCTTGAAAGAGAAAGGAAGTATGATGGTTGCTGGGTAGTGCTGGTATAGCTGGTGAACCATCATGGTCACATTGTTAAAGAGACAGTTCACATCCCAAAAAAATATTTAATTAATTAATTAATACAAATTAACTTAAAATGAGCTATTGTCTAGCTTTTGAAGCTCAAAATAGGCAAATTAAAATGTATATAATTTCTGATGGATATAATGTTTAAGTACTATTCAAACTGATAAGGTTTTAAACATAAATTCATGCCATATTGATAATTTTCAAACCCTTGAATTGTGCTTTGTTGCATGCATGCTCCTGCAAGCGTTTGCAGTCTGATGATCAATACAGTTTGCTGGGGTTAAAGTGGATACAGGAAGGTGCAGTGCTGTTCTTCGGGGTTGAAAGCCTTCGATTTTGGGCTGAGTGATTCTCTCCCTCCCCCTGGCCGAGCAGTGCAGACACTGGGGAGTGATGGATGTCGCTGTTTGTGGTGCCGCCTGCCGATTCATAATTAAACATCATGCAGTCAGATGGTCGTATTTACTCTGTGGCTTGATTGCCTTGTGGTGAGAGGAGCTTTCTGGGGCCCTCATTAGAAGCCCTGTGTGTGTTTGTTTGTGTCTTTTTTTTATATTTCTGCATTAGTTGGATTTGTGTGCATGTAATTTGCATAGCAGTGTGGTATGTCATTTAGAATTGACTTGAGAATGCCTTTTCAGTTTAGTCTGCGCAAAGTTCCTGTTTCTATAAGTATGTCAGTGTAGAAAGCTCTCTTTGATCAACTTTTTACTGTACAAGTTTTTAACCTTTATCAATGATGTATTAAACTAAAGTGACAGGGTTTCCAATTTCAATTTAATTTCAAGTAAATGCTGTTCTTTTGATGCTTCTATTCATCAAAGAATGCTCATGGTTTCCACATAAAAATATGTTTAGAACAATAAGCAGCAAATCAACATATTAGAATGATTTCTGAAGGATCATGTGACACTGAAGACTGAAGAAATGATGCTGAATATTCAACTTTGCATAACAGGAATAAATTACATTTTAAAAGAGGTAGTTGCATAGGAAAATAGGTATTTTGGGTTATAATAATATGTCACAGTATTTCTGCTTTTATTATTACTGTAAGGGGCCTTGTTGAGTCTTCAAAAAATATAAAAATATCTGACCAACCCCAACTTTTGATATACATTTATACACACACACACACATTGGTTTTTGTGCAGGGACTCTCTGTAGGCGTTATGGTGTTTATACTATACAGACTGTGTTATTGCCCTACACTGTTATCCCTAAAATTGTATTAATTCAAAATACTTAGATTCAATAAACATAAATACCAAAGGTTTTGCCCAGTTACTCCATTTGTTTGGTTTGTTGTACGATTTGCATGATATTTTTCATTCTGTTGGAATGTTTAAATTGAATGTACTTAACAGAGCTTATTCAAGTCTGTTGTCAAAGAAACGGTGTGCAAGGACAAATGTGATTGGCTCTTTGAACTGACGTCACGGATGGATACAGCGCGCATTTTCTAATGTCTGCTGGTGACGGTAAGACTTCATACTTTTGTCTCAAACAGCTCATACATTTTTTTACCTTTATTAAAAAAATATTTGAGACAGTTAGCAAGAAAACTACATGTAAGATTAAGCTGTGTCTAACGTTAAGCTCATGGTTTTTTTTGCCACGTTATTGTTCCGGTTAATTACATCCGCCACCGCCACATTTATACAGCCTACAGTTCTATGCAAAGATGTAATGGGATCGTGACATCTAAAATCTAATATGTAAAAAAGTTAATGTAAGTTTTGGCTGTGTTTATGTGTTCATTTTCGCCACGTTATTGCCGATCGCGGCCGCCGCATTTAACCCAACGTTATAACGTTACAGTTATATGCGAAGACATGCTTTATGAGATCATCACAATATGAATGTTGTATTCGATCAGTTATCCTTCTTTGAAAAGCTTTAATGCTTGTGTAAAATGATTATTTTTTTCGGTGGTGGTTATGTATCGTCAGAAATGTTCAACATAACGTTAATTATTAACGCAGATACAGCGC
>JAUMHE010000059.1:3712718-3739811 GCA_032359235.1 Enteromius mattozi
AAACTCACACCGCCCAAAACACACACAGCCCGAAACTCACACCGCCCAAAACACACACAGTCTGAACTCACACCACCCAAACTCACACCAACCAAAACACACATCGACCAAAACAATGACCAAAACACACGCACCACCCAAAACACACACACACTGACCAAAACTCACACCACCCAAAACACACATCGACCAAAACAATGACCAAAACACACACCACCTGAACTCACACTGCCCAAAACACACAATGACCAAAGCACACACAAAACACGCACCACCCAAAGCACACACACCGCCCAAAACACACACCGAACCGAAACAACACACAATGGCCGAAACACAAAAACACACGAAACACCAAAACACGCACCGCTCAAAACACGCACCGACCAAATCACGCACCGACCAAGACACACACAAAACATGCACCACCCAAAACACACACACTGACCAAAACACACACACAGACCGGAACACACACATCCGAGCCCTAGGGATTTTAACCCCTTGGCGGCGAGGGTTGGACTGAGCTCGGCGTCCGGCCCGAACCCCGAGTGCCCCCCCCTCTGGAGGAAGGTGAGGTCTAAAGGCGGAGTAAGGGGAGGCGGAGGGATGCAAAGAACGAGATACCAGAGAAGGGGAGTTCGCTCTATTTAAAGGAAAACCTCTTAGCTCTGATAGGGCTGATTGGGGAACGAGGTGTCAGCCGTGGTTAATCATTCATACGTGCTTCTCCCCAAATTTGTTTATAAACATCATATCAGTTCTTGCAAATAAAAAAAACTTTTTTTCAGTTACTGTTTTCAATAATTATTTTAGTCTGTGGGACATGAACAAAGGACAAGTCTCTATGAGATAAAACAAAGAGATGTGTATTTTTGCGATTAGGAATTCTGACGTCAAAAACAAAAACAGCTAAAAAGCTTTAGTAATTCTGCTGGTTCATGCAGGTAAACTTTTAATTTTGTGATTATAATTCCTGTCCAAGGAATTTGCTCCATGTAAACAGTAGTTATGTAGCATCTGTTTCTGATTTCTTGCCCTTTTCATGTGGATCAGACTAGACTAGAAATAAACTTTTCTGCATGTTTTTTTTCAGCATGTGTAAAGTTTTATGACTGTGCATTTTATCTGATAATCATATTTAAATGATTTCACACTGCTATAGTTATCATTCTCATATATTTTGAGAGAAATTGATTGTTGCAGATTTCAATACAGAAAAATAGCAACTTCCAAAACAGACCTGCTATATTTATATTCATCATGTGTAATTAATATAAACCTGCCAGCAACCGGCTTCCCTAATTAGACACTTAGGACGGGCCGAGGGAACAGGGTGGTCAGCGGTGACACACACACACACACACACCCCAGACACAGATACCATTAAAGCAGACTGTACTGCCAGCAGGTCAAGCCTCTGTATAATAGATCTGTTCTTAATGGAAACGGCGGTCGACTGCTTTACCCTTTCTCTGCTTGCTTCCTCTTTCTCTCTCTATCCGTTACATCAGCGATTGAGCGATAGACGGGCACAATTCCAGTCTTAGCAGCATGTGAAAACATGAAGGAAATGTGCTCCACACACACACACACACCCACACGGGTCACTGCAGTGGGAGATGTAATTGATCTCTGGTTTACATGAGAAGAGCAGGCGGATTGAGAATGTGTGGCTAGAATTAATTGAATGGATTACTGAGCCGTCCCTCACATCAAACCAGATTACATTACACATTAAAACCAGCATCTGCACTGTCTAGGTCCCACCTCATAATCTGGTTTGTAAATGTATTGTGACCAGCTGTGGCCATGGGATGCCAAAGAGTTCTTATCCAGTTTGATTTAAAGTAGGTGTGTTCTGCACCTTTAACTCTGTTCTGAGGAACGTTTATTTGTTCATTTCTCTAGCATCAGTATGATGCATTGGTCATAAACCTAAGCATTTAAAAATCATCTCACTACCACAGGAGATCAAAAATAGCCAAAGTTTAGTTTGAAATGATTATTCCTTCCTTATTGAAGTGATTAAAACCTTGCCTAGTGTTCTGCGTTAGACTAACCTGAACTCATCACAACACTATTATTGTTAGTGTTATACTTATATTGTTGCTCTTTGGTTGTTTTGATGGCTTCTATTACCCTTGTTTGTAATAAAAGCATCTGCTAAATGATTAAATGTAAAAGTACATTTTGATATGTGTTGTTTTAACATGATATCAGTGTATAATTTTTTAAATATGGTCATTGTCAAAACCAGAATATACAGTAGTCATACTTTAGTCTACAGTAGTGGATCAGATAATTTTCAAATAAAACAAATTTCCTTTTTTCCGTGATACTATCGAGATAAAGAGGATTTATAGGTTCATATTTTGGTTTTGGGAGTCCCCAACAACAGGTTGACTGAATGCAAGGTCAAAAAACACTTTCTTTGTCTTATAAAATGCATTTATTTTTACCTTATTTGCTCAACAACTACAAAACGATTTGCTCACACGATTAATTTTTCCGAACCCCATCCTGTGCATGATGCTAATATGTGGTGATTGGTTGATTGGTCTCATTTTCATCTCTTCATGCCTGATAAAGCAGTGTTTGTGAGTGCAGTGCTGCTTTGTGTACAGTGTTACCAGAGAAACAGCTATTTTTACTGCTCAAAGCGGCACCTAGTGGTGAAGAATTAATGAAAAAATCAACAAGTGGGCGGCAATATGCTAGTGTTTCATGTTGAGATTTTAAAAACAACTCGTTTCAACTCGTCGACTCTTTCTTTTGAGAGACAATAATTTTAAACATGCTGCACTTAAGATTTTAAACTCTGGAGGATGTTTTAATTCACTTAGCTGTGTTACACACTGCATGAAACATCATTTTCAAAAATCCATAATTGGGGCACTTAGGTCACAACTATACCAGTTACAAGTTACCAGTTATAATTCATTCTGTATCATCTTTGCATGCTTTTGACACTTTGACTTCTGGCCCCTGACCCCTACAGAAGCTGACAGAAGAGAAGTATGAGATACAGAGCTCTATTCCCGAGGCTGCCATCTTGGTCCGCACCACAACAGACCCCAAACTCACGCTGAAGGTGGCACTCACCTCTCCGCAGGTGCGAGAAGACGGCGAGACAGAGGAGCAAGGTTTGTGCTTGCATCATGTGACCAACTTTTTCCTTTCCATTTGCTAAACAGCAGATGAGGGAGGGGATGTATGAATGTGTTTGTGTGTGTGTGTGTGTTAGTGATGGTCCATTAGAAGAAAGCTCTTTCATCTCTTCCTTACTCTGCATCCAGAACACTCTCTCAGGGCCGCACACAGCGCTGGACTCATCTCGTAGTCTAAACACACACACACACATAGAGCTGATTCAGCAGCAGCTTGAGTGGTCTTCAGGCTGTCAGACTCTTGACCCTCAAGCCACTCACGGGAGGTGCTGGTAAACAGCGTAAGAAAGATAAAAGACACAGAACCGTTTGCTTCTGTAATGGGACATTACAGAGTGAAACCAAATGTTAAGTTAAGAACAATGTAGGGCAGGATTTTCATCCATATTACAGAGCAGTAAGCATTCTGGGTACAATTCTAGCAGGGGCACCAGGTGCCGTTTTCATGCCTTTCATCTATCAGTTAAGAGGACAGTTCACTGACATGAGTGGCTTTCTTTCTTCTACAGAATAAAAAAGAAGCACTTGTTAGTTCATATAATAAAAGTCAATGGGGCCCAAAAGCACACTGAACCCTAGTTACTTTCATTGTATGGACAAAAAGACACACATTTGTCAAAATATCTATTTTTGTGTCTACATGAGGGTGAAGAGATGATGACAGAAATTGTATTTTTAGGTGAACGATCCCTTTAAAGGTGACCGATTATACTTTAATTATTCTTGTATAATAAAAAATATAAGTCTCATGTGTCCCCATAATGTGTCTGTGAAATTTCAGCCCAAAATACCTCACAGATCATTTTTTATATCAGTTTGAAAATGCCTATTTTGAGTGGAAGCAGAAACACGTTTTCATGCATGTCTCTTTAAATGCAAATGAGCTGCTGCTTCCCGCCCCCTTTCCTCAGATACTCTGACAAAAAACATCTGTTTGGTTTTGACTATCATGTCTGTGGTGTTGAAATCATTTTCTGAGCACAAGCACAGATCTGAAGCACACACAGCAGCGGTCACATGACATGTGAGTATTAAACTAAGATCTCTTTCAAATCTTATTGAGTCCAATACACAAGTTTATGTTAAAAACATAGTTACAAAAACAGTTTGTTATATCTGTGAAGATAAACAGCTGGGACAGAAATTGCATGTTTATATTAGATCTGTGTGGCAGCAGTTTAATATACAGTAAATAAATCAATAAAACAGTGACAGATCAGTTAGCATGCTTTGCTTGAACTTTCACTATGGCGTTAGAACTGGTACACGGTTGTTGCTTGTGAAAACAAAATGACAGCGCAGTGGGTGGAAACTTTCAGATTAAGGGGCAGTAATATTATAATAAGATCCCTGTTCTACACCACAGTGGGAGAGAAACTGAGCAGCTCATTTTTCACAAACTTGCAAAGGAAAAAAAAATGCTGGGTTGTTCTTTTTCACATTTTCTGGGTTGGTAGAAGCACCAGGGACCCAATTATAGCGCTTAACCATCTTCATAAGTCAGATTTTCATAATATGTCACATTTAAATCACTTTCGTCTTTTCTTAAAGTTGCTCTTTTTTACTCCTGACATTAATATTAAAACATGGTGTCAGATTCAGCTTGCCGTCGGTTGTTGGTGGTGCAGAGGCACTTGAGCTTCGAACACATGAGTGAAGTCGAGATGGAAGTGTGTTATTGTAGGTTCTGGTGCCGTGACCCGTGAAGAGCCACATTGATAGCTGAAGTGGTTGTGTCTTTAAAGGACGGTGTTTAGGCTTTGACAATTAGAGCTGCATCGATGCAATGTGCTGTTTCTTTCCCTCGCTCTCTCCCTCACACACACACACACACACACACACACATGCACATTCTGTCGCTCTATGCAAATATGTAAATGTGTTGGCAGTGAATTGGAGGGGTGCAGCCCTGCTGAACACGCTTGAGTGCTCATCCGTTACAGGGACAGCAGCAAAGCACAATACTAAAGAGGACGATAGGGCTAGATGTCTTATTAGTGTGGCCTTCATGGGATTCCATAAAGTACATATATACATTTTAATATTAAATATTGTAATATATAATCAAGATTGATTGCATTAAAACATATTATTCTAAAAAAAAAATCAATATTGTGTTGGCTACTAATTATTTTGTGTTATGATCAGTACTGCACAAAATAACTAGTATTTGCATTGCATTAAAGGGATACTCCACCAAATGTGTCATCTTGATTTCTTATGCATTGTGTTAGTTTTTTCATAGATGGCTTTTTTTGCTATGAATATTTGTTTGTGTTCATCAGAAGAAAGGCTGAAGTATTCCTTGAAAGCATAGTTGACCCAAAAATGAAAATGTTGTCATCATTTACTCACCCTCAAGTTGTTCCAAACCTGTATGAGTTTGTTTCTTCTGCTGAAAACGAGACAATTTGAAGTATATGGATAACCAAACCGTTCCTAGTCCCCATTGACTTCCACAGTATTTTATAAAAGTCATTGTGGACAGTAAATGATCACAGAATTGTAATTTTAGGCCAATAAGCCTAAATCTCGTTCTCTCTGCCACAAACTTGCTCATTTTCTCATGGGTTTGCTCGCGTCATCCTGTTTGATGTATATTGTTAGAGGAAAATGAAAGAATGTATCCGGGTTGAGGAATCAATACCCGTGGCAGCACACAGCTCATTCATCTCACAGATGTGTCAGATGTGGACACTGCCCCTGGAGTGAGGGATGACAGATGACAGGAGGGAGGGAGAGACGGACCGATGGGGTGTAGATCACCACAGGAGCACCTCGTATTTTCCCGACCTGGTCAAGGGCCCTGTCCCATTGAGAAACGGCTCAATCTCAGGACCGGCCCGGATGAGCAGTACATGTCAGCTTGTGCACAAACACACACACACACACACACACACAACAATGTAATATTAGAACATGGCTGGTTTGTATTTCACTCCATAAATCAAAAGAAAGAAATAAGAAACTTGAACATGAAGCTTGTTTTTAGGATCAGAAATATTTTACATTGTGATTTTGGTTATTGACATTTAAGCACATTTCCTCACAAGTTCTGATTGCTGTTATGCATAAAAAATTACTTTAAACCCCCCTAAAAAAGAAGAAGAAGAAAAAAGATGCAATAAGTTGCATTATTTTTAAGGAAAATATTACCATGGCAGTATTTAGTTTAAACATACATTCATTGTATCATTGTATTAATTTTTTTTTAAGCCATACAGTAATAAGACTAATGAAAGAGTAATAAAAATATGCTTTGCTTTTCTTTTCTTTTTTTTTTTTTTCTCAATTTTTATTTTATATTTTCTTACGCTTTTAATTTAATTACATATTTTATTTTATTTTATTTTAATTTTTACATGTTTTTTGCGTTTTATTTTATTTATTTTTGGAAAACACAGGATTCCAAATGTCTGTTGCAGATCAGGCATTTCTTAATTTTTTATTTTATTTATTTATTATTATTTTTTTGCTTAAAATACTTGTATAAAAATATCAAATAAATGACTATATATATATAATACAACTAACTGGAGGTCTTAAACTTTTGGACCTAGACTTGTTTTTTCACCTGTGTTTGTGTGCAGGAGGTTAGTACAGTTTGATTTTGAATGCACAGACTCATTTGTCTCATTTTGAGTGTTTGTAAGGTTGCGGGGAGATAAATGATGGCTTGATGTTGATTTTTGCGGTATGTGTGTGTCATTGATTAGAGGGTGTGCTAAACCTTTCTATCACTCTGACAGATCTTCCTCTTTAACCCTCCTCAGCTGGGCTGCTCTGATTAAAATCCAGAGAGGAGTTATGAAGGAGCAAAGCTTCAGTTATCGTCATATAATCTCTAAATAACCCCTCATGATTAATACCCCATACACCTGCACACCTTGTCCTGGATTTACACTGCGGCAGCCTTTTCTGTCGTTTATCTGTTTGTTTATCTGCAGAGAACAGTGGGATGATCTCACTGGAACATAGACGCTCAGCTACCGAGACAATGAAAGAAAAACAATTATCAAACAAGTTAAAGAATGATCCTTATGTATTGTTTGGGTGGGAGAGATGAAGAAAAGTGTTCTGACAGCTCAGATTGTGAGTGTGTGTCGTGTGCGAGCGATCTCTTCTCTTGTTGTGACTGGTCTATAACAATACCCACTGCATGTCTTCATTATTCCAGTGTCAATCCAAGCACAAACTGGCACTGATTCGCTGGAGTTGTTAGCGTGTGTCGCTGCTTTTGACGTTAGCTCCTAACCAGACACGCCAGGAGATTAGTCTCTGTCCTTCCTAATACACACAGATGTTTCAGTCTGTGGACTTTTAGAGTAGTTTTTGTTTTTGTCTATTGACATTGTCTCACACAATATATACACTACAGTTCATAAGTTTGGGGTGATTTTTTTAGATATTAATACTTTTTGTTCAGCAAGGATGCATTACATTGGTTAAAATTGACATATTTGAAATATTACAAAATATCTAATTATCTAAATGCTCTTATTTTTAACTCTTCAGCATCGATAATAGTAAGAAATGTTTCTTGAGCAGCAAACCAGCATATTAAAATGATTTCTGAAGGATCATGTTTTTTTTTGTTTGTTTTTTTTAGTAAGTAATATTTGGCAGTATTATTATTTGTACTATATTTTTGATCAAATCTTGATTTGCAGCCTTCGTGAGCAGAAGAGACTTCTTTCAGATATTTTTTATTTTATTTTATTTATTAATTTTTTATTTATTTTTTTACAAATCTTAGCGACCCCAAAATTGTTTTATGGTTTTTCACGTTGTTTTATTTTTATCTTTCCTGAAAAATAAATAAATAAATAAATTATTTACACCACAAATGATGGATTGTCATTTTTTTGAACAACACAAAATAAATAAATGGGTCAAAAATGTAATAGGTTTTAATCATAAAAATACCCAAATACTAATTAGTTGTAATTTTACATTTTTTTTAATTTGGCACTATCCTAGATTTTACCCATTTGTCAGTAAGAATTTTTGACTAATTTAAAACAATAAAATTGAATATGCCCTCGTATTCTTTCATATATTTTAATATGCAGTCAGAATAAGCCTGTTAGAATTTGTACATAAATACTGTGTTAAAGTGAGTGACAATATAACATTATCTCAACCAAATTTTGACAATTTATTCTCCAAAAACTGATTTGAAACCTTAAAAGTAGAATTTTAAATAATTAAATATAATAATTAATTATAATAAAATTAAACACAACTATAAAATTTCATAGCTAGCATTTTATGAATCTTAAACCCCATAATTTCATTTTTGCATAGTTTTTAATTTAAAAAGGAAACACAAAAGCTATTAGTTTCCATAAAAACCATAACACTCTAATACCACTGCCTCTGCGTGTTGGGAGTGTGGACCAATCAGAGTGTGCTGTGGGTGGAGCTATCCAAGAATTAAAGCAAAAATTTGCACAAAGTGGCCAAAAATGTATTATTGCGGCTCATCAGGCCAAAAGAATTCACTCAAAACAGAGGATGGTATATTTTATGGCGTGCCTGGTTAAGATAGCGCCAATTGAACAGCTTCATCCAGCCTGGTTCTGTAGGCCGTGTTTAGCATTTGGAAACACTCAGCACATGCTAACACCTTCTGCGAATCCTTCCTAGTTTCCAGCCAGCCAAGGAGATGCGCTGAGCTCCCATCTCCTTTGGATGCACTGGACCACCTCGGCCGGTTGGCTTCCTCCTTTCTCCTTCCTGCTGTGCCTTAACAGCCCCCTCCCTCATCACATGTGTGTATGTGTGTGTGAGCGTGACTACGCGTGTGTGATTTGATTTCCTGTCCCGTTCTTCTCACCGATAGAGAGCGTTGAGTCGAGCGAGCCGGCGGACCTGTTGGATAGACAGAGGTGCCTGGTGGCGTTGGCCTCTCTGCGACATGCCAAATGGTTCCAGGTTGGCGCTCACTTCTTCTCATTGTTATTGTAGCCTTATGACCCAAAACTACATGCCATATTTTCCTCAATTTCCTCCAGCTCTCCAAATGCTCGACACCTCATCACGAACGTTTGCGCATCGTAAGGCTACAAAAGCAATTGTTACACTTTTTGTTTTGTTTTGCCTGTTTTTGTTTGTCCATAACCTGCTTGTCATCATGAAGGATTTGTCTAGTGCTTTCCTGCACCGTATCTTCCCTTCTCCCACCCCGCCCACATAAGCCCCACCCCCTCCTCCATCATCTGGCCAGAACCGAAGCACAACACGCACTTGCGCACTCACACATAGATCTAGAGCTCTAGGGGTTAAAGGTTGGCCTTGATTGTTGCTCTCTGTTGACTGGGCGACTCCCTCTGGTTTCCTCAGGCTAGAGTTAATGGGCTAAAGTCGTGCGTGATCGTCTTGCGAATACTGAGAGACATGTGCAATAGAGTCCCGGCGTGGGAACCTCTGAAAGGATGGGTGAGTATCAGACTTCTGATATCCTTACAGATACTACAGTAAAGCTCAGAATTTAGTCATGAGTTGAATTATTGAGGGTCTGTGGCGTAACACAGACGTACACTTCAGGTACATATCAGCTGTTGATTTATGGTGGTTGATTATTTTTAATTAAGTGCATTTTAAAATCCCCAAAACCCTTCTGTTCTGTGTAGAAATGCATCTTTACCTAGTAAATTCAATATTTTGCTTAAAGACTTAGTTCACTCAGAAATGGAAATTCTGTCATTAATCACTCACCCTCGTGTTGTTACGATCTCGTTCATCTTCAGGACACAAAATGAGATATTTTTGATGAATTCTGACAGCTCTCTGACCATCCATAGACAGCAAGGATATCACCATGATCGAGGTCCAGAAACATAGCGAGTGTAATTTTTACGAAGCTGCAAGAATACTTTTTGTGCACAAAGAAAACAATAATAACATAATTTATTCAGCAGTTCTTCTTCCCGAGTTACCGTCTTCTGCCATTTTGGAGAATACCCAAGAACATAATCAATGCAAACTCTGTTGTATACGTTCAGTAGAAAGCTCACGCATGCTAAACGTAAATAACGTTGATTATGTTTTGGGGTACTCTACAAAAAGGCAGAAAATGGTAACTTGAGGAGAAGAATTGTTGAATAAATTATGTTATTATTGTTTTCTTCACGGCAAAATTACGTAAAATTACGTTTGAATCACTGATGTCACTTTAGCAATGTTATTGCTACTTTCCTGTGTGTTATGCTTGCCGTCTATGGAGGGTCAGAGAGCTCATCAAAAATATCTTAATTTGTGTTCTGAAGATGAATGGGATTGGATCGACACAAAGGTGAGTACTTACTGAGAGAATTTTCATTTTTGGGTGAAAGAAAGAAAAAAAGAAAATGGTCAGTTTCCATTTGTGCAAATTATGCATGACTTTAAATACTTTCAGAAATATGATAAAAACACAAACATAATCTGAGAAGTTTCCATGTATTAAAAATAATTAATGAGGTGAGCTGAATGGGGTTTTTTTCTGCATATCTAATGGCTTAATGGTCATATACACAATTATACATTATACAGTAAAAAGATAAATGTTTTTACAATTCAAAATAAGTTTTCTATGGGAGTATATTTTAAAATGGAATTTATTCCCATCATCAAAGCTGAATGTCCAGTCTTCAGTGTCACATGATCCTTTCCAATCATTCTAATATACTGATTTGATGCTCTTATTGTTCTTATCGGGACTGAAGACCATTGAGCTGCTTCATAATTTTGAGGAAATAGTGTATGTGCCATTCAGCCTGGAGTACTGGGTCTATTCTATTAGTAGTATCTTGTATTGGAAGGATTAATCTGAATGGTTTTACAGTAACCACAGATGTAATCTCTCATTTCAGTGTCCCAAAGGCAACATTCTGATGAATTGATAGTTTTTAGTGTAATAAATCAGTCTCTGAAAAGCGATTTGCTCTTTTGTTCTCAGCCTTTGGAGTTAATATGTGAGAAGGCCATCGCCACGTGTAACAGACCTCTGGGAGCAGGAGAGGCTCTGCGCCGGGTCATGGAGTGTCTCGCTTCTGGCATACTGCTTCCAGGTATGAACACTTCCAGCATCAAGCAATAAAACAGCTTCAGCTTCTGGAGAATAGTTCCAGATGCCTCGGACAATTTCATTTTCAGAGTAACATAGACGGGCTGCAGTTTAATTAAGTGTTATGGTTTTGTAATTCT
The DNA here is from genome assembly GCA_032359235.1 of Enteromius mattozi. Taxonomy (NCBI): domain Eukaryota; kingdom Metazoa; phylum Chordata; class Actinopteri; order Cypriniformes; family Cyprinidae; genus Enteromius; species Enteromius mattozi. The sequence continues at coordinate 3,724,079 of JAUMHE010000059.1, forward strand.
TAAGCGTTTTTTTCTTTGACGCATATGGTAGCTATATCTGTGTATGAAATGTGTTATATTTTATTAATTCAATTTCAATATCTACACTACTCTATAGAAGTCTGGGGTCAGTAAGATTTTTTTTTTATGTATTTAAAAGACGTTTTATGCTCAAGGCTGCATTTATTTGATAAAAGTACAGTAAAACAGTAATATTCTGAAATAATATTAATATTTTCTATTATATTTTTGTTGGTCACACTTTATATTAGGTGGCCTTAACTACTATGTACTTGCATCAGAACATAAGTACAGTGTACTTATTGTGTTCATATTGTATTGTAAATCACTTCTGCTGTTATTGAGGTGGATACGGGTAAGTTAGGGACAGGTTTCAGAGTGGGTTAAGGTGTAAGGGATGAGTCAAGAGTATAACTATAAATTCAATTACAGAAATTAATTGCAGATGTTGTTACATATAGGTATTTTTCGAAAAATAGGTACACTGTAAAAATATGTATGGACACAATAAGTACATTGTACCAAATGATTACTTCAAATGCAAGTACATAGTGGTTAAGGCCACCTAATATAAAGTGGGACCTTTTTGTTTTTAATAATTGCTAAAATCTATGCTTGTATCTGATTTCTTCCTGGTTTTATTATTAATGCTGTTTTTAATAAAAATAAAAAGAGAGTAAATGATCCACTGTATATTAATAGATCCCTAATCGGAACTGACTTTAAATAAGCCTCCTAAATATCTGTGTATGCAAGATAAATGTGAATATGTCCTGTGTGGTGATGAGAGCAGCGGTATCTCTATCAGATCTGGGTTTCATTTGCAAAGCTCTAGTTCCTTTCTGAGGCCCAGAGGAATAATGGAGCCTCATTTATCTGCTCTTGACATAACTAGTCCATCCCTCGCTACTCTTATGCTCTTTTCTCACTTATTCATAAATAATGAGATGCAGGCATTAATACTTGATTGGCTTGCAGGGGAAACAAGCCTTAATGATATATACCTATGTGAACATAAAGAATATATGTTTGTATTGTACCTTCAGGGCGTAATTTAAACGATAAGGGTTGACTTTAGAGTTGAATTAACTGCTCACCTGACGTGATGGGGAATAACAGTTTACTGTAGTTTCTGTGCCCTTCTTGTCAGCTACTGTATGTAAATCATATCATTTGTAGAATGTGCTTCACGTTTATAATATAAATATTTTGGTTTCCTCTCCAGGTGGGCCAGGCCTGCATGATCCTTGCGAGAAGGAGCCGACGAACACCCTGTCAGCCATGACTGATGAAGAGGCGGAGGCCATCACCTTCAATGCACAGGTAACAGCAGTGTGTGTGAGAAGAGGAGAGCGGCTTATCTCAGCTGTGCTGTCTAGATTACTGCCATGTCTCTCACACACACACACACACCAGTCTTATCAGTGATTCTAGCCTATATCTGACTCTGGAGCACAAAAGCAGTCATGAGTAGAACAGGTACCAACAACAACAATACATTGTATGGGTAAAAATTATAAATTTTTCTTTAACGCCAAAAATAATTAGGATATTAAGTAAAGATCATGTTCAGTGAAGATATTTTGTAATATTCCTACTGTAAATATATCAACACTTCATTTTTGATTAGTAATATGCATTGCTGTGTGTAAACAATTACGGTCAAAATGTTAATTATTTGACCAAAATAAGAGTTATCATACTATCAAAATGCATGTTGTTTTTTTATTTAGTACTGTCCTTACTAAGATATTTTGGTTAAACTTTAAAATGAAGTGTCATTTGTTAACATTAGTTAATGTATTAATTAACATAAACAAACAATGAACAATGCATTTCTTGCACTATGTATTAATCTTTGTTAATGTTAGTTTATTCATGTTAGCTCACAGTGCATTAACTAATGTTAACAAACACAACTTGTGATTTTAATAATGCATTAGTAACTGCTGAAATTAACATTAGATATGATTAATAAATGCTTTAGAAGTGTTGTTCATTCTTAGTTCATGTTTACTAATGTAGTCAACCAATGTTAACTAATGAACCTTATTGTAAAGTATTACAGACATTTTACATTTAAGATGGTTATATATAATCCACAAGGTAAAATAATAGCTGAATTTATAAAAAGAATGAATATGTTCAAAAGTTTACATGATTCTTGATGATCCTGTATATCTTTTTTTTTTTGTGATTCTTGTTTTTGAGTTTTCATATTTTTGTCTTCTGGGAAAACAAACAATAAAAGTAAATCAGAGATGGTGTTAACATAATGCAGGAAACTAAAATGCACACATAAAAAACAGCACATTAAAATGATATAATTTTATATCATCAGAAAAATTATATTAAATATATTGTAAATGTTCCATGTATCATTAAGACTAAGCACACACACGCACACACACACACTCATCCTGATAAAGCACCTTGATTATTGGCTCTCTAATGAGCGTGGGAAAATGATACAGCACTGGCCCGTGAATCTTCCTCACTGCCTCGGGGACTGTGTGTGTGTGTGTGTGTGTGCGCTGCATCTCAGAGTAGATCTCTCTAGCGCTTTTCCTTTGAACACTCGTGCAGTCGAGAGCAGAATCACAATGTGCCTAATTGTTTTGCAGCAGATCGAAGAAGTTCAGTACAAACACACACACACCACTGAAGCTAAGAATAATTTTGATCACTTAACATATTTATCAAATTGTATCATTTCCTTGAAGAAAAAAAAACTAAACTGCAGCATATAAATTTTAGGAAAATAATAGTTCATTATATATATATTTTTTCTTCTTACATATTAGTTTTATTCATCTTCTACTCTAGTACATGTGATGCGTTAGGGTTATTTTGCAGATAAATGGGCAATGTTTTTACTGCAGTTTGCTGTAGTCATAAATGAGATGCATTGCGCTGATATGCCGCAGAAATACTGCACTCCAGAAAGAGTTCCTGTCGTCACACACGAGGCTCAGTGATGAAGAGTTCAGGAGTTCAAAATGAGCTGCGAGTATAATCACTGAATCCAATGCAAGAAAAATGTAAACCTAGCTTCACTGAAATGCAATTGTAACTGATTAAATTGTTGTTCTTAATGCTTATTAACCTAAAATATCACTTCAAATTTTAGTTTAGGAGCAGTGTGTAATCATCAGTAATACACCTGGAAGCAGCTGGAAAGTTTGTGAATAATTATGTGTTCAACTTTATTGTAAGAAGTTTTTTGAAAGCAACTGAGCAAGGCTGCATTGAATTGGAATTTTTATTGTTACAAAAATATTTAATTTCTAACAGGTGCTGTTACCTGAACTTTCTATTCATTCACTGAAGACTGGAGTAATGATGCTGAAAATTCAGTTTTCGTCACAGAAATATATTACATTTTAAATATATTTCAATAGAAAGCAGTTATTTGAAATTGCAGTAATATTTCACAATATTAAGGTCTTTTACTGTATATTATACATCAAATAAGTGCAGCTTTGGTGAGCAGAAGACTTATTTAGAGAACATTACATAATCTTACCAACCCCAACTTTTGTATTGTAGCATATAAACCAATAATAATAGTACTTATTATTATTAAATATATTCAATATATGATAATAAATTCAAGAAAAACATAATTTACTTTTAAATAGTTTAAGCATGAACCTTTGCGTGAAGGAACATCAGCTGGTTATAATGTAAGCATTCTAGTTATATCAGGTGATGAAGCACACAAATACTCAAAAGTTTGTGTGGTGACGTCTGTGGTGATATTCACTCAGATGCTCTGATTACTGTAATTAAAGGTGTTTAAAAAGGGCTCTCAAATCATTTCTAAGGATACTTTTGGAACCAGACCTTGTGTGGTCTGGTAATGGGCTATAACTAAAGTAAACAGCTTTGTCAATATCTGTTGAGATGAGTTAATGTGGGTTAGTTGTAGCATGAATTATTTGTGAGGCAGTCTGTCGCCCATAATTCCTCTGAACGTGGTGATTCAGTGCCAATGTTCCACATCTACAGGCGCTCTGCAGGAGTTATTGCTTTATTATTAAAAAATAAGTGTGTGGGTGTTTCTTCAGGGTACGTTTTGAGACTTTTTTTTATTATTATTTCAGGAGCAGATCATTTAGGTTTGCTCAATGAGAACTTTGACAAATTTTTTATGTGTGTTCCAGCATGCTCTGCGGCTCATGGCCTTTGGGCAGATCTATAAGGTCTTAGAAATGGACCCTCTCCCCTCAAGTAAACCTTCACAGAAATACCCCTGGTCAGATAAAGAAGGTGAGCACACACAGTTAATTAAATGCTTAAGGTGGTATTGTTTTTTGATATTCAAATACTCAAAGGTCTAGTTTAATACGTATATACGACTATAAGTTGCTCGTTGGTTGTTTTCTCTGAAAAGTGTGAAAAAACATCAGTTTTAACGTTCTTTGTCTGAACATCCTAATCTGCCTGACAACAGCAACTCTGACTCAGTCATTGGTGTGAATTTGGGGGCGTCCAATCTAAATAAGATAGAAGTCTGTTGTCCGGAAACAGTCATTATTTATGCAAATCCATTTACAGTAGTGCTGCTGAATGACATGAAAATGAAATAATTCTGATGTGTTTTAGTAATTGTGTTTCATCAGCATCTTACCTCTGCTCTTTTGTACCAGGTCTAGGGCTGAAGAGACCTTATGAAGATGGTCTGCTGGACGACAAGGACCTCATCAAGAAGATGAAACGCAACCTGAGAAAAGGTCGGTGAGAGCAACGATAGACAGAATTATTGGTTAAACCAGTACATTTGTAATTATATATTGTGTAGTTGAGGCACTTATTGAGATCGTGTGCATCTGTCATTAGCAGTGTTCGCTTAGTTAGTTAATGGTAATTTCCTTTTTGATTAAATATTGTGAAAAATCTTTCCACTTGTTATCATTAAAGGGATAGTTCACCCAAAAATAAAAATTCTGTCATTAGTTACTCACCTAATTACCTCTTCGCAACACAAACATAGATACTTTTGAGGAAAACTGAGAGCTTTCTGACACGTTCAAGGCCAAAAAAGATAAGGACATCATTAAATTAGTCCACGTGACATCAATGATTCAACTGTAATTTTTATGAAGCTATAAGAATACTTTTTGTGCACAAAGAAAACAAAAATAAGGACTTTATTCAACAAATTCTTTGATACACGTTCAAGAGAGTACCATGGTGCATTCTTTTTTGGGTGAACTATCCCTTTAAATTTCGTTATGTATTTTAATATATTGTTGTTTAGCCAATGCCAATAACTGTAGATCACAGTATCAGCATTGAGCAGTAAAATAATTCAGTAACTTTTTTTTTTGTTATGGTTACACTTATTAGTTGCTTATTAGCATGCATAATTATAGAATATTAGCCATTTATTAGTGCTGATTAAGCACATAATATTCTACATCCCTAATCCTACCCAATACATAAACTAAACAACTACCTTACTAACTATTAATAAGCAGCAAATTAAGAATTTATTGAGAGAAAAGTGGTAATTAATAATTAACAAGTGTTACCTTTTCTAAAGTGTTACCGAAAATTACTATCAGTTGACCACTAGTATTGTGTTTGGTTTAGTTTAAAGTGTATTTTCATTGTAGTTTCATTCCTTTTTCATAATTTTTTTTGTGTTTAATATTATATTTTCATGCCAGTGAATTTCGTACTTGTATTAAAATTTCTACAAGTAAAGTTTTCTCAGTGCTTCGTGACAAATCCTGTCTGTAATATCCTCTCCTGTTTTAAACTAGCAAGGAAATGCTGATACAGTAACCTTCCTCCTTCAGTCGTTCCTTCTTCATTATGACCCTGTTTGGTCTTAAAAAGTGATCGTCATTAAAGAACAACATACCTAGTTTTTTAATGTACTGTATTTTTCCTGCTAATCTTCTCTTCAGTCACTCTCCGCTCTTTTCTTTGCTGCCGTCTCTTCTCTCTCGCTCCTCATCCTGCTGCTCTCTCGTACAGGAAGCACACAGCCGTTGGGAAATCAATGCCATTGATTCTTAATTTCTCTTGGAGCCTCGCTGCTGTCCCCTGTCTGTGCTCCTCACCAGACTCGAATAAATCGCTTTCAAAGCAGCAGAATTTCGCAATTAGCCAGAAAGCTAGAAGATGAGCTGTGTGTTTAAGGAGTGCTAATGTTTATTCCTGTTCTCTTTCCCTTGCAGCAGTTCTTGACAGTAAAGCAATAGACTCGAATCAGCCCATGAACGCTCTGATGCGCTTGAACCAGATCCGGCCGGGGCTGCAGTATAAACTGCTGTCTCAGTCAGGTCCGGTTCACGCCCCCGTCTTCACCATGTCTGTAGACGTCGACGGCACTGTTTACGAAGCCTCTGGCTCCTCGAAGAAGACCGCCAAGCTGCACGTGGCTGTAAAGGTACACCTGGACATCACTTGTGTTTGATTGGATGGGTGAACAATTAAGAGAGACGTTAAAGGAGTAATTCACCCACAGATGTGTGCTTTGTCATCATTTACTCATGCTTATGTCTTTTGAAACCCATTTAAAGAGAATTCAATCAAAATGTCTGAGCTGCTCGCTTCCGTGCATTGAAAGTTCATGTTGACCAGGGGCTGTCAAGCATAAAAAAGCACCATAAAAGTAGTCCGTATGACTCTGTGTGGTGCATTTGAATCGTTTTGAATCCCTCTGATGCTGGAGCTTTACACACTTGTATAGAAAGAGCAGCTTGAACATTCTGCCTGATTTCTTCTATTGTGTTCTGTGGAACCAAAAGTCATACGAGTTTCAAAAAACTGGATGAGGGTGAGTAAATAATGACAGAGATTTTATGTTAGGATGAACTATTCCTTTAATAATAACCACAGTGTTGATGCGGATGAGTTTCTATGTAATTGAAAATGAAGTTTAGTTTAGATTTAGCACTTAAGCTAACAACTGTTTTTATTGATTTGATTAATCCTAAATAAAATTTATTACTACAAATATTTGTATTATAATAATTATTTTTACTACATAAAAATATTAAAATATAAATGTAATTATTGTAATATTACACCGTAAAGTAAAAATATTTGTGCTATCAAATGATTAATTAATTGCATCCAAAATAAAGGTTTTTGTTTACATAATATATGTGTGTGTACAGTGTATATTTATTATGTATATATAAATACACACACATATAGTATATATTTAGAAAATATTGTAATGTATAAACATAACATATTTTTCTTAAATATGCATGCATGTGTGTGTATATATTCATAATAAATGCACACAGTACACACACATATATTATGTAAACAAAAACGTTTATTTTGAATATGATTAATTATGATTAATCGCAATTTAATCATTTAACAGCTCTAGAAAATAGTGTATTATTGTATTTAAATACTACTTTTAATGTACAGTGCGATATTACAATAATAATATTATTATAAATTTGGGTTTTATTTCAATTACACAAAATTGAAGCAAACTTTTCTTTTTTTTTGACAAATTTAGACCATGAATATGCAGTGAAACAAAGTACATTTTGATTTCATACTGACTTTATAATATATAAACACTCCAGTTGTCACTACTAGACATTTTCCAGTGTGATCAGATGTGTCTCTAACACATTCAAACCTAGTTGGTGTGCTGGTGTTAAGCACTCGTATGCTTGATCCCATGACCCTGGTTAAATCCGTCTCAGTGCTATAGATGACTCTTCTTGAACCAGATTTGTAGATTCAACACTGTTGTCTCTGCAGCAGGACAGTAAAGCAGTGTGTCATTCAGGAAGAGCAGTTAAGCTTGTTCCCACATACACACACCAGTGATTCCCAGAATGCAAAAAGAACTCAAATCTCTGTAATCCCAGAGTGCTGGTGAACAAAGGCTCTGGAGCATAGGACCGCACTAATCCTCTTTCTGTGAGAGTACAGCCATTAATGACAACGACAGCCCCAATTTGGGTCAGACTGACAAATGAACACTGGTGCTCTTATGATATCCCGTGTAAACTCGCTTCTAAAGCATGCTTTCACCCTGGATCTGAGATGATATATCAGCACTGATAAATATTGGCTGATAACTGATACAGTATTTAAAGTGCCCCTGTTATGGGTTATGAAAGGTTCATATTTTGGTTTTGGGAGTCCCAAAAAAACACTTACATTTTCTTATGATATGCATTTCAGAAACTCCCAAACGATTCATTCAGTGATTCATTTTTCCAAACTCCTCTGGTGATTGGTACATTTTTCAAAACAGTGTTTGTGAGCTTTTACTGCTTCAAAAGAGACCTACTGTAGTGGTGAAGAATAAATTAGCATTTTGATTCAGACCAATGCCTAAAAACCAACAAGTGTGAGGGCAATGTGCTAATGTTTCATTAGCGGCTTGGGATTCGTTTTAAAAACAACTCGTTTCAATGATTCAGAGTCGACTCTTTCTTTTGAGAGACAATAACTTCATACACGGTGCACTTTCAGATTTGAAACTTTGCAGGATGTTTTCATTTACTTAGAGCTGTGTTACACACCATGTGAAAGATCAATTTCTAATAGAGGCACTTGTACACCCCAATATATGTGTAATATATTTTGTGTGTAATTCTTTATCTGTTCAGGGTTTTGTTTGGTCAACGTGATTTACAGAGATCTGCAGCTCTGCTTTGTGCTGTGGTGTGGGCATATTTCTATCAACTTTTATATAAGCGAGTCTTTTCAGAATGATGGCTTCACTCTCAATAATGACCTCTATATCCAAGGAACTGTCCACTTTTGATTCCGCCTGCTCACTGACGGCCACAAAGATGAACTGAACTTTCCCAGCATGTTTCATCACTTCATTCTTTCATGCCAAAACTTGAAGTCTTGTGGTTAAAGATACTTTTACTTTACTTTTCTACTAATGGTGTCATCTTCCATACAAAAGTAAAGTCCTCATTAAAATGAGGGGCTGATGTGGTGTAGTTATATATAAAGGGCAAGTTATAATATTTCACCATTTATTCATAGTCATAGTAAACTTTTTAAAGTTTCCACAATGCTCTTACATAAAAGACAGTCTTGCATTATAGCCCCCTGAAACCACTGCTCACTTATTACGTTGTAATTCTCTGTGATGTTCTGTGTGACGTCCATGCTGGATTAGTTGTGATGCTGTTTTTGTGGTGTAGGTGCTACAGGCGATGGGTTACCCCACAGGATTCGACACAGACCTGGACTCCATGAGTGCAGATGAGAAGTCGGACGGGGAGGGCAAGAGCGAAACGTCCACACACTCAAGCAATAACACATCACACTCCTCAGACAGCTCCAACACGTTGGAGGTAAATGTTTTTACTATGGATGCATGATATTGGATTTTTGCCGATATCCGATATGCTGATATTTTTAAACTCATTTTGGCCGATACCGATATATTTCCTTTTATCTGGAAACAACACTAAGTCTCTCCTGTGCAGAAATTATAAGCAAAATAGTTTTATTTTGGTTAGTTTTTAACAAGAACTTATTTGTAAGAATAAAATAAACAACAAAGGGTTTTTTTTGACAGTACATTAAAGCTTTAAAAATAACTATAAATAAACTATATATCAATTGCTGCTTTTTCCCCCGGAAAGATGCTTTGTTAACCCTAACATTTTATTTTAAGGTTTAACATTTGAAGATGGTCTAAAGCAAAAAAAGTTGTTTTCAAAACTCAAAAATTCTGAAAATCATTTAGAGCTTATGATTTGTTTAAAAAAATAAACCACATTATACATTAATCAGTGTGTCAGTATCGGTATATATAAAATTATTTAATTTACAAGTGTAAGTTTGTCATTTTTTTCATGTAAGCTATTGCTTCTGACCTTTAAATGAAAACCTTTAAATAAATAATTTACTGCTTTATTTAGTCAGAAACACAGCCTAAATGTTATTTGTGTAAGCTATTTTACTTTTAATTTAATTAGAAGTAGGCCAACAGCGCCCCCTACCATATTAGAACTCCTTACCGAACTGGCGTTAGGACCCAGGGAAGTCTGTCACTGTACTTGCCGAAAGTGTTATTCTGTACTGTGCTTTCACACGTTAATTGCTGCGATCCAAAACAGTCAATCTAATCATCTTTCAGACAAAACTTTGCTTCATGTAATGTATTCGTCTTATCGGTGAGACATATTGGCATCAATTTTCATATCGGGCTGATGCCGATATTTAAACTTAAAGCCCATATCGGCTGATTCCAATATCAGTCCCGTAATATCGTGCATACGTAGTTTTTACTACGTTCTAGTCAAGTCAAGTTTTTATAGTGCTTTCAACAATGCAATCAAGTTTCAAAGCAACTTTATAGTAATAAACAAGAATCCAGTCATAAAAATGTAATTTACCGTATGGGGCAGAATGTCATGGAATTTGCCAAATTTTGAATTGATTCGTCAAATGTAGGTCAGTACACATAAATCAAAATTCAATATGAGCTACTGAATATTAAGCTGAAAAATACCATGTATGTACAGTATGTATGTTCTGTGTGTCTCTGTGTGAATGAATGATGCAGACACACAGTTCTGTTTTACTGTAACTTGTTTCAGTGCTAAAACCAGCTTGAAATGTATTAGCATATTCATAACGCCATTTCGGCATATCGCCTTTTACATTAGTTTGCCTCTCTGTGCTCACATGCTGTATTTTAGGACAGCCAAATTCTCAGTAAATGAATACATTAATCAACAAGTCATTTACAAGCCTTACAAGGTCTTCACAGCAACCCGTCAAAATAAAAGTTCATTTTAACTTGAAGAAACTTTGACAGAAATATATTACTTAATGTAATCATAGTACTACTACTACTAATAATAAAATTATTATTAAAACATTATTTAAAGAATATTTACCAGAATCTGTCCTTATCTGCAGCAGGATGATATGTTCTGTCATAATAAAGGTAATAAATAAATCTAAAAAACACAACACCGTATTTCTGGGGTGGAAAAAATAATAATAATATCTTTTTTGTAAAATTAGTTAATTAGAGATGACACAAGCTTAATTCAGCTGTAATCAGATCTACGTAAGAAAATAATATGGTTATTGTCTCAAGTCAGTTCTGTGTTTGTTCGCTTCAGTTGAAGAACATGTTTCGCCTCCAGGTACGAACTCAGGGTCCTATTTTGACGGCCAGCGGGAAGAACCCAGTCATGGAGCTGAATGAGAAACGTCGAGGGCTGAAGTACGAGCTCATTTCAGAGAGCGGAGGAAGTCACGACAAACGCTTCGTCATGGAGGTGGGCCTCACCAGACATAAATGTACCACTTAATCCCTGTTCACCAATAAAGACTGTTTAACAGTGATGTTTGCCAAGGTGAGCATTACTTTTATTGTTATTACTCATACCAGAGGAGAGGGATTTGAACGAATCTCTAACCCGAGTATTAATCTTTGTTGTGTAACATGTCCCACGCAGTTTGTGCTGCAGACATGACTTAAATGAATGACTTTCTCCTGAATTTAGATAAGAGAGGTGTGCAATTACTTCATGCATTCATACATAGGTTGGTGGAAAGCTATATGCATGATAAATCCTTTAAGGAGAAATAACTCTATATAATCACTTTTGTTATTTTTTTTATTTTGTGCATTTTTTTTGTGTATATATATATATTAAGGAGGGGCCCAAGTCATTCACATTTGCTTTAGAAAGTCTGATGTATTATTTTTTTCTTTTATACTCACCAAGGCAGTATTTTTTTGATCTAAAATACAATAATATTGTTAAATATTTTCATACAAAACAGTTATTTATATTTAAAAGAAATGCAGCCTTGGCGAACATTTTTTTTTTTTTGACAAAATATACACATAATCTCAGATTTCAGTCTTTGTTGTCATTTCCTGTTCAAACCCTCATCCTGGGCTCTCGTGGGCAGGTGGAAGTGGACGGGCAGAAGTTTCGTGGCGCAGGGCCCAATAAGAAAGTAGCCAAAGCCAGCGCTGCCCTCGCGGCTCTAGAAAAACTCTTCTCCGGACCTAATGCGGCTGGCAACAAGAAGAAAAAAATAATCCCTCAGGTAGGTCATGAGTTGCTTCGACTAGTTACCGGTAACATCCGGATAGGGTTGTTTAGTATTCAGTCTGCTCCTGGGATGACCAGGGTCAGTGCTTGCTAATCCATGATTGCTGATTAAAGTCTGTGTGTATTGTAGAGTAAAGGGGCATTAGCTGCAGCTGCTGCTGTGTCTGCTGTCGCGGTGCAGGCCGCTCGAGGACGAGGAAGACCCACCCTCACACGAGGAGCCTTCGTCAGCGCCGCCGCAGCACCTGGATACGTCACACCAGGTGTGTGTTTGCTGCCAGACGCTGTTTACCTTTTGGCACATGTAAAACTACATGCAACAATGCATTTATATTACAGAAGTACCCGTTTAGCTATAGTTCAAAATTGACGAAAAGTAACAGCAAAATTTCTTAATCAAATAATGCTGCACTTTCTATTCATCGAAGAATCCTGAGAATAAAAACACATGATCATTTTCAAAATAGTTTTTAACATCGTTTTAAACAAAATGGTTATTTAAAATTGTTAATAATATTTCACAATATTGCTGTTTTTATCAAATCTACTTCAGATTTGGCAAGCATAAGAGACTTATTGCTTTGTTGCTATTGATCCGTGTTTAAAAATCACACTTTATATTAGCTGGCCTTAACTATGTACTTACATCAAAGAAAGTGCAATGTACTTTTTGTGATCATATTTTTCTGCAAAACACTTCTGCTGTTATTGAGGTGGATACGGGTAAGTTAGGGACAGGTTTGGTGGTGTGGGTTAAGATGTTAGGGATAGTTCAACAGTGTAATTAAAGATGTAATTACATGTAGATAAAAAAAGTACAATGTAAAAACATGTATGTATTAATTGAAATGATTAATTTAAATGTAAGTACATAGTAAACACCACCTAATATAAAGTGGGTCCCAAAAATGTGTTTTCAATGGTGTTCTTCACAGGTGATCAAGTTTATAATAATAAAACTTGTTTATATAATAAATGTTTACATATTTTACAGATACAGCATTTGAACATTTTTAGAGAATAATGAAATGTAAAATATGTCTTGTTGTATCAAAGTCAATATGCATTCATTTTTGTTTAGCAAGGTATTATGTAATTATTTTACTTTATTTACTTGTTTATTAGTAGATGTATTTATGTAATATTAAAGTGCTGCCTGGCCGTATGGATTTAAATACATAAATCCTTAAAGACTGAATCATTATTTCAGCAATTAACATGTTCTGTTTCAAAAGTTAATGAGACAGCGTGTAGCTTTTCATTTCTTTATGTCAGAAGACATACCCATGTCCATATTCAAGGATGAGAATGTCAAGGCCAGGCAGTGTGTATAGTATGCATAACACATGCCACATGGCTCATGACAGTGAGGTCAAAGGTCACAGGTAGCGCTGAGGCCCTGACATGTGACATGGCCATGTGAAGGAATCTTAATACTTCAGCATGTATGATGAATGCCGTGTTCTCGCAGGCTTCGGAGCTCCATACGGGTACAGCGCAGCGGCTGCCGCTCCTGCATACGGTACGTACCCTTCCTTCCCGTCCTCCCTTCCTCCAGTCAGGGTCTAGGGTCCAAATCTGCCCCCGCTTACTCCCCCGTTCAGCTCTCCGATTGGGCTCTCAAACCCCAAAATCACGTCCCTAGAGACTCCCGTAGAGAAATGACTCCCTGGACGATGGAAACGAACCATAACCTTTTGGTTCTTAACTGTGGTTGGAGCAAGACTTGCTGCACCTGGCCTGAGTGTGACGTTGCTCGTCTAGTCTGCCTGCTCGACGCTTGGCCCATTTCTCCTGACTCTGGGCAGCTCTGTAAGCGTCAGCGTAGTGCTGCTGTCTACAGCACACAGTTACACCATTCAAAGCAGCCGCTGGGCATGATGGGTCGAGAGGAAGATCACAGGCTAGGGCTGCGACTGGCTAACATAGAGCGCGTACATTTTAAAGGCATAGTGCAACAAAAAATTGGAATTATGTCATTGTTCACTAACTTACTTTTTACTGTAAAACACAAGAAAAAGGGATGTTAAACCATTATTGTTCACACAATGAAAGTCAGTGAGGTCTAAAAACTAATAAAAGAACGTCTTTATGGAATTATAGCTAAACTTTGGTATTTAGGGTGAGTAAAAGATTTAAGAATAACATTGAGAGCAGTTTAAACATTCAGTATGTGTCACCTAAAGACCTCTTTACTATAAGAAAAAAGCATCTGCTTTAAATGCTCATGCTTTTAAGTTTTTTGAGTCTGAAATTTTCATTCGTAAAACAAGAAGTGAATTTATGTTTTGTCAATCATGTTTACACCTTTGAAATGTTCAGTAATAATGTTCAGTTTTCGCATCTGTAGCAAGCGTTTTGATAGGAAATGATAACGATAAAAAAAAAAAAACACATACAAAGATTTTGGACTTGCGTTTATTGCATATTGAGTCAATAATTTTTGTCTTTAGTATTTGCATGTTGAAAAATAAATATGACCTCATGTTGTGTCAATCACATTTACGCACTGCCTCCAAAACATTCGTTCGTCATAAAAAGAAAAAAAAAACGGATCAGGTTCGATTTTCTGCGTTTTCGCATAGGTAGCAAGAGAAAATGATGACAAATACAAAAAAACCCCTGTACATATACAGTATATTTAAATTACAGATTCAGTGTGCAATAGCCTTTAGAGTCACTAGATTTTGATTTGCTGACTAATTTATCTTTCTTTATCTAGGAAAAATATATTCAGTAAGCAATAACAACAATATGATTCCTCTGTGTTGATATCATTGTAGCCATGATGTGGACTTCGCTATTTTCATAGAATTCGGATAATTATTAAAAAGTCATTCTTTTTGTTAAAAACCCTTACATCAAGTTCTCTGTTCATAAGAAAATCCCTTATCCCTTCTTGGTTTACATCATATGGTGTAAGATAATAATTAATCACACTGAATTGATGTGCCACTAACAACCCTAGTTAATATACTAGTGTAAACACAGTAAACTGTCCATCAGATGTGGGCTTCAGAATCTCAGAATTGATTTATATAGTGTAGTTCAGACACACTACTCATATCATGTACTGCTTTTTACACACTGTACAGCAGACAAGTAGAACAGTGATCAGTTGTATTTATATGCCATTAAAGTTTTAATATTTTAAATTTGCTTTTATTTTTATATTTTCAGTTTTCATTTAAATTTTAGTTTAAGAAGTGCTTTTATCAATTTTATTAGGTAACACTTTAGAATAGGTAACACTTGTTAACTATTAACTATATCTTTTTATTCAATAAATTCTTAATTTGCTATTAATAGTTATTAAGTTTAACTATTGGGTTGGATTAGGGATGTAGAATAAACTCATGTAGAATATGTGCACTAATAAATGGCTAATATTCTATTAATATGCATGCTAATAGGCAACCAATCCATACACACACATGCATATATATTTCAGATCTGGGGTCTGTTCTTCGTACCTCGCTAACTCAAGTAGCTGGATTTGATTGTTGTGGATTTGTCCTGATCTTGGATTGTTTCGTTCTTTCGACGCTCATCAGGGACTTGCTGTCATAGCAACAGGTCCGTAAGCTTAAACCTGTTCGGGAGCAGGTTTATTTCATGTAAACAGGATTTAGGCTGCACTCCTGGCGGGTTATGATTGGTTAAAATGGGGAGGTCACATCTGA
>JAUMHE010000059.1:3743747-3764303 GCA_032359235.1 Enteromius mattozi
TATATATATATATATATATATATATATATATATAATTTATTTATTTATTTATTTTAATTGTTACCAGCTGTGGGACACGTCAGTTCTCTTCTGTGATAATCAACATCATTTACTGAACCTGGAACATTCCTTTTTAGCAAAATAGGTTTCCAGACAGACCTGTTTTAAAATTTTGGACATTTAAGATTTCAATCTGCATTTTTTTTATGTATATATATTTTAGTATTATTATAAGGCAGTCTATGCAGAGGTTTGGTTAGTCAGGCTCTTCCAGTAAGCGGTTAGCGGTTGAGTTGAACCATACAGAGGCACTCATCACACAGATAACTCAAACACGGCCCTCACATGGACACACACCGGAAGCTCCAGTCACAGCCTTACAGCGGAGAATCGAAAGCAGCAACAAGGGATCCATGGAGACATGCTACTGAAATGTCTTTTTGTCCTTTTTTGTTTTTACTTATTGGTGAGTGTCTTATTGTGTGTGAGATGTTATTTCATACTCCTCCAAAGGCCAGCACAAGCCAATTCACATTGAGGTCTCGGGGTCTTTCCTGAACAGCGTTATTTTAGCATCATTGAGATTTTTCACTTAAATTTTGAATTCACTTTAATTTTTGTTTATATATATATATATATATATATTGATTTAGTCTTTTTTTCCCAGTTATACTTTATGTTGTCTAACGTTTGTTTCAGTTAACGTTATTTCTATTTTGGTTGACTATAATAACCCTGTTCCTGACCCTTTGAGCTACAAGGCTTCTAAAGAATAAAATATAACGTACATACGTACAACGTAGGGGGGAAAAGACACAAGTACCCTTCTGTTTTTTTACACATAGTCTTGATTCATAAAGCGCTGAAGGTGATTTGGACAATGCTTGGGCTGTCTTATGGCTGGGTCATGATCGTCGCTTACCAAAGAGGAACTCCATCTCCATGGTTAGACGAGTGGTCACGATATTCCCATTAACGGATCCGTCGCATTCATCACGGTCACCCCTCAAGTGTCCACTCCGAACCAATGGCCCGTCCTCTTTGGTAGCGACTGCTGTCATTGTACTATACTCTCTCCAAAATCACGACAGATCTGATTTGTCAGAGTTATGTACTAACTACATCTGTATGGAAACCTCAGAGTTGCCACATACGTTTTACATTTCCTCTGCCTTTTCTGAAATGAATGAGCTCCAAGTTTTTGTTTTTTTTGTTTTTTCCGTTTTGTCGGAAAGTTAACCGTGCAGCTTAAGTTGTTGATGTCTTTTTTATTAACCTGAGACGCTCCCGGTGCAATGAAAACCCCACGTACAGCCCGAAAGAGCAGAGACCCTAGTATCCACCCCTGTGGCACACCCTAACCCCATTCCCCCTCTCGTCCATCAGAATGTATATACCGCTGCCTCCTGCCGGGCCGCATCATTAATCGCAGCTCTCTCTGCTCTTGTCCTCACTGTAGGTGGTCTTTTCATTGACAATCCCTTTTACCAGCCGCGGACCATCGCTCCTTTTTTTATTCACTTGGGTCCTCAAGATCTCTTCTCTGACTTCTAGAACCATCAGGTTGTGTGGCTCTAAACTGTCGTACCACTCCAGGCTTGACCAGGCTGTCTCCACCGCACAGAAACGGCCCAAACTTCATACACTCTCCACCCAAACCCATCCATACCCAATCTAAGGATCCAAAAACGCACCAATCTTACAAAAGCAATACTCTATTTGACTTGCTCGTCCCGAAAACCTTCTTATATAGCAATACACTTGAACTCTTTTGGGCTTTAAGCTTACTTGAGATGTGAATGTTCGGTTGAGTCTTACTCAAACTTGGCATTGCAATATAGTCATTGTCATTGTATATTCACCACATGTGTATGTGTGGCTATATTATAAATACATGCATATATATATGTATGGTCTATGGCACTATAAATATATATGTGTAGATATACCGATGTACTTATGTATATTTATATACAGTATATATACATATACATATTCTTGGTATTGATTATTTTAGAATTGCAAAGTGATATGTAACCATTATACTAGGATACAACTTTCTTCCAGTTTTATATATACAGTATACATATATATATATATATATATGCTAAGCAATTTAATCTCGTAAATTATTCTTGTGAAGATGCAATATGAAAGCCCTTTTCTTAATCTACCTGTAGTAGATTAGTGATGCTTCCTTCTCTCTGACTCGAGCAGCTTCATCGTGTTTTTCGCCAGGTCTGCGCGAGTGTTTTTTGCTCAGTCGACCAAAGTCTGGCATTCTGGTTGGGTTAAGAGGTCGTTCTCCGAACATCTGGCCGCTTACATCCACAACTCACAGACGTACACACAGGTCTTTCAAAAGCACATCCGACGGCAGATTTGTTTACACTTTCTGGCCGTTGACAAAGGTGCATACTCGTACACATAATCGCAGTACGAGGGGCAGCTAATGTGACCCGGTCACTCCTCACTTTCCCCTGCAGAAGCACAGGTAACTCTTTAATGCGGCATAGGTGGCTCTTCGTTTGCCTTTCTGTTCATTTGGTCATTCTTCTCAGGCCTGTTTCACATGCGCACAAAAGTAGTGGACTGTTGTTAAAAGTTAATGCTCTATCATGTTGGAAATCCACCCTAAGCCTACCCGATAGCATTAACAAATGCAACACTAAAATCAAAAGGCATTTGTTGATGCAACCATGCCATTTCAACTTCCTTTTTTACGCAGATTTAATCCATTTTGTCGTACACAGGATTCAAACCGAAGCTTTCCAATGCCGTATCATGTGATCTACCAAACAAACCTATCTTTGAAAACACATAGATATGAAGCTGGATATGTGTGATGCTAACATTCAAAAGCACCAAATCTTTTCAAATCTTCCAGCATATTAATATTGTCATAACACGATATGCAGAATATAAGGAATAAATGGTGTCAGAGTTTTACTGCATCTAGTGTTCATTTCTTTTGGAAACTGCAGTGATATGTACTTATTGGTACATATTACGTGTCTCGCTAAAAAGTGCACCCAGATACGTTTATGCCATGAGACCAGGTAGTAATTCTCAGTGGCTAGCTCCCAATAAGTATTTAATAACCTAATGTTTGATATTAAGAAAGAAGCTCGGTGTACTGTAGTAACCCAGAAGTCGCTGTTTTCTGGTTAGAACTGCAAGTTAGCAGAAGCCGTCGTTGTGAAAAGGCAGCATGTTTTACTACAGCGCACACGTGTGTTGTGAAACAGGCCTGTTGATGCAGCAGCGTGCGGTCGCTTTTTACTTTTGCGTTTTTCTTCAGCAGGTCTGTTGTAGCGCAACTTTAGGCTATCTTATTAATAACAGCATTAAAAAAACTCCCAGATATAAATCACAGAGCACAGTTATGAAAATAAGCTTGATCATATCTTTTAGCTGTGCTAAATTCGGACTCAAAGCTATTTTGAAGAAGCATCCTATCGTCAGGATTGTATAACTATAGTCTGAATGCATATTGTTAAAGTACTTTTTATATCAAAATTTCCTTCACTTGTTACCTCCACGTGTATAAGAATAATGATTCAAACAATATCACTAGTAATGTATTGATGTTTGTAAGTCAAAATACTTTTGATGTGTTACTGTGCATCCAGTAACTAATAGAATGTCACAATTTCTCACCGAAACCCAAATGTATAAGGCCCCAAACGTTCACAAAAACAGGACACGACTGACATACTTCACCACTCAGCTACACTGAATGTGTTCCCTTATATAAATTTCCCCATGTATTTAGTCATATTTTAGCTGTTGTGTTTGAATGTGAAATATTGTAGCTCTCTAATAGGAAAAGATGGAATATAATCACAGAATTATTACAGAATAGTACTAGTTTAATAGTAATAGTACAGTGATAGTTTAATAAAAGCAATAGTACAACATGCATTATATAATAGTATCAGTTTAAATATAATTGTTTAACATAATGTAATGTTTCATTTGTTTATTTATTTTGACCTTTTCTTTCAGTGGAATATTTTTCAAAACAAACTAATTTTTCTGTTCCCCAACCAGACGAGACTTCGGTCAGTTTTGAATTAGAGCTGGTAAGTCTTGTATGGGTAAGTTTTGTGTGGAAATGCAACTAGATCGAGATTTGAGAGAAAAGCGCATCAAAAGACCCCGCAATGACACATTAGATGGCCTTTATTTTTCTTTGAGCTTTTACAAATGATCGTCAAACACACAAGCCCCTTTCCACGATGCCACACCAGCATTACATGGTTCAAACCACTGACAACTGGGAGTTCACGCTATTAATGTTGTTATATTGAGTTTGTAAAACAGAGGGCTAACTAAGCGTAGCAGAGAATGTTTTCATTTTTGCATCACAGCGATTCAAAGTCTTCCATGCTATTTATGTTTAATTAGTTTGCAGAGCACAAAACCCTTTGTCTGTGATTAAAGTCAACATGAAATCAAAACTTTCTCAATACACATTTTATTGGCAAATACACACACACACACATATATATATATACATGCAATATTTTCATCTAACAGTAATAAATGCATCAGCAATTACTTTTGGCTGATGTCAACAATTTATCAGTGCCTCTCGTCTAATTATCCCAATCTTACACTGTTTTTCCCGTTTCCTTGGAAATACACATCATTAATGTAACGTTTCCAGAAGTGAGTTGCAAATGTCGTTTCATGTTGACCAAGATTACCTCGTAATATTATTTTAATATGTATTCCACATTTCAAAGCAATGCCTCATAGTGAGGGAAGATAATAAAGGGATGTTTCACCAATCCAAATCCAAAGTAAAAAGCCATATAGCTTGTCTTGATAAACACCAGACGTAGCTGCATTTTTTTGCTGCAGTGCTTAAAAAGCATCAGAATCTGAATCTCCTGAACTGCAAATATGTCTCTCTTCATGCCAGCCTGCTTCCCCGGGTGGCATCGACAGCCAGATGGTTTTCATAAATATGTTGTGAGGACTCATATTTTAGTTCAGTTTAGGTTTTAATTCTGCTCATCAAAGTCGAGCGGAGCTCATCAGCTGTGTTTGAATCTCAGCGGTCTGTCATAGGGAGAAGACATTTGCACAGCTGCATCTCTGTGAAATGAAGTGTGGAGGTGACGTTTGAAATAAAATTCCAATAAAAGACCCAGAGAGGCTTCAGATCCACAGGAGAACATCTGACTGAAATAAACCAGGCTCGATTTTCTTGGGAGCCATCAAAAGTTTGTTTTATTTTTTTCGGTTTCTTTTGGTGACTTGTATGTGATGTCACCGTTTGTGGGCGGAGCCTCGATATTTGCGCAAGATTGTATATCACATCCATCAGCTCTACTCAGGTAGATGTCAAATGCAACATAGATACTGCTTCTGCTATTTTAGCACTCTTAGTTTAATTTGTGAGAGCCAGGAGGCAGCAGTTAAGATCACCTGAGTATTACAGGTTCTACAGCATCTGAATTAATCCAAATACATCTTATTCTCCACATTTGCCCACACGCTTTTGTCCTGTGAAAACTGAGCTTCTGAAGATGCTATATAAGTGCTTGTTTTAACATTGTAGTGTTGACTCTGAAAGCACAGTTATTTGAAAACAACGAAGCATGTTTAGTCATGTGACTCATAATTTACAGATAGATATGTCTTTAAACCGACATTCGCCTATAGGTGCTGTTCACATCACAGTATTGCTAAAGATAAATGCAACTTAATATTACAAACCCTCAAAGACGACAGAAAATTGCTGCGCTTTGGCAAAATATGAGGGCAACTGCATTTTAGACCAAACATATTGAGTGCAACCTGGACACACCAGTAAATGGTGGGGTATTTTGCAAATAAAATGATCATGCCAGAAGAAAGTGGGAGAACGTTATTATGTGAGGTCTCTTAGTGAGCTTTTTTTATGCTTTGCACATTTGCAGTAACACGATTTCAGAGTTTCCAAGTGTGAGCAAATTTTTTTTTTGTAAAACACCCAAAACCAATTCTTTTTGTATTTGGATTAATGCAGACATAGCCAATGCAACACATCTCTTAAAAAAGAAATCACAACATTGGCTCTGAATTGTTGATTTGACTGTTGCCTCTGATCGAACCAATACATCATAAAAAAAAAATCAATCTTTTGTGCAATCACCATATCTAGGATTTAATTTATTGATAAATAGCTAAATTAACTGACTCTGGGGGGATATGGCATTTTCATTTTACACTCTCACTTTGTAACAGAATGATGATATTAGATTTAGTTCTAAAGAGGTTTTTCCCCACAAATAAACACTGATGTTCACTTCATAATGTTGGTGCTTTATCAGTACGAGCAGACTACTTGATGAGTCTTAATTATGGAAGAATTAGGTGGTGGACTATTTATCCTGTCGTGAGGGAAAGGGACTTGTGTGTGGGACTTGAGTTGGAAATTCAATTTGCGAGCTTGCGATGTAAGTACAGAAATATAGATCCAGTTTCAGCTTGAGCAAGCTTTGCATAATGAATTGCTGAAGTGAATGTTTTCTCCACGTCTCCGATCTCTCCCTGCGTATAGCCGGGGCAGATGGGGACGGCCGTCATTTGAGCTGGTTCATGCGTGAGCCGGGACCCTGAAGGTCCTGTAAACTGAACCAGCAATAGAGCCATGTTTAGGTTTGGAATGTATTAATGTAGTAGGATGTACTTTCATAGAAGAGCTAACTGCATCTTTGTAGACACATCCAAATACACTGATATGAATTATTTACCTGTATTACAAAAAAATACTCATGTGATTTGTGTGTGCGTGTTTATTTTGTTTGGGTTTTTTCCCCTGTGGGTGCTTATGCCCATTTTTGTGTTTATTTTTCTTTGATTTTTAACTTTTACGAGCATGGCAGATCCTTGCTTGCGTGCTCTTCCATGATTCTGTAAATACTCCTCTTGTGTCGGACTGCAACTGAAAGCAGTCTACGGGATTCTCAGTTATCCATTTCACAACTTTTATGTAACTTGACAAATTATATTAACAAAAACTTATCTAGATTTGAGATATTATAAAGGGTAAAAATATAATGTGAAATGGTGATTGTGCACAACTTCTGTGAGCGAGCAGTGCTTGAACATGACAGCAGTAGATGTTTGCTAGCCGTGGTATCAAATTACAAACTATTAGTTGTGAAAATGCTATAGTGGTTTGTCTGTCACTTTATTGCCATAATTTATGCTTTTAAAATAAAGTGCTAAATCTCTAAAAAGTGTAAACCTTTTTAAAAAAATAAATATATAAAGACATTAAACTCTTTTTGATGTGTGGTTTATTTTGTCCTGTCTCTTGTGTGCTTTCTCCGATAAGCTAGAGGGCAGTAATGAGCAGCAGCCGATAGACCTTAGTCTAGTCCAGGCCTTGAGATGGGTTTTTTCATAAGACACTGAAAAGACACAAGGACAAGGGTCAAACATCCATCTAACTCATGTTAAAGCTGCAGTCTGTAAGTTTTGCCTCGTTGTTGCCATCCCTGTTTGAAAACCTGGAATTGCGGTTCCTTGCGGAATTATATTCCATGTGTGGGTTGTGCTCCGGCACGGCTTCAGCGCGGATGAATCTAATGTTAATGTGTAGCTGTCAGTCACTGCACTGGAGTGAATCCTGAACTTAGTAATCACAGATTCTAGACTATGTCACCCAAATAAAATTTTTCACCACTCAGAAAACATTTTTATAAGCTAAACGTTGTAAATCAGACTAAAGTAAGGTTTTGAACACTGTTTGGTTCTGTAATTGCTCAAATATTGATTTTGGATCATTTTTAACCCAAAAAAATACACAAAATATAAAAGAAGCACCATGGGATGCAAAATTCTGTGCAAATGGTCTTTCATAATCACTGCCATGTGTATATGTAGTTAGCACTCACTTGCTGCTGTGTTCACACTGTACGATGGATCAGTGACAAGACCTTACACACTGCATGACTTTAAAATAGGAAGAATCATCAACAACTCTGTCTGGCCCACAAACTACGTTTCACAACCAAATGCGAGTGAGAAGGGATAAGGAAGTAACGCAAGATCACACTTGAGATCAGAGTTCTCGCACAAGTAGCAAGCCAGTACCAGTATAGCGAACCGTACCGTACCACTTTTTTGGTAACCTTCCATAAAGGTATCTAGCACAGCAAAGGGTAACAAAAGGGTGGAGCTAAACTCACTGCAGAACCATGATTGGTTGACTAGAATACAAGGAGATCACCTTCACTCATTCCTTTTGCTGTCCGTGAGTTTATTTACATTGGCTTATTTACATCAGAGTGCACAAACATATAAACATATAATTTTATATTTTCACACAGACAATATCCGTTTCTCAGTATGCATTCTTGTCTGTTCTTGTGGATTTGTGAAACGTCATTGCCCACAAACCCGCTAATTGCTTTTAAATATTACTGTTATTGTGTCATGAAGTGTAGTTTTAAGAGTTTTTCAGGTGAGAATGTAGTTTAAAACCCAAATCTGTGGTTTATTTATAAAAATCTCCCAAATGTATATGCTGATTTGGTAGCGCCAGGCGATCACCGGGCGCTCAGTGCTCATGTATCTGCTGAGAGCAGCATCAAGCTCAGCTAGTCCTTCTGATATTTCCCGCTGACGTCTCTATAGTGATTAAACATGAGACACAACGTTATATTTAACAGCCATTTGTGGTCTCATGCATCTTTTATTTGTTCCTGGTTATATAGTTTTGGCTAAGCACAAACTTGTATTTAACTTTATATATTTATTTTGAATTTGACCGTAGTACAGCACTGACTTTGTTTGCTTTTGTCTTTATTTTCTCTTAAGCCACTTATAGTTTTTTAATGGCTATTATTGTTCCGTACCAAATTGTACTATACTCTACTGGATCTGAACCCCATAAAACAATTTTTAATGACAGGGACACTCACCACCCAGATCATGAGCCAATATAATGTCAAGAAACCCCTGCACGAAAGAAAGGTCGGTGCCAACAAATGTTCACAGTTCCTCCATGTTGTTGCATGAGTTTGTGTAAGAATGTAACTCTGGGATACTAGTTGTCTGGGAAGATAATGATATTATAATTAACTCACTTAGTTTGCGATTAGTAGCGTAAAGTGCTCGCCATAACATTGATGTCTTTAAATATGAGAAGGGGCAACAAGATTCTGTCTTGCAGCAAGGGCGAAATTATAAGCCATCTAAAGAATGCAAATCCATACAAATCATCTCCAGCAAGGAGCAAACAGTCCCATAAATTAAACAAGGACTGGTGTGTATGAAATACTATGAGAAGAGATGACATCAGGGATGTTTCAGGCAAACTTGTAGCCAAGCCATTTCAATGGTTTGGAAACGCAAGAGTGACTAAGTGCTTTCAACTCAAAAGGATCAAATAAAGGATGTCTGGGTGATAATGTGTTTGGGTTTGAAAGGTTTAGTCATGGTCAGTCTCTGGTAATCTACACTTGGGTGGGTTAAGTGTGAAAAGAACTTTCCGGGGAATGTTGGTGTTCTATGTCAGGCACTGATGAAATGATAGGGGTCCGATTACTTTCGGATAAAACATCTCTTGCTCCACATCTCACAATGTTTTCGCTGATTAATCAGGCTCTTCTGTGGCCTACAGCCAAGTTCTTGCTTCACACTGTGATCCTTCCACACTAAAGTGGGGTCTGGGGTGGAAAATGGACCAGGAGCCGACCCATATGACTGGCCTCATGAGCCATGGTGAGGTAAGACAAGTATTTGAGCATGACAGTGGACATAATAGATGTTGCCAGAATGTAAAAGATCCCAGCTGTTTATTGGACACCTCTCATCTGGGAAAACCATTGCAGGTTTTTTTCTGCAGCTGTTCCTCGCCTCCATTGGAAGTTATTTTGGATGACTGAGCAAGCATAACACCAGGCCTGTGTCAGCGAAACCTGGGCAGAGTTGGAGGCACACTAGGGTTGGGTTGAGGTACTTAAGCACAAACTCAGACTCAGGCTCTGGATAAATGAGCGCTTTTAACGTTCCCCCAGTTCCCTCTCCTCACACATTCACTAACGATTGACAAGTGAGCTGTGGAGTCTAGTTTCATCAGCGATGACGTTTGGGTTTGTACTGATGCCAGGTAACTCCCAGTAACAGGATTCCCAAACCTGCTTAGCACATCATCTCAGGGTGATAATTTTACAGGGCCACGTGCTATTTAAAAAAGTTAGCATGCCGTGCTTATAAACAGGCTTAACGATATTACAAGACATGCTGTAGGACAACCATTTCACTGTCCTATTTACTTGTCAAATCAGTGGTTAGTTTATCAGAGATGGTAAATATATAGCCCCCTAGTGGCATTGGCACTGAACTTTTAAACTGTTCACAAATGTTTTCGTGAATAATACTGGAAATGTTTACCTTGTGAGAATAGTTACTATCGTTATAGTAAAAGCATGGTTAATTTTTGTAAGGACAGATGGCTGTGAAATAGCATTCATTCCTACGTCACGACATTATAGCGTCCTGCAGCTGTGAGTGAATAATGAAAGATCATCCTCGTCATCGCTTTCAGCTTCAAAGTAAGGTACACAGTAACATATAATCATAAACATATACTCACATAAACTTGAACAACGTGATTTGTATTTTTTTTATGTTAATATAAACTTGTGTTTTCTGCCCTTTTAATCATTGATCCAATAATGCTGGTTTCGGCCTTATGAAATTAGTGTATAGAGCAGTGTTAATTCAATTGGAAACTTTGCGGGAAGCCAAGTACCCTAACAAGTGTTTTTAATATATTTTTACAGTTTCTTTCAAGACTCCTGCCAAGGCAGTAGCAGGATTTCTTTATTTGCCATTCAGTGAACAACTTATGTTTGGCCTGCTGGGTGACTTTAATATTCATGAGCACATTAATCGGTATTAACACAATTATATATTTATCAAAGCACTATGTATCGTTTTTAAATGTTCATTAATGAAATGTTAATTTTAGTTTTTTAATAATAAATAGAGCTGTTCTTGAGCCGGTCAGCTCAAGTGTGTTAGATAATATTAACAGACAACTTATGATTCTAATTGCATTATCAAATGTTTAAATTATGATTATTAAATGCGTTAGAAGTATTTTTGTTCGTTTTACCTAATGTAAATAACCAGAATGTTGCAACCTTAATTTAAATTGTGTAATTTCTCATCATTGTACTCATGTTGCGATCTTTAATATGATCGTAATTGTAATTTCATTAATTTACCTTTTAAATGTGCCTCATGGTAATGATAATGATGCTGGAGTAGAACATATCTGCTGGTATTATACTCATATACAACTATACAGTAAACTTGTACAGTAAACCAGCATTCTTACTAAATTACAGATTGTCCTCTGATAACAGTATGTCATAAAAATATGAGCAATTAGCAAGTAGCATGTTTGAGTTAGCGCTAATTGCACAGCTCATAAATAATGCTGCATGCGACAGTTTCCAATTAAGGTGATCAGACCACTGTAAATCTTTGATGACCGTCGTCTAAATATAACAGCATATTGTCCATACTATGTTAAAATAATTTAATCTTTTGTAAAAAGTCACTGAAGTCTAGACAAACCAAATACTGACTTACTGAAAAGCTCCATAAACACAATGTTGTGGAATCATTAATCCAGGAAACAATTAGCAATGCCAAAATGCAAATCCACAACGACTCTCATTTCAAAATAATCGTGTGAAAATGAAAACACCAGACCAGAGGAGACGTGTTCATAGGTTTATACTGAAATTCATGGAGGTTTACACAATGCATCCTACACTATTACCATGTCCACACGCATGTAATGCTGGGTAAAAGGTACATTTGGCATGTAATGATCAGATAGCAGTTTGAAATTCAGACAAAAGCAAAACATGAGTAATAATCTGTAGCACAGTACAATGAGGCAACATTAGTACAGTTACCAAAGTTGAAATATAAAATTAATCCAAAAAAAAAACAATGCTATTTACAACCCAGTGCCTTTTAGAACGGCCTCATTTGTCTTCTTTAACAATGACAATAACTCTAGCAAGCCTGATATTAATATAAATATGTCTGTAAGGTGCAAACACCTTCCCCACAGCACAGTGACTTTACCTCCGGATGTGCTTCCCGATCAAAGCGTGTGCTCACCGCGTTAAGTGCTTGCCGTTAGTCATCTACTGTAAAACCTTCCGCATACACAAGCAGACTTCACAGATCTGGATGTGTATGGCTCCACATATACAGAACACCTGCATCCCATCATATACCATTCACTTGTTTTGCTAATATCAGAAGGGCGCCAGCTAGTGGTTTGAGGAGGAATCTAGTTAAAAGTTGACTGTACAGTCTATGTACAGTGTGCTACCTACTGCCTGTTTTCCTCCGAGAACCACAATTTTGGCCAACACATTCCCAAACACACACACACACACACACACATATATACTGTACAATAAAAGCAGACCTCAGCCGTACACATGCACACGATCAACACATTTGCCCTCTTATCACAATAACGAAAGTCACGCTAGAACGTAAGCTAGTTTTCCGGCAGCACTCGTACCGTCTGTTGACTTTGTGCAAGTAGTCTGGAGTAGGACAGCAGATAGAAATGTTAATATCCCCCAGAAGAGCGTTTTTGGTCAGCTACACGCCCCAGTCATTCGTTTAACATCATCAGTAGTAGAAAAACTAGCGTTAAAGTCTTTTTCTTTCAGTAAGTACTTGTGTTTTGAATGGGATCGCTGGTACCCTAGAAGGAAGGTTTCTGTTTA
The DNA here is from genome assembly GCA_032359235.1 of Enteromius mattozi. NCBI lineage: Eukaryota > Metazoa > Chordata > Actinopteri > Cypriniformes > Cyprinidae > Enteromius > Enteromius mattozi. The sequence goes on from JAUMHE010000059.1 coordinate 3,756,527, forward strand.
TACAAAAGGAGAGTTGATCGCACTGTTCCAGCTGTGGAGGGGTGACGGGGCTGGAGTGTCTCTGGAAGGGTGTCTTGTTAGACGCTCTCTTTGCCTTGAGCTCCTGTCACAGTCTTGATGGAGCTTAATGTCCTGTTGAACCACGTCTTTTTGGCGGCTTGGACTTCATTCAGAGCCAGACCCAGATGATGCTCCAGATCCTAAAGACAGGAAGATGATTAATTACTGCTCCTTTAGTTTACATAAGCTGACATTCAAAACTATATAACTATTGGTACTTATCTGTTAAAGCTAAATCTTCAACCTTGTTACTTGCAAACACCAACAATGTTGAGAGGTATGAAGAGTTTGCAAAAACCGATAACCGTGTCTTTTAACTTAACAACTTTGTTTAATTTTTTTTTTTTGGTGCATTCCAAGTAATATCAATCAAACTGTATTTGGGTTGTTTTGATTTGATTAAGTAATAATAACTTAAATACAGGTATCTTACAATATTAAAGTCGTTTTCTTTTATACATTAAAAGCAAAAGCAAGTAGCTCCAAAAGTGTTGGCAAAAGCAAACACACTTAATATTTTAGAGTTAAAATAAAAAAAAGCACTGGTTTAATGGTTATCTCCTCAGATGACAATATAGATGCCTGACAAAGGCTGTGGTTGTGATCATAGACTGTATGGATGTCATTACACACAATACACGGATATTTCCCTCATCATTGTAACACGCTGCTTTCTGTAAATGTTCAATAATTCAATGTAATTAAAAAGATGTTTAGGTCACACTTTATATTAGGTGGCTTTAACTACTACGCACTTGCATCAAAAAATAAGTACAGTGTACTTATAGTGTTCATATTGTATTGTAAATCACTTCTGCTGTTGTTGAGGTGGATACGGGTAAGTTAGGGACAGGTTTGGTGGTATGGGTAGGTTTAAGGGTGCAAATACAGCAGTCAACATCTGAAGTGGATCAAAAAAGTTCAAATGTTGAGTAGTGTACACTTTAATGTTGTACCTGGATCTTGCACTCGGCCTCCACCAGCTGTAGTTTGGTCTGTGCCAGCTCCAGCTCCATCTCCCTCAGCTGGTTCTTCAGTGCCTCCTTCTCCTCATCCGTGTCCTCCTCGCTGCCCTCTTTAGGAGTACTGAGCACCTTCAGACGGCCCTCCTTACTGAAGAGAATGCTGCACTTCTCACAGCCCTCCACCTTCATCTGTACAGATGCAGACGTTCACCTCGTAAGCCTGGAGATCACTAGTTAAGCTGCTTTGGCTGATTGCAGGCTCTCAATATCAGCTGCTTATTAACACTGAATAAAGCCCAGCAGGCTGATCAGAGCCATCAGCAAAGCACGAGTGATATAGTGAGCAGCTATTTGCATATTATCTTGCTTATCACAAGGCTATCTACCAAATGAATAAATCTCGAAATTAAAGACATGAAACTAAAACATCTGTGGAATAATTTCTATATGGTTATATCACGGGATATTTTGAATGTGTGGCTGGTTCTGTCCATTTGAAACCTTGTTAGCAAACCCATTGTCACAAGAATCATGTAAGTCACAAGCACTGAGGGAAAACTGAACATCGGGTTACAGTATACTGTATCATTATGTGACAATACACTTGTTTTAACTGTTGCACGAGTCTGATTAGGCTGAGATTGGTAGAGTTGATTCAGACTGGTCAATCGCAGCATGCTGTGGTCAAATATTATTGCATATCGGCAACAAACAGTATAATTGATTGTCATGATTTATAACAGCTGTGCAAGTTTCTGTGAGAACTTTCTCACATAAAATAATAGTTGTTCATTTATAGCTGTGATACACTCATTTTTAAGGCGAGATAATGCAGGGGAAAAGTGTTAAAGTAACTGACAGACATCGCCATACTTTCCCAGTTGATTAAGTTAATTACACTAAACTGCATTTAATTAAATATACACTCATTTTTGCATTAATTTTCAGATCATGAACCTGAATAATGCATAAAACCTTCAGAAGACAGATATAGAATAAAAGTGATAAGCGTGGTATAAGCGCTGCTGAAGTAAAGACTTCTAAGATGGAGACTTATATAAAAAATAAACACTTAAAAGTGGTTGTTCCAGGAGTCTATAACATTGTTATGAAAAAACTAATTTCTCAAAATTTACCAAAGCATTAATAAATAAAGCATTGTTTTTGCTTGAAGTGTCATGCCTTAAATGTTATGCTACGTAAAGTGCTATGTCTTTTTTTATTATAATGCTTTAATGCCTGACTTCAATAAAAATTAAAGATTTAAATCTGCCTGTGAATGCTTTATATAAACACACACACATAAATACATCTGGTAGCAATTTGCTCACTATTAACTTGCATACTTGCATGCATACTACTAGCATTTCAGCTACTTATAAAGCATGTATTAATGTATTATTCAGCAGGACCATATTTTACATGCCTTAATCCACCCCATACCTAAATTTAACAACTACCTTACTATTAATAAACAGCAAAATAGGTGTTTATTGAGAGAAAACGCTTAGTATTCAGTAAATATGTGTTCCCTAATCTAAAGTGTTACTCTAAATATATATTTCTTTTTTTTTTTTTTTTAAGAATACATTATCTATATCTGTGGTATGTGTGTTTGAGTCATCACCCACCCGGATCTTCTCCAGCTCTCCTCTGTTGGCCGTCTGCTGTTTCTCCAGCCGCTCGCTGAGCTGAGAGCAGATCTGACACAAACACACAGAGGTCAAGGGTCAGTAGTGCTCTGGCACACACCAATAAAATACTGTTCCAGAGGAGGAGGGAGAACAAGGCTTACGGTAAAAGGTTAACCATCATGAGCAGAGCATACAATCTTTCAATCAATCTCTCCCGTTAAAGGATATCACATTGCCCCGGCCTCTATGTAATCCCAGCATCCTCTTACAGTAAGTGCACTAACAGCACTGCAGAGCTCAGGTCAGTGGGAGATTTCTGACAGAGTGCCGACTTTTTGGTCTTGATCGATGAGGTTCATGCGTTCTTTTCCAACCTGACGTCAATCCTTCAGAGGTCCTAGTTAGATCGAAGTGGCCTGCGTATCTTAATTTGGCAAAACACCCTCATTAAACATGCATTGATCAGCAGGGAGGATATAGCCTCAAATGACCTAATGAATGAATGAGAAGGAACGACACAGCCCCAGAATATTCCTAATGAAATATTCAGCCTTAAGCCATGGTGCGCTGGATGAAGCCCAAAGTATAATTCAGTTTTAACAAACGTACAGCTGAATCCATAGCCTTAGGCACTCGACATAGAAAGTTGCACTATTTTCCAGTGTTTCTCCAGAAGTTATGATTAATAAAAACATCTCAGTACTCAAACTAGAGTGGCATGTTTCTCTAAACCTCCTCTCACAAACAGTCATATACTTGGCCATCTACTGTTGTTTCAGCTATAGCAGTTTGTTGATAGAGCAAGGACATTTTTTAATGTAACTCCTACTGTATTCATCTAAAAAAAGTCATATACACCGTGGCTTGAGGGTGAGCAAATCATGGGCTAATTTTCATTTTTGGGTGAAATACTTCTATAAGCGCTAAGCCCAAAGTTAACGCGTGACACAAATTTCACCAATACATGTTTTATTTTTTTTGCATCAATTAGTTTGTCCATAAGATTGCAATTCTGACCTAAGCAGTGTTTCAAAGTTGAAAAGATACAGATGAGACAACAACAAGCTACTGAAGACAGAATCAACAGACACCCACACTGACGCTTGTTAAACGATTTTTATCCATCATAGCTTTTGAAGAGAAAAATCAAAGACACTGGACAATGATAACTTTTGCTAACGAGCATTGATAGCTGATAGTATGTTCAGAGAAATCTGCCTGCGTGTGTAAAGAGTGTGCATGTTATGCTAAAGTCATGGTCACAAGACATTGCAGTATTTTTTAAGTAATACAGACACTGCACCCATCATAGGGCATAATTTACTGGTTAATTCACTGGTATTTGTGCCATTATTTATGTTTTCAAGCAGACTGTAATTTGAACTGCTCTTGGTAGATTGCGCTGGTCATTATGGAAATGAGATGGTGCATCTGTACTCTGTAATGTGCACCTTGGCAGTAAATCATCAATAAAATTTCCTCCTATGTGCACTTTTATGGAATTGTGCTAATTTGCTCTGTTTAGTAAATCTGCTCCATAATATTCCGTAACACTCTGTGGTACAGTTTTTAAAAACAATTTAAAGTTTGCAGCTTTAAACAATGCAGATTTAAAGTTTGCATCATTTTAATAAAGCTAAGAGGCCATGTAATGACCTCTACTGGACTATTGTAGTTATATTTCATTGTCCACCTATTTTATTGTACATCAAACGAAACCTCTTTCAGAAAAGTCTGATCGCTTTGAAAAGCAGTAGCTTTTCAAATCACGTCATCTGAAGGAGACATGCAGTATGTACGTCTCCTTCAGAAGACATGATCTGAGATGCCATTCATGTCTGTAAGACAAATGAGCCAGATATTCTATTCTTGCTGTTTGACAAGTGTTAAAAGAATGTATCTCACATCGAGAAAATGTCTGAGCTACTCATTTAATGAAAAAATATGGGACATTTTCATCAAACAGACTATTAATTAAAGACATTTTAAGCTGTACTGCAATGTCAGATGTGAATAACAACACAGGGCAGATGACTTTTGAAATGAACATTTTATAGAAATACCCTTTTTCCATTCCAGCTTTGTGTTTTCGCAGCATAGTCTTCAGACGGCAGATGTGTTAAACCTTTCCTCTTCTCACTAATGAGTGAATGTGTGCTGGTTTCACAGCGGGAAGCCGTCCAGCAAGATACCTGCAGGCCTCTGACGCTTGTGTGTGTTGTCTGGCTCATACAAGCAATATGAGCGCAAGTGTGTGCAAGAGAGAGCTGGTTGAGCTCAGAGGACACCATTATCATGCTCCTCCATGAATCATGCTGTCAGCGGCCCCATTAAAATGAGCTCTGCAGGGACAGCAGCTCAACTATTTTTACAGAGAAGCTCTCATACTGCACTGAAGGTGCCACTTTCAGGCCAGCCTCAGTCCTGATCCATACACTAGCATGTTAAACTGCTCCAGTCTGCACATGCATGTTCACAAGAGCTTACTGTACTCTACTGACAATTATGTGGGGTTATTTCTGAAAAAAAATCATACGTAAGGCAATAAAAAAGACAGCATGGCTGGAGCCATGGCTTAGTGGTTAGTTTGACTGACAGGCCATCTGACCAATCATAATGATAAATCTGACATTTTTGTGTACTTAAACTTGAAAAGTTGCATGTATTGACATGTTTCCACAGTTAATACCTTCTGATGTTCATTTGTGTTTATTACATGCTATAAGCAGTAAAGAGGAAGAGATGATTGGTTCACTTGGTGCTTGAACTGAGGCACTACAGTGATCTGTAATGACACATTAAAGAGCCACACAACAGTATTTATTGTTTGGCTTGTCAGACAAAGCAATATTAACTAAAGAGGGCTGGGTCTTTGCGAAGGGTCAACTGATTTTTACCAAATTTCCTGATTATGTTCTACTATATTTGCTCCTTTTCCTCTTTCTATACTCACCCATCAATACAAGTGGCAAATTTGGCCAATGTAGGTCAAGACTACAATAAAATACAGCTAAAGCCAAGCACAACAATGGGACAGTGTAAGGATGAGTAGATTTTTTTAAACCAGTATTTACTGCTTCATAACTTTTGTCCATTAGGTCTGTTGCAACCAATGTTAACCAACTTAAGAGTTAGTTAAGGTTTTTATGTTAAACTTTGTTTTACTTTAAAAAATCTGGCCTGAGCAAGATTTCAAAAAAACATTGTTGGAGGAGTAGCCAAAAAACTGGAAAAGTAAATTAGTTAAAAATAGCAAAAGGCTGTATACCCATTGAAAACATGTCACATGTCACAATCTAATGTGATTAGTGACAAAGATTTCATTCAAAACAAAGAAAAATGGAGTTTAAGTGGACTACATGACCGAGTACGTTACCAGTCATTTCACCCAGAAACATCAGTTAAGATTTTTTAATTATCAATTACTTTCCCTAAGATTAAAAAAGGCTCACGATAAGATCACTGAGATGCAGACAAAATGCATAGGGTGAATTTTCATTTCATGCCATTTTAAAATGTTGGTAATGCAAGGCTGTTTAAAACAGAGATATCGTAATTGCCAGCTGGGATACTGAAGCCCTCCCTAAGCAGTGTGGCCCCTTAAAACTAAAGATGTATTGTAGCGAGTCTGTTTACAGGCTCCTTTCCTTTAGATGAACTGAAGCTACACTGTACAACACTAAAGAAAAAGAAAAACAGAGGAACAAAAATAATGGTAGAGGGATGAAAAGGATTTGTAAAGTTAAAAAAATCCTAGCGAAAAAAGAGCATAAAGTAAAAAGAAAAAAAAACATGGAAAGGATTATTTGGTGTTTGAGTCACAGGGAATGCATGAACTGATCTTCAGATGCAAAAGTTGCCAAATGCATAAAAGTAAAGAAAGAAAAAGGTAAATTAAGCAAATATTTGGCAGAGCAGGAGAATACTGTACGATAAAACTGATGCACATTCATAGAGTGTCTCAGTTAAGAGTTTTATGAAGGTAATTTAATTGGACAATGGGGTGTTTTAAGATGAGATATGAGAGAGACTGGGCCATTTAAACTGATTTAGGGTTTGATGCAGCCATAGACCTAATGGATGGATATTGGACTTCATTATAGTGATAGAAGGCCATTAGAATCAGAACGATCTTAAACAGAGACAGCAGACCATGCTTCACTGAAGACTCAAGGTGAGTGAGTCAGAGTGTGTGTGTGTGTTCACCTGTTTGTATTCTCCAATGATGGAGCCGTTTTTCTTGATCTCAGACTCGGATTTATCTAGTTCTCTCCGACACATCTCTTTCAGCTGAAACACAAATGCAGAGCCCAAGTTAAAAACTCTGCCATTTTTCCTCCTAAAAAGAAATCAGTCATATCACAAGGATCCTATATTTAACACAAGTATCCCCTCCAGGAGACATTTCTCCTGTCTGTCTGAGGACAGCTGTGTCCAGAGGCTGTACTGTTGCAGTAATGTAAGAGCTGTCTCAGAGGAACGAGAGCAATCAGCTCAAACACACATCCAGAGCAGCGTGGGTCTGGCCTCCTCAGGGATCATTCCCCGATACCACTCCATCCAGAACCTCAACTCATTACAGGGATACTGGGAAATACACTTACAATTCAATTTGTTTCTCACGCTAACGTTTGTTGTTATTTTTTTTAAATATTTGTTTTCTGCATAGACATTTAAAAAAAAATAAGGGATTATATGTAAATTTGCAAATATGAATTAAAAAGTAGTTTCAAATCAGAGAGCACCACACAAACCACACTTTAAATGGTAAATGTGACTTCTCTAATTGTTGCGTGTTATTTGAGGATTATGGGAAGTGTAGTCATTCACTGGGATTTTGCAAATTAAACCTTTTTTAAATTGTTGAAATAATTTAGTAGCTACTTCTGATGCACATGCATAATTTAATTTGTTATTTTATATATATCTTTCAGAGTACTGAAAAAATATAGAATGTATTTTTTATTCTATTTTTATACTATTAATTACATATAGTATACGGATTATTATGATTATAATATGCATTATTTTATGCATTATAGGTTTAAATGGGAAAGGACCAAAATTAACCAAGAATAACCAATAGACTTTCTAAAAGCCTCCATAAAAATACAAAAG
>JAUMHE010000059.1:3764403-3799845 GCA_032359235.1 Enteromius mattozi
TTCACATAAACTTTGCTTTCATGTGATGTAAAATATATATATATATATATATATATATATTTGATTATAAATTATATTTTTATTATTATATTGATTATTATAATTACTTTATATATTTTAAAATGGATGAATTGAAGTGGACGGTGAAGTAAAAGAAACCAAGAATAGTTTAACAGATTCTGAATGTCTTCAATATTGTTTAAAGAGCATCCCAGGATGCAACTCAAGAAAGTTGGTTTACAGAGCAGAGCTGGAAACCAGGCAGAGGGTGAAGCTAAAATACAAGTCAGTCTCAATTTGTTGTTCAGTACACAATGCCATAGCTTTATTTTTGAAATACTATTTACTGTTTTGAGCGTTAGTGAGTTTTGGGAGGTGTTGAAGGTGTCCTACCTGTGCAGACTCTTCCTCCAGTCGTCTCTTCTCATCTTCAGATTCCACCAGTTTCTGTTTAGTGATGAGAAGCTCTTTGTTGAGCGCGTCAGCTTTCTCCTCAGCCTAAGGGAAAAAGGACACATACCAGAAGCCACAGGCATGCGTGAATGTCAGGAACCACTAAGGTTAGACCTGCAATGAATGTTTAAAACCGTGTCAAACTGCCTAAAAGACTCACGTTGTCCAGGTCTTTCCTCAGGGCGATTTTACTGCTGACCAGCTCGTGAGCTAAGTCGTCATTTTCTTGCTCTAGACGCATGTTAGCTTCCTGCAGCCGCCGGTTTTCTCTCTACAGGGAAGACACAGTGTGTGAGTGTCTCGTGACAGGCACTATAATGGTTAACTGTGCTGGGAATATGAGGAACCTTGGAGAAGAAACCTGATTAAAAATTGACCAGTTAGAGGGAAATATGTCAGAAAGCAATTAACACACTGACTGGACTCTCAGTCCTCCGGCTACTGTACTAAAAGACACTCAGCTTGTTAAAGAGAGTGTGTGTGCGTTAATGCCACACACACACATAAACATTTATGACCTTCTGTACTGAAGTGACACAAATGACTGAGTAATGTCATGTAACAAATGTGTAATAAAGTTTGCATGTCAGTAGTTTTTACTCTAAAACACTTACTCTAAATGTAAGATTTATGCATGTGAATTGCATATACATTTTTTATATAAACAGTTTAATAAGCCTAAAAAAGCAATAACTCATCATTCAAACAATAATGAGTTTCTTTCCTCTGTTGATCACAAAGGAAGATAAGAATGTTGTTAAAAGTTGCTGGTAGTAGGGTTTCCTTCCCAACAATCTTCAAAATATCTTCTTTTATCTTTAACAGAAGAAATTCATACAGGTTTGGAACTACTCGAGTTTGAGTAAACGATGACAGGTTTTTCAACTTTGTAATCTAAATGAATTAAAATTTTATATGCAATAAAAAAAAAAAACGTACATACATAAATACATAAATTTTGGCCCAAATATTGCTGAGCATAGATATTTAAAATGTAAAAAAGAAAAAAATCATTGAGAAGGATGAAAAGAGGCAAAAAGGCGTCAAAAACTTCCCCAAATTGTTTGTAGACAATATTAGCAAGATCTGGGCAACTCTAGCAAACTGTTTTTAATGTACTTTGAATTACGACACTAATGGTCATCTTGAATATCCAAAGTTTTGTTATAGAGACTTCAAACATCATTTTAACTGTGTGAACTTGTGTGAACTGTATAGAACCCTGTAGATGTGTGAAGCGCGTGTGTGTGTGTGTGTGTGTTAAACCCTGACTGACAGTTCCTAAATGATGAAGGTAATTCCTGGTGAGCTGGGCTCAGGCTAACAGTTGACTGGCAGGCCGCTGTTATCAGGAATCCATCTGGCCAGATTTTCATCATCTCTGAGCCCAGCGGTGACCTCATCTCACATCACTGCTCATTATAAGCACATATGCTAATAGCACGAGAGACAGGATAGGCACGGAAGGAAATGAGTTCGAGCTCAGCGCACAGGAGAAAACTAGCTCTGATTGTGAGTGAGAACGAAATCCCAGCCAAGATTAAGTGCATAGGGGCAAACGCACGCACGCCATAACGGATCATGTAAATATTCACATGCACATAGTCATGAATGCAGATGTGTAAATCCCAGCAGAGACGCATCATGTGCTCACACACATACACACACAAACAGACGCAGGATAAATCTACCTCATATCTCTCGATGGGTGCCTCCTGCTGTTCCTGCTGCTCTCGAATGGTGTGGTATTCCTTCTCGTACTTCTTCAGCTTCTTCTGACTGATCTGTGACATACAAACATACAGAAGAAGGTACTGACACAGGGGTGGACAAAGTACATCTCAAAAAATGAAAATCTCATTTCAGAATAGTAATTAATTTACTTAAATGACATTAAGTTGACAGATGAATGACAGATGACACGCTCTAACAGTAGGTGACGCTCACGGACAAGCAGAAATACAGCAGTTACCACGGTAACCCTTATAAGTCCTTTTAAACACTACTTTACTAGGCATCATACAGAAGTAATGCCATCAAAGGTTTCTCTTCCGATACACATTCATATAACTGTAACAGCAAATGTTGTTGAAAGGTGATGAGTTTGCAGGTATGCAGGGACACAGGACAGTGTTTAGCAAGAGTATAGCCATGTTTAGGTCTAGGCGTAAGGCTGAGGCTAAAAATATTAGCGCTTATAGGTCTAAAGCTAGCCTAAGCTTCAAACAGTACACACATGGGTCATCTGGTGCATTTGCATTTCAGTCAAATATAGTCAAGTCTAGAACTAGAGCTTTTTTCTTTTTTTGCATGATGCATTTACATTTTACATGACATTGACATTTCACATTTCTCAAAACCAATGTTGCTACAAAGGCAAAACCTAACACTAGTTCAACTGATGTGAATAAAAAAAAACATTCAGAATTTACTTACTGAAGACAATTACCAGCAATTATATAATTTAAAAAATCTAAATGGCAAATGATTACTATAAAACAAAGACAAATAAATAAACAAACAGTCAAGTTATTTTTATGAATATTAAAGACATAGGCAGAGATTTCAAAATATTACAATTCAGTTTTTATGCTGTTCTGACAGGCAGCCTTCTGTACATGCACGTAATCAAAATAGATATGCAATATCTATATGCACAACTACAATAGATATGATAATCCAAAATCTACTGGTTGTCTGATTTATGATAATGATTTATCAGGTATATCACCCACCCCAACAAGATTTTAAAGTTTAATTACCCCATGATTTACTCACCCTCAAGACAACCTAGGTGTATATGACTTTCTTCTTCCAGACTAGAATATATATTTAAAAACGTCCAGGCTCTTATAACGGCTGTGGGTTGGGGTTATTTTTCAACAGGGCATCCATCCATAATAAAAAAGCCTCACACGAATAGTGAATCCATGTATTTTCATAAGAAAAATTTCCATATTTAAAATTTTATATAAAAAAAGTAATATCTAGCTTCCACTAACTGTCAAAGGCGTGTTCCCAATAAGAAGCTGTTCCCCGAGGTGTATGAGTCTTTTTTTTTTTTTTTTTAATTATTATGGATGGATGCGCTTTATTGGACTTCTTCTGGACTACTGAAAGAGAACACCTGCCCACAGCCATTATAAAGCTTGGAAGAGCCAGGGGCTCATTTGCATTTTTTGGAGAACTCCCTCTCTCTTTAACAAATTTGCAAGATCCAATCTTATTGGCTGAACCGAAGGTGTTGGTTATTTCACTAATCATGCTCTTACACAGCTAGCATGAATTACTCAAGGTTTTTATGACCTGACTCGATGTCAACAGCAATAAAGCTGCGTTTCAGATCTGCTCTGTACAGGCTCACCTTTCCAAATACAACAAGCCTAACTGCTCATTCATTTAAAAGGATTTCTGTTCATGCACTTCCCGCACTCTGGACCCAATCACGCAAGCCATGCCACATTTATTCACCCACAGCTCAATACTACCCCGTTTTCATCCAATGACCCAATTTCTGTTTTGTGTGTACGGCACCAGTCATTTCTCACCAGAACACTGTGCGAGAGCCGCAGGTACGTGCGTGTTTGTAAATGAGCTCTATTTAGCGCTGTGCCGTATCTGACTAGCTCTAGGACACAGAACCGGCTCTGTTCCATATTTAATCCGTAATGCTCCCACAGATGAAATGAGATCCATATAAAAGCCCTCAATGTCAAGAGTAGTTCATCAGTCAGCGTGTTTTCAGCAACACCCGGGGGAACAATTAGGCCTGGGTGCACTGAAATTAAGTGAGTGTGCGTGTGTGTGTGTGTGTGTGTTGTAGTGTGTAAAAGCTCTTTTGATCGTGACTGGTGTGTGGTGTCAGTTTAACTGAGGAAGGGGTTTCTGATTTTGTGACGCTGGGCCTCTCGTATTGAAACAGCACACAAACACACTCAGACTCAGTGCTGAAAGTGAGCTCTCAGAGTTCTAAATGAGCAGAAGAGAAATAAAGGTTAGTTTGTATTTGGAAAAAAACGAGAGAGAGCCACAGGAAACTCAATCTGTCATGTTTGATGGCGCTGAGGAACTGATACATCAATCAAACAGAGCACACAGACTGCTGTTCAAAAGTCTCAGTCTACAATGAAAATATGGAGATCAATATTTAATTTCAAGACTCTATATTCACCAAAAAAATTCAATGGTTGTCATTACACTGTTTATATGTTTCCATGTGATTCAAGCCTTGGATTAAACCGCTGGTAAGGATTGTTTTTTGATGTCTTTATATACTTTGAGATATGTGAAAGCGTCGGATATGTGGGCTTTCAATAGCTATAAAAATATGATGATGAAAGTACATTCAAAAAAATCTTATGTTTTTATGGGTTTTTATGAGAAAATGACATTTTTGGTAAACCTGGATACAGGTATGGTTAGGGACAGGTATGGGTTAAGGAGTAAGGGATGAGTTAACAGAGTACACACATTAATTACAGACATAAATATAGGTGTTTCTAAAAATATAAGCAATGTAAAAACATGTATGTACACAATGAGTTCATTGTACCAAATGATTTAAATGAGTACATAGTAGTTAAGGCCATCAAACATAAAGTGGGACCACAGTGATATCATTCATTTTAATTATTTAAATCCAGCTTTTCACTGATTTGTTGTGCTCATACATGATATCATCAAAAAAAAACAAACAACTATAAATGTATATTTAATAAATAAAAAATATTAAATGCAGATGTATAAATAACATTCTGTAGATCTCAACAACATGTTTTTAATGCCAAGAACTCTTTATTACTCCTGCAGTGTCCTCTGCTGGCCCAACCAGATAATTACACCAAGACTCTTTATGTCCCATTAAACTAGTGCCAAAAATTGTGCATCTATTCACACAAAGAACCTTCAGTCTAAATGGAAATCACATTCACACCAGCACAAACACACCACTCAGCTGCTCTGAAGCCCTGAAGAAGTGACTTCTACTGCACCATCCCTGTATCATTCATTATCTGTGAACTGTCATACTATCACAATTGTTGCATTTGTCATTTTTTATAAAGATGAAAATGATGTCAAATGTCTCACTTCTGGCACTATACACTTGTTTACTTTAAAGGCCTAATTATAAACAATAAATAAAATACAATAAACATAAACCAGTCCAGCAGTTAAGGTATTGAACATATCTGGACTGTTTGACTGAAATGTGTGTATTTCTCTCCTGATTCAGACCAGATGACATTTTCACCGGAGAAAACAATATTATGGATAGAGAACTCATATTTAAGCCAGAAACACTGGTTTGAAGTTAGTTTGTTGGTATGTTTTTATCAGCTACTCGGACTCTCATTCTGACGGCACCCATTCACTGCAGAGCATCTATTGGTTCTGTTCTGATGAGGAAACAAACTCGTGTATATCCTGGATGGCCTGAGAGTGAGTAAATTTCCAGCAAATTTTTACTCCAACTCCTACTCTACAGACGTCTCAGTTTGAACTAAATAAACAGGCTGAACGCAGGCGGTTACCTTCATGCTGCATGCCAGCTCCATCAGCTTCTTGGCGTTCTCCTCAGAGCGATAGCGTTTGGGCACTGGCACTCGAAAGAACTTCAGCGCACCCTCAAAGTCCGTCTGCAGCAGGTCATCTTTAGACGTCTGAGGATAGACAGAGAGCTCTTCAGAAAGTTTCAAGAGGCAGACAACACTGCTCCCTCATGTTGTGATCTTCAGGTAATGATGCTCTTTCCTGCAGCAGAGATTCACTAAGTAACATTTGATCACGCTGTAGAGTAACTGTCGATTATTAGGTGCGCCAATTATGTCTAACATCCTGGTAATAGCTGTAACCATGGTGATGAGGCATAGGTTAATTTTCAGGAAACGGCACCGGCTTGCATATTTATTATATTTCCTGGTGAAATGATGCAACTGAGCACTTCCGTACCTTCAATAATGCAAGAGCCACGTTAAAAATGACACTGATGCCCTGAAAAGCAGAGAAAACAAGAACGTAAGAAAAAACAAATATATTTAATATCAAGTATATTTTCATGCCCATGTCACATAAGTTGAATTATTTATACATAATTCTAAATAATTTTTGGTTTGACTGAATGGTGAATTATTTTTGCTTTTTTTTTTTGTGATGTCATTTGGGCTATCAATTACATCAGACCATGAGGAATTTGTAGGATTTCAAAAGATGGTTTATAGATATGAAAATATAATGGAAGTCCTAAACTATGAATTAACAGGTAAAATTGGCAAAGAGAACATTCGACAGATATATTTGAAATGAAGTAGGTAAGAAACATTACCTCACACAGCAGAAGGTCTATGATGTGAAAGACCATGTAAAGAGGGAATTTGGCTGTAAAGAGCGTGAGGAACCACTGGGAGGCGTACATGTGTGCTTCCAGACCCAGATTCAGGAAGTGTGTGTACAGGTCTGGAATGCATTCCTGCAACACACAATATGAAATGTTTCTTGAGCAGCAAATCTGCATATCAGAATGATTTCTGAAGGATCATGTGACACTGAAGACTGGAGAAATGATGCTGGAAATTCAGCTTTAACATCACAAGAATAAATTACATTTACAATATATTCACATGTTTAAATTGTACTTATTTTACCAGATCTCACAGACTTCTGAATGGTAATGTGTATGAATATTGTGTCATGCAAGACAAGGGCATTTTATTTTATAAGACAAAATACGTGTCAGAGATTACTTTTTCAAGGGAACAAACAGCCTATTTAGTTATTTAAAGGGACAGTTCAGGTAAAAAAGAAAATTACCCCATGATTTATTCACTTTCAAGCCATCCTATGATGCTCTTCTTCAAATACAATGCTATTATATCGGTGGTGAATAGGGGTTTGAGATTTTGAAGCTCAAAAGTGTGCATCCATCCATCATAAAAAGCACTCCACACGGCCCCGGGGAAGTCTGAAGTGAATCGATGCGTTTGTGTAATTAATATACGTTTTTGGGCTTGACCACCAATCACTGCCATTGCAAAGCTTGGACTTTTTTCAATATAATTTCCATACACACCTAGGGTGAGTAAATCATAGGCTAATTTTTGTTGGTGAACTATCCCTTTAAACTGCTTAATATGTGCTTTTATTTCATCCTTTCGCATAATCTGTCATGATTTGTAATCAAATGTGTAATCTAATATTAGCTTGTAACACTGACCTGCATGAGTCTCTCCAGCTGGAAGAACTTGCAGTGCAGATCTTCAAAGTTCTGCTTGAAGAGCTCCCGGAGACCGTACTCAAACATGATCTTGACCAGCACGCTGAAGGCCTGCTCCTCTGGCATCTACACCACAATCACAGCACAAACATTCATCTACCTCCACTGACAATATCACACTGCAGGGAATCTCCACTAGATGGCACTGTCTCAAATCTCAAAGTATGATGTCATATTAGTTCAAGCCAAGCGAAGAATCCAGTCTCCAGTCTGTTTCCCCATCAATGGCCATTCAAATGCATCAGTGTAGTTCTGACGATTTTGCAAGCACAAATATGCCCATATTCACTATACTAAATGTTAAATGTAGGCTGTTTGGCTTCAGGAGTCTGTGACATATGTGATACTCACGTGTAGCAGCAGCACAGCAGCAAGGAAAGACTGTCCTTGACAGTAACCAATTTCTTCATCGTACACAGAATATGCCTGCAGGATGGAAGATACAGAATGTTACAGTGAGATTAGTAATGCTTAAAAATAACAGCTTATTAAAGGAACACGGCACTTAAAAAAAAGAAAAATAGGCAGTAGCACTTTTAGCTGTAGCTTAGCATTGATCATGCAATCTAATTAGACCATTAGCATTTTGCTCAAAAACGATCTAAGAGTTTCGATATTTTTCTTATTTAAAACTTGACTCATCTATAGTTACATCATCTACTAAGACCGACGTGAAATTAAAAGTTACGATTTTCTAAGCTGATATAACTAGGAACTATACTCTCATTCTGGTGTAATAACGAATTTTTCAGGAGACTATTTCAGTAGTCCTGCAGCCATGGCACAGCAGCAAAGTTTCTTGATTATTACGCCAGACTGAGAGTATATTTCAATGATTAGTGGCCAACCAATGTATCGCCAAGGCTGATATTTGGCACTTTTCAAATATAGGCATAGCCCGATAAATTTCTGTTTGGCCGATATGTTCAAGGCGGGACTTTTATTTTGACAGAGCTGAGAAAGGAAGCGCCTGAGCACACAGTGTTCATTTTGTCTCCCTTGTTTGCCGCCATCATTCATGATAGAAGTATATCTAACAATCAGATATAACAGTTAAACAAAGGAATTTAAATGTTTACAAAAAAGTATTATAATGATTGGTTTAATATTATTAGTAATAGAAAAGCAAGCATCATAATTTATTTGAAAAATATCATTCCCAAAGCACACAAACTACCCAGAAAACTGAGCGCCCCGTTGGTTACAGTTTTACTTTCTAATTACAGTTTTTTAATATGTATTAAATATTTATTTATTTGGGAAAAATACTTTGTTTTATATGTTTATATTACACATTTATATTTTAATCCATTTTCAAATGATTTAAAATTTCTTAAATATTAAGTAAAATAGATAAAGTTATATCAGCCTATTATCGGTTATCGGCCAGCCTGCTTTCCAAGATATCGGCATCGTCCTTCAAAAAACCCATATCGGTCGACCACTATCAATGATTTACAGCTAAAAGTGCTCTGCCAGACTCAACTGAATGGATTCAAAAATGGTAAAACTCAGCTGTTTAACTCTAGGCAAGTAGGAAAATGAGCTTATTTTCAAAAAGTGTTGCTTCCTTTAAAATACAATAAAAAACCAAGGTCCAACCAAGAACAGTTTTTGGTAGAATGATTCGCTCAGCTCTTTTAATCTACTCTTCCTTTTACATATTAAAACTTGCATGCGATTGGAGAATGAGATCTGAAGCCTCATGTGGCATGTTTGAATGTGCAGAAGTGAACGCTTAATGGAATACTTACAGATTGACCTACATACCTCGGAAAACTGTGTTAAAATGTCAGCTAATATTGTGACAATTACAAACTGTGGTGCTGATAAACTTCGTGAACTGTGGGTGGAGAGAGCTGAATCCCGCTGTGTGGTCAATATGAGAAATCTATAGTGCTGTATGAATGATGGCGGTAACAGTCGGAGAGAGGGCTGGTGAATTATTAAGAGACGCCCAAAGATGGAAACCCAACCATCAATCTCATTTCCTTCAGAATTTGTGACTTTCACATTAAACTCACTGACCTCACTATTTTAGGGTGAAAATCTGAGATGATTTGAGAGTGTTTTGTATGTATTAAACATTTATTTATCTGATCTTCCACCATGAACTATACTAGAATGTAGTAGAGTATAAGAGACTATGTATAAACATTTATATAAACATTTATATGCATTAAAGCAAATTTGCTGTAGATGTTCAAAACTCAAAAGATTCTATTAAATCATCTCTCTCTCTCTCTCTCTATCCATCCATCCATCCATCCATCATCCATCATCCATTGATTTATCCTTCCAATCATCTATATATCCATTTAACCATATCCATCCATTCACCCATCTATAAATCTATAATTCATCCAGCTATATGCATTCATCCATCCATAAGTATAGCTACACAACTATTGTTACATCCATATTCATCCATCTATATATCTATCACTCATCTATCCATCTAAATACTGTATCTATAAATGGTGATATCATTTATGTCCATTCATGCAGAAATATATCCACTCAACCATCTAAAGATCAGACTTTATCCATCCATAAACCTATATTCATCCAATCATCTATACATCCATCCTATCACCTATCCACATATCTATATTTTCATCCATCTATATATCATTCCACCCATCCATATTTATTCATCCATCTACGTAGCATCTATACATCAATATATATATATATACACACATCCATCGACATCACCCATCCACCCATCTACTGTATCCATCTTTTTACACGCATAACATTTCGTAAATTAAGTTAAAAAAGAAAATCTATAAATTAAAAGTTTATAAAGAAACTGGAGCAGCCTAAAAGTGCACATTTAACTTTTCTTAAATGGTAGAGAATTGATTTTGCAGAGCTGAAGATGATAAACGAACAGAAGCAGAGCTGAAGTGCAGCATCTGAGCAGAGCAGACAAACTGAAAGCAAATGGCAGACAGGTCATCTGCTCACCTTACAGATCTTATAGAGAGAGTCCTGGCCATCACCGCCCGTGTCTTTGAAGTAGTCGTGTGCAGGAAAGGTACGGTTAATGTCACGAGTGATGGCACTGTCCTGTGGGGATTCCTAATGAAACACAAGACAGAAAGAGAAACTTTAACATGAGGCACAGCTAATACTGTTTAATGACAAAATATAAAATGACATTGCAAAATATAATGCAAAAGGTGTGACTTCCATCTCATAATTTATGCACAAATGGATCATCCCATCCTAAACTCTATCCAAAGGTTGAGCCAGTGTTGATGTGTTAAACTGGTCCCCAAACGCTTTCATTTTACATAGACACATGAAGCACATCTGACTCAATAAAGCTTTCTTTCATTTGATTTAACCCGACGTGTCAATATGCTCTTCGCTGACTGGTTTGTGCAAGAACACGTCATGCGAATTTTCCGCTAAAGTTGAGATTTTCGGCAAACGCATTGAGCAAATTCGCCTGTATTCGCACCTTTTCATTGGCTTAGTATGTGATCCACTCACGTGAATAATTACGTTCGCTATTGCTGTGAACACACCATAAGAATGTTTTTGGATACTTTGTAGTTTTACTCAGTATCAAAGCCATTAGCAACTTTAACTCTCTAGTTCACTACATTTTTGAATGAGTATGTGTACTCTGAGCATTTTACCCTCACCTAAAAGTAGTTGTAAATCACAGGTGTTTTATAATTGATATGAGGACATGAGGCCCAAACCAGCACATCCAGTGCAAGAAGACTTTGAATTGTCATTATTTTATTTATTATCCTTAATACTGAAGACACCTTTTTGAAGAATATTATTTTTTTGTTGTTTTGTTTTTGCAATTTGAGGAATTCAGTTTTATTTTAGTTTATTTAAAATAAGCGTGATTGCTCTCATAAATCAGCTAGCTCTTGTTTTTGTAGCATTTTCTGTGCCCTGTCTTGGACTTTTATGTCACTTCCTGTCTCCTGTGGTGTTTGTAGTCAGTTTGATCTTATCTTGTTCAGCCTCCTGTATATATACAGCCCTAGTGTTTCTTTAGTTCTTTGTGAGTTGTTGAATGTAATGGTCATTCTGTTCTTTCTTGCTTGAGGATTTTGGCTTATTGTTTGTTCTAGTTTGTCCACAAACTATCTGCACATAGATCCTTGCCTCTGCCTGTTTTCCCCAGCTTCTACAGTACACAACATTTTAAATTTTGAGCCTATATTTAGTATTAGTAAAATACTGAAGTACTGTTAAAATCACATACTCCTATACTACTATAGTAACTCACATTGTTTTGAAATTGCTTACTTGTAACTTGTAGTGGAGTAATTTTCACTGTAAGGTATCTGAGGTATTTTTACTCAAGCATGGTATTCAGGTACTCTTTACAGCTCTGTCACAGACACACAGAACATGTTGAATATCCCACAGACTCTGTCCATGTGTATGTTTGAGTGTCAGAGGTATTAGTCTGTTCGGTCCCATGTACATAGTGATCTATCAAACACCAAAGATACTAGAGCTCCCTCAGTTTGCATTATTCAGCTGAACAGGCCAAAACTGAACAGAGCTTTTTTCCTTGATGCACAGTTCAGATGTCTTAGCTTGACAGACTATCACGTATGTTTTCATTAAATGGAAAAGAACAGAATGAATCTTCCTAAAAATGATCTTTTTGTGTCCAACAGGACTTAATCCTGTGGATTACCCATTAATTAGATTACCCATGTCTTTCAGAAACAGAGATGACACAAATGAAAATCACAAATTTGCCCAAGCATTTGGAACAAACATCTGAACTGTAAGCTGGTAGATGTGACTCCACAGAAGAACTGAGGACTGTGATCTTTCACTAGCTTTCTTAATCACCCAATTAAGCCACTCAGAAAAGGACACATGACGCAGTCGATACAAGAGCTCCTTCACAAGACTGAAAGAACATGCAAAATGTCATAACAAATCCTGTGGGGGGTGCCGTGGGGATGATACCGAGAGCAAAAGAGCCACAGAGTGCCACACGCTCTGAGGAGATGTTACATTACCACTCCGCTGGAGTTCACTGAGATCCAGTTTCAATCTATTTAATTTAAACAGGCTACTTGGGATTGTACTGTAAGTTCCTGTGGATTTGAATTATTTAAGATGTTGCTAAAAGGATGAAGTGTAACTGAAGAAAGCAAATGTTCTAATTCTATTAAAGGGATAGTTTGGCAACCAAACTCTTGACGTCCAAAAAAAAAAAAAACCAACAAAAAATACTATGGGAATCATTGGCTACTGTCAAATGTTTGGTTAACAACATTCTTCAAAATATCTTTTAATGAGTTGCACAGAATAAAGACATTCATACAAGTTCAGAACAACTTCAGGGTGAGTAAAGGATAACAGAATTTTCATTTATGCAGTTGTAACCAAAGTTTAATGCGAGCGACATGAATTGCACAGGAGAAAAGATTTAGAGTTGGTAAAACTATGGCCTCTCAAACCAACTGGTCAGAAATCAGTATCTGCTATCATCTGCAGTCTGTATAATGTCTTCTCCATGTAAAGTTTTTCAGAACAACAACTCTCTAGATAGACAGACACAAAAACTAGATCATGTTAAACTAGATCGCTCCCATAATAAACAAAGTGTGAGTGCCTGGAGCTGCAGACTGTTGACGGACAGACGCTATTTCTGTCACACTCCAAAATCAGACACTTTATTTTTCACAGCCATTATTGCACCCGGTACATCAAAGCCAGCTCGTGATAGCACAAAAATGCTGAATTCAATTACTCTGGGTGCTAAATTCTGCTCTCAAAACTAAGAGTCATAAACAAAGAGCAGTGCAATGCCCTGTGTTTATTTCTGTTATACAGCAACAGTCAGTTCAACTCGAGCGACTCTTCAACTAGTAACAAACACTTTATTTCTACTAACAGTAAGTAACTGTGCAACTACATGTCAACTAGTAGTCATTAGTAGACTGTCTTAAAATCTTCTAACACTTTATTTTGATGGGTCCACAACATACTACATACTGACTATCAGAAACTTATTC
This sequence comes from Enteromius mattozi, assembly GCA_032359235.1. Classification (NCBI taxonomy): domain Eukaryota; kingdom Metazoa; phylum Chordata; class Actinopteri; order Cypriniformes; family Cyprinidae; genus Enteromius; species Enteromius mattozi. Next base: position 3,778,147 of record JAUMHE010000059.1, read on the forward strand.
TACTAACCCTAAACCTACCCTAACTAGTCTACTCTGAGAGTTAGTAGACATGGAGTTGCTAATTAATGGGAATTAGTTGATATGTAGTTCCAAAGTTACTTATAGTTAGCAGAATGTCTAAAGTGGACTCAAAATAAAGTGCAGCCGAAAAAAGAGCCCTTCAGCAGAGTTGTGGATATTTGAGTGAATCAATTCAATTTACAACTCTAATTTTGAATTTCAAAAGACTGATTTTTGCTCATTCAGTTAATGATCAATAATTCTGCTGATCAATGGTTTGTTATTTTAATGCAATTTTGGATTATTTAAATATTTGTTGCGATGTTGTGTGTTAAACAAGAAAAAGATGCACAGAAACTACCAAAAGAAAACCAGTTTTCTACGTTAATATATAGGCTATATCTATACTTCAATACATATGCTATTTTAAAAACTATAAAAAAACTATAGAAAAAAAAAACTATAAACACAGATCTAGAATCTAGATCTAGTTACGGCTTTGCAGCATATGTCACAACACTCTAATAATGGACTATACTTTAATAACAGACTATACACACATCCATTGGGAAGCCTGAGGACAAACTGCTGCCTTTTCTTTTGCCATTTCAAAAGACAATAATGCAAAATATGACATAATGCACATTACTTGAACAGTAACTCACAGAGTACAGAAAAAGCACTGTGTGAATTTCTGGAGTAGTGAGTATGATCGGTGGAAAAGTGAGGTTTAGAATAACATTAAGGTGAGGAAATTTGAGTGAGCTATTCAAGTGAGTCATAAATTCAGTGATTATTAAATGTGCGCTCTAATATCAGAGATACAGGAGAAGAAGAGTAATGACTCATAACTGCACATCTAACACACACACACACACACACACACACTTGTCTGGGAATGAAAAAAATCTTGGTGTTTCAGAATTCTGTTTTTCCTAACATATTGAACATAACTCATAATTGCATTATATGCATGAACAGCATTATATTAACACATAAATGTATTAAAAAATTAATGGCATCAATATAATTGAATAAAAAAAGTCTAATGGGGAATACACTACTGTGCAAAAGTCTGAGGTCTGAAAGATTTTTATTTTTTATTTTTTTAAAGAAGTCTCTTATGTTCACCAAGGCTGTATTTTCATTAAAAAATACAATAAAAACAGGAATATTCTAAAATGTTTTCTATTCAAATATATTTTAAAACTGAATTTATTCTGGTGATAGTAAAGCTGTATTTTCAGCATCATTACTCCAGTCTTCAGTGTCACATGATCCTTCAGAAATCATTCTAACATACTGATTTACTGCTCAACAAACATTTCTGATTGTTATAAGCGCTGAATGTTTGGGTGGAAACCATTTTTTTTTTTATGATGGACAGAATATAAAAAAAACCAGCATTTATTTTATTTATTTTCTTTCATAACATTACACATCTTTGTTGTCACTTTTGATAAGTTTAATGTGAAATACTGAAAAAAAAAATACCCTACATTTTTGAATGGTAGTGTAGATGAGACAGAACTAAATAAATAAATTACATTAATAAATAAAATGTAATAATTTATTGTAAAACATTTAAAGTCGATCTGTGAACAAACAAAACAAACATATTTGACTTAGTTTTTATATCTGACACACCAGACAATCATCTATGCTGCTGGAGATGGGGAGTCTCCTCTGGTTTCCCCAACTCTCTTCGGGTTATGTATGTCTGGACGACGGGGTTCAGTCTGAATTCAGGACACCATGTTTTATTCATCCTCTTTCCAGCATAAGACTTCAATCATCTCCAAAAAGCATGATTAATATCAGTCGCTGCACTCAACCTTTCTTCCATCGCATTGAAAAACAGTGACAGACAGAATAGAACAGGTTCAATTTCTACTGTGACCAGTTCTCCAGTCTTCTTCTCTTTTGACGCTCACAGAAAAGTGACCATAGGCATTGTAGTTTTGGGCCTCCAACCTACCAAATTCACACCATCCCACATGTCATACAAGTCAATCAGCACCTGCTAACAATGGTACTGAGACAAATAACCTTCGGGGAACATTTGCTTTCCAAAGAATAGCCAAACAGACCGGCGTGTGAGTGAAGGGCGCTCGAAAGCCTCCCACACATTTGCACTAACAGCGGATTCCTGCCTTAGTAAGCATACCCCTTTTCAAAGATTAATTACCCTCTCTTTCTATAATTGATGCTATGTTTATGTGGAAGAGAGGAGCCACTAAATAATGCATCTGCAGCCAGCAGCTCAGCAGCTACGCAAACCCAGGCTGAACATGAGGCAGACTGACCCTCTGCTCACACCAGCTCCGGCCTGCAAGACGAGAAGAAGACTGAAGAGGGTCTGAGGAGACGCGAGAAGAGTCCAGCGCACTAGAAGCCGCTAAAACTAGGTCAGTGTGAGATGAGAGCATAATCGAAGCGGTCTGACTAGACTGCACCTGACCTGAAGGAGGATCAGATCGGGCTCAGGATACAAGGTGATTCAAAGTGTTTAGCCTTAGATTAGAGAAACCAGCCACTGGGAAGGAAGGCAGGTCTACATGCCTACATGACCAAACGTCTTTAAAAGAAAAACTTAAACGTCCAGTTTAAAAAGCAAAGAAATGTACTTTCAAATGGCCAAAAATATGTTTTTATGGTAAAAAAAAAAAAAAAGGGATAAGTAAATAAATAAATTAATTTAAAAAAAAACATATATATATATATATATATATATATTATAAATGTCATGTGGTTTAAGGATTAAAAGGAAAGTAACATTTTTACTGCACCCTTAAACTACATCTATGTATATATTCGCAAAGTTTTATTTATTTATTTTTTTTAAACAAGTGCTAAATTAATTTTTAGGTGACAAATACAAGTTAATACTAATTTTTGGGCTACAATAGTCAGTGTAAAAGACAATATAATAGTCAGTTGTACCATATAATACAATATAATATATACAATATTATAAATTACAGACACGTACAGACAGATATTTATATTTCAACAGAACTATTTAATTGCTTATTTTTTTCACCCAAATAAATAATAATAAAATGTCAAAACACCAAAAAAAAAAAGCTTCTTATCCTTTTAATCAGCTTATTTCGTATAAATAAGACATTTACTTATTTCACATCGAGACAGTTCTTCAAACTCTTCATATTATCAAAACACATTCTAATTATATATACCAAACATATGAGCAGTGCATTTAAATCACTGTATGTATAAACTGAATTTAAAAAAAGAAATCTGTACAAATGGCACAATGTACTTTATAATTTAAAGGAATATTTCTGTATTTATTATTGTTCTTCATTTTTGTATTTACACTGCATTGAATTGTGTTTAAATGTTAAAGGAAATGTCTGCAAAGGGATAATGTCCATTCAAATACCTTTTCTGTTATTTTAAAGATTATATTTTTACAGTGTAAGTGAAGGACCAAAAAAAAAGAAAAAAAAGCAGCATTATGCCACTGACTCAAAGTGTTCTTTAAAAAGTGAAGCATGAGGAAATGAGCAGGAACCAAGCATCAGGTCTTCAGTTTAAGAGGCACACATTTCTTCCTCTCAAACATTTCCATGAACACCAACAAGAGGACTTAAAGAAAAGCAAGAATGCAAAGAATGGCAGGAAAAGATGAATAATAAAGAATTAATGGATGAAGCCAAAGAAAATGCCATGTTCTTTTGCTTTCCGAAGGTTTTCCAAAACTCTCCTCTGAAACTCCAGCAGGAGGAAGTCTGAACAGGTTCAGGGCTTGTGGGATGACTCAGATAAGGAGCCGTATTTATGTTCAAGTCATCCTAGACTAGTGCTAAGAAAACCATGGTGATGTAAGACCGTTTAAAAGTAGATGTGTGTGAACCTCTTGCGTGAGCGAGAGCTTGTGCTGTGTTTGGACTGTGATGTGAGATTGTGTGTGTGCTGGGGAAGGCTGCTTCCGCAGGAAGAACTGGACCTTTTTTTTCCTGACCATTGTTTACAGTCACTTTTTCTGATAGGCAACAATAGGCGAAAATGGCATTTTGTTTTTCTTGGGGGAGGCTGATTATAAAAAATATAGTGAGCCTGATGAAAGAACGCGGGTTCAGTGTAGTCCAATCACTCCCTCACTAAGAGAGAGGCAGGGAGGGTCCACATCCTCTTCCCTTCAACATATCACCCACTGGGCACATGTCAGGGAGAGCCAGCGCTCCCCAGGGTCTGCTACAATACATTAGTGACTGTAGAAAGCTTTAATGAGACTCAATTGTACACTATATTATGTAAACAATCATTGTGGAAGCTTAGTTAGGACACAGTGTTACACTGAACATGTTTTTTTAGCCCTTTTTTCTTTGAAACGGCTGAAAAAATTGTGTTTTTAATCTGAGAATCAGAATTTCAATCATTTCAAGCTGGTATAGCCAACGGTTTAAAGTAAAACACTACAAATGTTCTTCACTCAACAAACAGAATGATAAGTAATCATATTAATTTATGCTTAAATGCACTGAATGATCAGAAATTAAATATGACCTACATGGTCTTTCTTCATGAAACAAAAACACTAATAATAAGTTTATTAAAACCATTAATTATTCATGACTTCACAAGATTGTGTGACTGCCAGAAAATCATTGCTAATATATTGTTGATATAACACAGCCCTGCTTGGTTTCTATTTTGGTGCTGTTTTGTTCGGTTGTCCCATCCACTGTGATAGTTTTATTTTTTTCCAAATTCCATTTTTCAAGATTCTGTTTTAATGGCTCCAAAAAAAAAACCCCACACACATTAATCAAAAACTATGTCTTATCAAATTAAATCATAAAACTTAAATTTCGCTACAAATTATTAAAAGTAAACATAAAAGTATATACATATACTAAATTCTGAGTTAATTAATTAAATTAATTTTCTGGATTACATTTCAATTATTGCAAATTTTCATAACCAAAATCATCTCTACTTCACTGATTGCATATAAAGAAAAAACACTTTTTTCAGAAATACTGTGCTGTATATTTACATTTTTCTGCTAAAAAAAAATACTGTTATAATGTATATATAATATTTTAATAATAATTTTATTATTAGAAGTAGCACTATCATTAGACTAAGTTTCTTCAAGTTAAACCGAACCTTTATTTTGACGAGTTGCTGTGAAGACCTTTAAGCTTCAGTTTTTATACGACATGAGAATATTTTTTTCTCAAATTAAATGGTCAAATGCTCATGAAGTGTAATTTTTTTTACAGTGTTAAGTAAGATTTTAATTAAAAAAAATGTTGATGCATCATTGTTGTACAATACTACAGTCCTTTGCCACGGCACAAATTGTGATATCAAAACGATGATGATTTCAAACCATCAAGATGAAAATAGCACAAAAAAGCTTAAAATAAACCCTTTTTCCCCAACAGCTGAAATGATCGGATGCTGTCGTTGTCTTCCGATGTGCAACAAACACCTCCGCTAAAATCTAAAAAGTAGTCTGGGTTTTCATGAGCCTTTAAGCATTCTTACCCTCTTTGAATTTATCCAAAGTTTGGCAATTTCCGTGACATTCAGCGTTACACAGCAAATCACATGATCATATATTAAACATTAACTATGTATGTTGCATCGTGCAGCAGGTTGGACAGACAAATTGCTTGTCGCTGGAAATTTGTTGCATTGCTTCTGGCTAGGAAACGTTCAAAATTAATGCTGCTGCATAGTAAAAGGCTATTAATGATTTTTTTTTGTTTAAAACCCATTTAAATTCATGCTTCTACAATAGTTGGTCTTGGATGGTCTTCTAGGTCGACATGCAAAGTGTAAATGTTAAATTTGGTGAGATCCGAAACAGAAAAACAATGCAACATCAGATAAGGCCATGAGAAACTTACAGTACTTACGAAAACAAAGACAATTCTGACTTTCAATATGTCACAGAAAACCAAATGTTTCATTTGGCACAACTTAAAAACGCATGTACTTACCCAACAAATGTATAATGTTTTTCCATTTTTACAGTGACGTGTACTTTTGACGTTAATTTGCCAGTGAGATGAACAAATGTTAATGCAAGTAATTACCAAGCATGGATGATTATTAATGTACTGTCAGATACGCAAACGAGCACATACATCTACATTAAAAAAACATGAATAGAGTCACCCTACACACACACACAATAACAAGCTTTCAAACGATATAAGATCACATTTATTTCCTCAGTGCAGATATACCAGAATATAAATATATTATTGACAATTATTTTCTAAAACATGACATCATTACAAAATTTGCGGTACACCACATTAGTACCTCAGCTACAGCCCTACACACCAGACAACTTGTCGATATGCTGAAGAAAATATGGAAAAGCAGATCAAGTTTTCCTTCAGCCAGGCAACTTCAGTCCAAAACATTGTAAATCCCAAAGACTTTGCAGTGCTTTCATATTCTCTTGCGATACGAACTGAAATACAATGTGGAATGCATTAAAGTTAAAGGCGAAAAACAATTCTCTCCAGTTAATCAAATAAAAACCGGACCCACTTACAGGAGGGCAAGATCATGAGCAATTCATTAAGAAGCCTGGCTCAGCAATTTAACAGCCTTGTAAAACATACATGATTAAGCTCAATAAAGACGCCTAGCACAATCAACACAAAGTTAAGGAGAGGAGTGTGTGTGAGTGTGTGTGTGTGTGTTTGTGCATGGAGGGGTGTGTTACTCAGGGAGAAAACACACTGTTCCAGCTCAGCCCTCCATGTGATCCTTCTGTGATGGCAGGGCCGACTGGGTCCTTCGTCCTAATATGGCACAGCGGAGACCAAAAAATCTTGGGAGATCTTCTCCCTTGAGAGCGCTAGCCCTTGACTTTGATTTCAAGAACAGAGCAGTTTTTCCCACAGGAAAGAAAAAAAGAATGCTTTGGCATCATAAGGAGAACAAAAACAAACAAAAGCTCTCTGGCATCAAAATGTCCCAAAAGTTGAAATGCTTCCTCCAGCTTTTACCCATGACAGAAGTACCATCTATGAAGCAAAACATGCAATGTTCACACCCTTTCAGGTAACAAATAGAGCCTCATTCTCATTTCACAACATACAAGTCCATATGTAGTACATAAAACCAACATACAATCCTACTTACAATATCCTTCAGACAGTGGAAATAACCAATATCTACAGTATCTGAAAACACAGATACGCATGCTTCAAGATTTGGATTTTTTTACAGCAATTTAAGTAGAAAACCCAACTTCAGTATCATTTTTATAGAGAGAATTAACTGGCAATCAATGGAAAAAGACATCAGAGTCAGAGGAACAAATGGATGGTTTCACAAAATTCAACCGATCCGAATGGTTAAAACACAACCGAGGCAGTTTCTAAAGCATGACCATCAAATCCTGGCCGTTTAATTTAATCTGATTCCTTTCAATGAATACGGCGAAGGTTTCTTAGGACGAGAGGGAGGAAGCAGTCTTGGGTGAGTCCAGAGCTCCAGGGGCATTAAAAAGTCCAAAAAGCAATCAAGACGAATGTTAAAAACAAGTTCTTCGACTAGACATGCGCCTTTGTTCTGTTTAACACGCATACATATCCATGCACGTGTGCACGCACTCGCAGTCATGTGCGATCAATAAAACAACGGATGGGTAAATGGCTAACAAATTCTTTCAGTTCTGGTTCAAAAACAGCACTTTGCCAGAGGCCGCAAGATCAAGATCTGCATTTGAACAAACAAGCTGGGGACACTTGGAAAAAATACAAGCCCTTTTTCTATTGTGTGTGATGTGTTTTCTATCGCTCTGCATCTCTATCGAGTGAGTGGAAGTATTGCACAGCGCCCTGCCATGACACGGCAGTTCAGACTTTATGCGTCTCCTATCAAAATCTTGCCCAAACACTTAAAGACACACAGTCATAAGACACTTCTTCACGTCACAGTATTACAATTATGAAAGCAAAACATTAACTGAAGTGACGCAGCGTATAAACAAGATCCATTTCTGACAGTCTGGTTTCGGTGATAAAACAAGAGCATTTTTCCATGGTGTCATACAAAAAAAAAAAAAAAGTATTTGGGAATATGCCAAAATACATAACCCTCTTCAATGGAAAACATTCTCTTTTTTAAGAGAAGGTAAAGGTCATAAATATTATTAGATTAAATACAAAGAGGAATGCAGACTGTTTTTATAATAACATCTTACTACAAACAATCAATCCATTCAACAACAATTAATACATTTTGTGGTTCCTCTATATATATATATATATATATATATATATATTAAAAAAATAAAAACAATTCCATCAGAGAACACCAATAAATATTGATACTTTGGTCAGCTATGAGGACAAAGCTATCTGCATAAGAAATCATGTTTAACAGTACCATCCAAATGAGAGAATTTCTGATCACAGCATGAAAAAAGACACAGGGCATGATTTTCAATGCCCTCGATTTTCTTGGCACCTCCACATATGAATTATGTACATGTATCTATGTCATAAAGATAAATAGTACAGCGCAGTAAAATGCAGTTCATTGTTGTTTTGCTTTTTTACATGCAGGACTCTTCAGAAACATCTGCCTTAAAACTTGGATCTCTGCATCCTGATATATCAGTTTCAGCAGCTTTTCTTCCATTTCATCCATTAAGTGTCCTAATTTGAATCTTTTTGGTTCTTGCCCATATCAGCAACCTTTACCACTGCAGCCTTGTTCATTTGAAGGATCCTGTGACAGAATTAAGCAACTAACATCTGTTACGATCACATGTTTCTTTCAACTGCACTATACAATATTTTAAGTGTGATTGTGCGTTTGGAAAATGCTTTTGAACAGATGTGACCCATACCCCTTAACCATTCATTCCTAGCACTAAAACACATTGTAACCAGTGGAAGCGAACCAAGCATGTCAAGAGAATTGCACATGACTGACACTTCAGGGCAGAGGGCAAGTCCAAGAGTCATTCTGTTCAGCAGATCCTCCAAACAGTGAAGTAGATTGTTTTGTTTTGGGGGTTTTTTTCTTAAAATGACTTGCTGGACGGTGGGTTCCAGCTAAATAGTTTGTCTCCAGTGTGATCTAGGTTTAGAAATGAGTCAGGCAGAATAAGTCGTCTGTTTGCTGTTGTATTACTGTGTTTTTTAAGGATGGTGTCCTCTGACTGGAGGCGTGGTTATGTAATCCCTTCATGGCTTTAAATAAGCAGAAAATGGGAAGTCCGTGTAATCGTGGCATTGCTTGGGGGCTGGGGTCGACTTCTGCTCTTTGGGAAAACAGCTTTTTTAAAAAATCCAATAGCGATTGCTGAAGGTCAAGACTTGTCATGGATCTAAAGACAAAAAACACTAGCAAACACATTCTTCCACTGAGAGCAGGGTAGTGATCAGATTATCCTCAGAAATTCAGAGGCAAGACTCAGATATTATTAGTAAAAACATAATAAAATCATGAGTCCTAAACCAGGTAAGCCCTTGGAAATGTTTTATAGTCTTTGTCCAGAAGTCATTTTAACATCTATATTATTTAAGGTTTTAGATCAGGATCTAACTTGTTTCCCCCTACATATGAACTAATGTGAGCCAGTTAACAGGAGAAACAGAGCCTACTTGTTCTCATTGTTCTGGCCACATGATCAGAACTAAAAGCCAACAGTCCACAAAGGCCAGCAAATGTGCCACAAGTCACTAAAAGACGTGAGTTTGCCTTCAATGTCATTAATACAGCTAATGTTTAATGCAATCTAAAGACTTCACAATCACAAGAATGAGATTTTCCTTCTTTCCTCATTGCTTAATTTATCCTTGCAGCAAAAACTGCTGAGAATGGTATATCTGCAAATACCGATGAGAATAGCCCACTCTCGCATAGCTGTCCTCTTCATCTTAACCAAGGTCAAGGGTCCATTTCTTGCTGCCAGGTAATTCTGCATCCACATGACCTTTGTCAATCTGCTCCACCTGGCTTGAACTGGGACAGTGCACAGATGCCGAGACAAATCTTCAGTATCTGCTTTTAACCCTCGCCATCAAAATCAAGCTCACTATCTTCCTAAAAGATGGCATTACACATGGCAAGCAGGCCGCATAGGTGCTGGTGGGTCTCCTAGAGGCTTCTTGGTGTCGCTACGTTGCAGGCAAAGCAGGCAGATGCGCTTGAGACCTTTGCGGAAGGCGCTGTTCGACAGGCTGTAGATGAGACAGTTGCAAAAACTATTGCTGATTGCCAGCCATGTGGTTAGGAATGAGGCAATGGCATGGTGGTATATCCCTGCACTCTCTAGTAAAAAGTAAATGATGTAGGGTAGCCAAAGCAGGTAGAACACACTGGTGATACGGAAGAGCACGGTGGCATAGCGCTTGTCCGTGCAGGCTTGCTCTCCCGGCTCGGGATCCTGTGGGCCGAAGCGAGCCCTCCGCTCGCTGATCTGCCGGGTGTGTTGCCGACAGATCCGGAAGATATGGGCATAGGTGAAACAAACGGTGAATGCAGCCGGTGCGTAGAGGGCTGCAACAATAAACGCGGTAAAAAGGGGCTGGGTGTCCCAGGATGAGCACCATTTAAATACATCTCCGTGGTATCCCGGCTTGCCCCAACCAAAGAAAGACGGCAAAAAGATGAGTGCAGAGTACAGCCAAATAAGGGTAATGCAAGTACGCAGACGGCAGGGTGTGACCAGAGCAGTGTAGGAAAGAGGTCGGGTGATGGCAACATAACGGTCAATACTGACGCATGCCAGAGAGGCCATGGAGACGCTCTTCAACACGCAGACCATGTAGCTGAAGACCATGCAGGTGAGCTTCTCGTTCACACCCTCCAGGTGGTGCAGGAGGGATAGAGAGGGAATAAGACAGCTGACTCCAACCAGAAAGTCTGCATACGCCATAGTCTGTATAAAGGAGCTAGTGGTATGGTGGCTGAGTAGCGGGGCACAGTGGAAAACAAAGATAACCACCAGGTTCCCGGAGATGATGAGCACTGTCAAGAAGAGAATAACAGCTACTTCCAGCAGGCAGGTGTTGAAGATCTGAGAGTAGCCAATGTCCAGCAGGCAGAAGGGTTCTGTGCTTTGGTTCAACTCAGTTGCGTTCATCTTGTTCAGGGTGCGCTTGGGCGCACAATTAGGGTGCTAGTTCCTTGGGGGCCTAGCTCAGCAAAGGCTGCCCACAGTACGGCTGACATGGGGGAGGTGTCCGTGCCAGGTGCCTTCCATATCAGCAGCAACATGAGCCGTGAGTCCAGAGCAATCCTTTCACCAAAGCACACACATGCAGTGACAGTATCCTGAGGAGAGTTACTTACTACAAGCTGTTGTGAAGGGTAGCTTAAATTCCGGCTCAAGCCCCAGCAGTAGGGACATAAACACCCCCCTCTTTTATCAGTCCCCCAGCTTTCCGGGGAGAAGCACAGCTGCGCCTGAACGGGGCAGGCAGCTGCCGGCACAGGAAAAAAGCAAAGGAAGCGGAGTCCTTGCCACTCTGTTCATAAAAGACCCAGTTGCTCTGACACACTTATTAGTCCGGAGGATCAGTGCTGGGGATTCCTCACAATAACGTAGTCGAATCGTTTATTCCTTCAAAACCCAAAAAAGGACGTAATCCAGAGTCTGATGCCTTTGCAGCAACTTCAGTCGTCAGTCAAACGGAGACTGGGGAATCTCTTCAGCATGTGCGGGGCACCCAGCTCCCTCACATCAACGTGGAGGAAGTGTGTGTGATCGAGGATGAAGGAACAGCAAGTGGTGATTGGCATTTCAAACGGAGAAGGGGCTCTCCAGAGAGAAGCCAGCGTCTGGAATGTAAATGAAGGACAGAGTGGTGTGATGCAGAAAGCAGTCTCTCTCTCTCCTCTGTGGCACTGATGCATCCTCGCTCCTTCCTTTCCTCTCTCCCTCCCTCACTCCGCTGCAGCAGGAGCGCTCAAACTCCTCCCACCCTTGGCTCTAGCCAGTGAGCAGATGTCGGAGCACAAGCAGAGAAGAGGCATCCCCTTCCCTTGTCAATCCATACACTCCTTCACCCCACTCATTTCTTCTCTCACAAATATGAAAAGGGCATTGCCTTCAGAATTTTACAGACTCCCTGAACACTATCATTCTAATATAAAACTCATATCATGTGCTTTATCCTTCCTTTTCATTCTATTCCCATCGCAATTCCAATGCAACATCCCTCCCACATACTCACTCTCTTTTCCCCCTCATACACAGACACATGCAAAAGAACAGCAGGAGGCTAGTGCAGCCATTTCCAGCGACCCAGAAATAAACCAAGTACATACATTTCTAATTAGATAAACTTTTCATGGCATCATAATTGAAATTCTACCCCAGCTTTATGCAGTATTGTGGCTCCTATTTTAAAAGGATAGTTCACCCAAAATGAAAAGTCTGTCATTAAAGGGGTCATATAACGGCAATTTTCCACAAGCTGATATGATTCTTTAGGGTCTTAATGAAAAGTCTGTAATATAGTTTGTTTAAAATTTCTCACTGGTAGTGTAGAAAACACCCATTTTACCCTGTCAAAAACAGCTCTTTTTACAACACTCTGTTATGTGTACTTCCCCTTTAAATCTTCACGAGCTCTGCTGGCCCCACCTCTCTTTCCGAGGTGCTCTCAGAGGATGTTTATTTATCCGTATTCATAGTCCTAGATCTTACATTCATAGTTAAACTTGCTAATTAGCACATTATTAAAAGAGGCAATTTGCAAAGATTCATTAAAAGACACCATACTGATTACTTCTGTAGGTGAGGCTGGATCATAAATGATTCGCACTAACATAAACACATTTAGGTAGATCACACGGTCAGACGGCTCGATTTGCAGAAGGCACATTTCATTTTAAACAACTTGTAAAAGTGCATCTGGCATTATATGACCCCTTTAATCACTTACTTCCAAGTTGACCCAAAGCTTTGTTCATATTCGGAACACAAAGTAAGATATTTTTGATTAAATCTGAGAGCTTTTCCACCCTACATAGACAGTAATGCAACTACCACATACCACTGATGTCACGTGAACAACTTTAACAATGTCCTTATACCTTCTGGGCCTTGGACATGATAGTTGTGTTGCTGTCTATGCAGGCTCAGAAAGCTCTCAGATTTCATCAAAAATATCTTAATATTTGTTCTGAAGATGAATGAAGGTCTTACGAGTTTGGAACGACATGAGCGTGAGTTTTCATTTTTGGGTGAACTATCCCTTTAAGCAACTATCCAGAGTCCTTCTATACACATTAGGGCTGTGCGATATATATTGTTCGATATACTCATGCGCATCTCGTCAGTAAAGCCGGTTCTTTGATTAGCGATAAATCTCCATCAGCTGTTTTCAAATAGACCGCCAGTTCGTTCACAGAGCCGTAGCTACGCCAGTGACGTCAGTGATCTATGGCTCTGTGTATTAACTGGCGGTCCATTTAAAAACAGCTGATGGAGATTAACCGCTAATCAAAGAACCGGCTTTACTGACGAGATGCGCAAACATATCGCTATATATATATATATATTGCGGAGCCCTAATACACATTAAGAAGCATTAAATCAGATGTACAATTTTTTCTGGTGCATTTGTTTCACGTATCAACATGTTATCAGATAAATTAGGTTCAAATGTGACGTCTGAGATTGGCGTGTAGTTAGAATCCGTGCATGTGGGCAGCTGAATTAGTAAAGATGTTGTGGTACGATTTGTGCCAGTCTGGTTTTAGTAAATGTTGACCATATAGATTTACTGAACTCTTCAGTGACAATCGAACCGTTTCCATTTATATCACCTTTAATAATCCCTGTTACCACAGTAATATTAAAACTGAAGCACCCCAGTCATTTTTCATTCTTTCACTGCCAGAATCTGCAAACACTCACACACAGTCCCCACTTTCACGCATCCCTCAGCCAGGCACACGAGGGGCTAAAAATAGGCCCGAATTGAAAGGTGGGGAGCAGACGACACTGGGCTCATCCATTAGGAGGAGGACAATGAGGAGGAAAGGAAGAAATAAAGAGGAATGGAAGGGCTGAATGCATGAGATCGAATGAGGCGACGAAGATAAAGAAACACAGACCTTAAAGTAAACGGCATATTTAACTTGACAAAAATGAGGCTGTGAAGGATGGAAATACAGTTTCTTCAATGACACCATTGCATACCTGCATGTCAATCATTCTGGTAAAACACAGCTTATCTGCAGACCGTCGACTCCAAAACACAGGTCTGCGAAATGACTGAGGACCATATAATCCTCAATTTGATTGGTGCATGAAATTTCAAGTTAAATTAATAATAAACACAAATAATATTTTCCCTCATAATCTTCCACATCCTCTCATCAATGGCTGATGTTGCAGGCCCTCTTATTATTAACAGATTATCACAACAGATTCCATACTACATTTCTACTTCAATATACACAATCAATCACAATGCATAACAGCAGAGCTAAAACGCACTGCGCATACTTAAGTATTGACAAAAATTAACATAACTTCTCTTTCCCTCAGTCTACATGTCAAACGAAGCGGTTTATTTTTGACTGTGGTCTATAGGAGATAAGATAAGAGAAAGGCAGTCCCTATAGTGAGGGTAAGGTGCTAGCCAAGTCCAGCCTGACTCAGCTGCTCTGTGAAAACACAGCAAACACAAACAGCACATACTCGTTCCTTCATACAGTGAGACAGCAGCTTTTACATCAGTAGTCAGCCAAACTCTCAGCCTCACAAACCTGGACATCGCTGCTGCGGCAGAGACCAGCCAGAATCCTGCTGTATAGACCACCCACAGCCTTCCTCCATAAACCCTGCACAATCCCCTGGGTCTAGACCATTCAGCGTGACATTAACCCCACAGAGCAGTGAAGCTATTTTGGTACAGACAAGTATGCTACTATGTGCCATATTAAAAGGTCTTCTATTGAACACAATGAAGCTGGAGACTATCTGTTCCCTATTCTGTTAGTCACGACTGGCGCGGAGACGGATATTTATCGTGGTGTGTTTAGAATGCCGGGACTTGAAGTGAGAAGAGGTGCAGGCTGCCGCAGACTAACAGGCCAGGCTTTGTGTTAGCCGTTTGTTTTTATTCACCGCATGGGGTGCTGTGTGAGGAGTGTCTAGAGAAATCTGTGTGTATGTCTGACCTCTGCGTCTGTGTTTATGGACACTGGAACATCTGGTAATAGTATGAGCCCAAAGAAATGCAAGCCGACAAACATGCTTGGGTGTGCAGATGGGTGCAGAGTGAACCAAGCATCCAAAACCTGACGCTTGTTACCATGTCAGTGGCAGACAATTTAATATTCAATGAACAACGACAGAACTGGAGCCATGTGAATGGAGATTTACTGCAGAGTCCATGCCAGTTTGCAATGCATTGCTGAGTTGCAAAGTCACCACTTAAAAAACTTTAAAGCCCCACCAACACTCATATTTTGCATGTCCTATTGTCCTATTTGTTGTCTGTTGTCCTAGACTTGTCCCAGTTTACATCTTGAAGTATAAACTAACGCACTGATGACCTGAATCAGGAGTGTCTGATTGAGAAGACATGTAAAATGTGCAGTGTTGGTGGAGCTCCAGGAACACGGTTGGAAATAGGAACCACCGGTTTAAAGCATGTTGGGACCAACTTAAAGCTGACCTACCTTACCTTAAATCTTGAAATGGTCTGTTCAGCAGCAAAATCAACCACACTTTATATTCCCATGAAGCGCAGGACTTCTTAAAGTTATTGACAGTTTCAAAATAAATACGAAACCTGCATGAATGAGAAAATAAAAGCAGCACGTGCTAATTTTTAAGCACAACAGACCTACTGTACCTAAAAGCACTATTTAATTTGTGTCTTAAGGGCCTTTCGCATCACAGGAACTATTCTGTAGTACCCAAACTAAATTGTGGTACTACCCACAATTAGTACCACAACTACTAGGAACAATTTTAGTTCCAGGACCTATGTTTGGAGGAACAAAGTTAGCTCCTACTTTAGAATAGGGTCTAAAAAAGTACCAGAAACTATCGGTGATGTAACTGTACGCTCACTGGCTAAACGTGTACGAAAACGCAATCACCTGCCATGATTTAAATGCTGTGTAAACATATACATTGTATCAAATAATGTCTTTTATAAACGGAATTTACCTAAAGACTTCATCTACAGTGTTTTTCTTTATTTACCTCATTGAACGCCGTGTGCAAATGATGTTGCTGTCGACTTCTAAGTACCCACTGTCAGTGCAAATGCAGCTCTTCAAATGGTACAGAGAAATCATCCAAGTATTTTAGTACTGTACTTTTAGTCCTGGATCTACAGTTTTATTGTATTTGTCCTTTTGTTTCTTGCATCTATGTTCTAAATATTTACAACAAAAATGACTCTATCATGATAGAAATTATTGTGTCATGAAATAAGATTCTGGCCAGACCTCATGCCCTCTTATCCTTTTAGGCTATCTTAATCAGTTACTTTTCCTGTTGTTTTATGTTTTTGTCCTGGTATCGTTTTAGCAGTTGTATTGAGATACTATTTAGTCAAGTTCTGTCATCATTTACTCCTTATTTTACTTCATATCATTCCAAACCTGTGGAACATAAAAGAACATAGTTTTTGTCCATACAATGAACACCAGTGGGGTCCAAACAACACTGAACGGCAATGACTTTCAATGTATGGACAAAAACAACACTGAGACATTTTCCCCCAAGTCACCTTTTGAGTAGTTTCACACCCAACCATCTGTCTTTTTTATAAAGCTCACATTTTAACAGCAGTGGTACTGTACCTGTCACATCCATGGAAACAAGTGTAAATAAATGAAAAGTCACTGGGGTTTGAAAGAGTGCTAGTACTTGAATAATACATGGAAAAGGTGAAGGAGCTCAGTAAAACTAGTCATCACTCAAGCTCTGATGTTAAGACATGTCCTGTATTTATTACCCAGCCCTGGTGAAAATCAGCACTCGTCTTAATCCAGCCATTTGGCCCAGATATTTCAGAGGGAGACCTGTCTCTCAAAACACTGGAAATTCTATATTTCTCACTAAAATGTTTATTGAAAGCAGAGACAGACTGTTTCATCAATGTCACTTTGTTGCTTAACTTGCCGTAAGCGTTGAACTATAGAGCAGCCTGCCAGTTCCGTGATAACAACTCAAAATAGAAATGTGGGCCGTCAATGCCTCCATTGAATTAAACACAATGGCAAAACTCTGAGAGCGTGGCTATTCTTTGTGCGACACTTTTAAGAAATGAATCACCATGGTTCCCAGGCATCAACCACAAACATGCACGTACAAAGTAAAGCATAATGAAAATAGAGAGCATTTGTTGTGTTACAAAAAAAAAAGTTCAGAACTTTCCTGGTTTAACATCTGTCATTACTGGAAAAAATATGTATATTAGTGACAGCTGTATTGGCTGTAAGGTTAAGAAAACTAATTAATTAGTAATTGCGCAATGTGAGAGGAAAGTGTGGTTTGCGGTGTAGCTTTCACTCAAAGCCTATGAGGGAGCATTTTAGCCCTCTTCGATCAGAGTTTAGAGCGCTAGGATGGCAGACGGTGAAAAGTGCAGGTCTGTGATAACTAGATGAGTGGAAACAAGACCTTTCGTCAAGGCCTCGCTATAAAGGCTGTCTGTGAGTCGGCTTAGCCAAGGTTGCCTGTATAATCTGCTCTCATAATAGAGCATGTGTAGGAAAATGTAGCAATACTAAAAACAATACAATGCATGTAAAAAATATGTTTTTCATGAGAAAATTAATTAAAATACCAACGCTATCTCACAACCAATTCATACGTATTTTATGAGGTGGATAATTCGTATGAATCCGTACGACATTGCTTGTGTGATTTTGTACGATTTGTCTAGACCCCAGTGACGGGTAGGTTAAAGGGTGGGGTTAGGTGTAGGTCAATTGCACAAATTCATTTGCTCAGTTTATTGAGGTGGCTAATTCGTACAACCTCATTAGTACAAATTCCTACGATTTTTGCTAAATCGTACATGTTTTATGAGTAAAATACGCATAATTTAGCAAAAACACATTAATTTGTAGGACTTCACTCGTACAAAATTTTTGGATTTTTGCTAAATTAGCCACCTCGTAAAATATGAACAAACTGCTGTGAGATGGGATTGAAAAAATATTAGTACGCAAATAATAAATAATATGTGCTAAATTTGTAAATCAATACCTCTCTATTATTCATATAATATCTAATTATTTTTAAAAGGTATGATTTTAAAAGCAAAATCTGAAACGATATAAATGGCAAAAAGGCTAGATGTTTTTTTTTCTTATTCTGTTGAAGCTGAGTTTAAAAGTTTTGTTTGTTTGACTCAGTTTTGAGCATTATATACAGTAGTCAACATTTGAAGTGGATTAAAAAAAAAGTGTCCTAAAACAAGAATGCATTTAGTTTTTAGGACAACTTCGATGAAAGGTTCCACTTCAAATGTTGACTAGTGTAGATATTATGACCAGTCTAAAGTTGCATGCTCTTCAAGGCAGATGGGGAAAGTTTTAGGACAGGCTATAAAATGACATAAAATACAATATAAAACCCTGATTATGATGGTGATGGTTTCTTAGTAAAGTACTCCTCACTTAATCAGTGCCACGCTGTGTATTTGACCATCCAGAGAAAACTCCAGACCATCTCTTTTCTTTTTTTAAACAAGTGTTTTTTCCTAAATCCTGAACAAAGAAATCTTTGAGCATTCACAGTATTCATTCAACTCCATGTGTCGCAAGAGCTGGCAAAACCTGCTCTTGTCATGAGCAATTCTTCTTAAACACAAATGATAACTCTGGATCACTACATAAACATGTGCCGGCCTTCAGCGTTACCAGTATTGGATCAGGACATTTCCATGGCTATTATTTACTGTTACACCATACTATTTTTTTTGGGGAGGGGGGGAGGTTTCATGCAAATGAAACTTTGTGTAGACATGCAAAACTTTGACATAATAGTGATGAATGGCAGAAAAGGGCTAACTTTAAGTTTTGGCAGCATTCTCTAAAGAAGGACTTTGGTGAAACAAAAGTGGGTTTGTTTGGCTCGGTATGGCTTAAGAAACAGAGCTATATGCGCAGGAGCTGCTGAGCACGGCTGTTGTCCTAACAATCTCACACACACTCAGTGTGTACATCAAGTTTATTTGGACTTTGGGGTGGGTGGGAGAGAGAAACATCTTGTAGCCACCTGGGACCTCAACGCTGCGGGATGTTTTCTTTACATAATGACAGCTGACATGGCCGTGTCCAATGAAATCACTGCAAGCATGTAGCTTAAATAACACAAAAAAAGACATGCACCACAATTGAAATTCTGGCAGACAGTGATAACCCTATATTAACTTTGATATTTTTTTTACAATTACATAACTATTTAAAATTTGTTTATAAATACTAAATACATAATAAAATCAATAGTTGCGAAATCAAAAGTAAAACTAGCCATCACATCACTGTAACAAAATATGAAAGACAGGTCTCTTCTATAGACATTTAACAATGTTATTACATTATGATTGCTATTAAAAATGAACTCTGAACGAGTGCTGGACAACAGCAAAGATAATGTGAAAGTAAGGGAAATCAGCACACACAAGTACATACAATTTAAATAATACATTTAAATCAATTAACCAGTAACAGTATATTGGGATTCATTTTTTTTTATTTTTTTTTTTTACATAATATCATGGACTACACCTGCTGTTAAAAACAAACAAACAAACTGATTTTTATTTAATCTCAGTAAGCAATATTCAACATATTTGTTGCAAAATGGATTCCAGGAAAAGAAGAAGACACAAAAAAGATCACTAGTATTTCTAGATAAACTTCTGATGGTATTTTTCCACATAAACTGTTTCCATTTTGCGGTTTGTAATGCTTTGTTTTAAATCCCTTTGATAGTTTCCCTCACTTATTCACCATCTGTCTCTAGAAATGCATGAATTATGGTCACTTCTGTCACTGCAAATCACTGCTGGTGTGAACGTCCCTTGACTTACGCCCAGTGGGTTAAGTTCACACAGGATAAAGAAAGCCACAATAAACACTGAAGTGCAGCGAAGAGCAAGTCCTTAATGAGGGACAACCAGCTTTCACATTAAACACAAATCACATTAAGCCACAGACTACTTTCTGAGAATAT
This sequence comes from Enteromius mattozi, assembly GCA_032359235.1. Lineage (NCBI taxonomy): Eukaryota > Metazoa > Chordata > Actinopteri > Cypriniformes > Cyprinidae > Enteromius > Enteromius mattozi. Next base: position 3,798,335 of record JAUMHE010000059.1, read on the forward strand.
TGCTCTTCAATGTTGTTTGGGAAAAGGCCGAGACCTCAGCACAGTAAAAGCTCCTATTTACATGAAAATATCCCAACCACTGTGAGGAACCTTGGGGACATGGTGAAATTATTGACAAGATACAGTACATCGACATGCCTCCCTCGGGTTAAAACAAGGGCTCAAGACTGCACAGAGTTGGCACGGAAAATTGCTAAACGGGAAGTTATAGTGAATATATGATGCTGCTGCTGGTTTATTTATGTTGTCTCAAGTGAACGAAGCACTCCAGAACGAAAAAAAAACACCAAGCTACAAAACTGAAAGTTCACAACACACCAATGTTTTAATTCATAATTAAAAAAATAAATCATTTGCAGGTCCAGACTCTGAACAGACAACGAGTTCTGAGAAAGAAAACAACTCTTTGCACTCGAGTCTTTGTGATACACTTTACTAAGCCATTAGCAATCCAATGCTACGGCTAATCATATAAAATGCTTCTGCCATTACTAGACTATCGAGCGGCTCTCAGGAACTCTGGGCTGTTTTTATCCAAACAGAGTAATGCAGAGTAGTATGATAGTCTCCTGCCTTGTACAGTGGAGACATAATTACAGCCTTTTCCAAGAATCTCTGTTTTGACGTCCAAACCAAATTCTTTAGTATCTTGAAAGATGGCCTTTCATATCTGAATGAGCATTTGTTGGTTATATTAAGCAAAAATATGCACTAAATCTAAAACTGTACTGTGAAGAGAATACTTGTTGGAGCTATGATGCGTTGAGCTGTGGTGTTCATTTGGATCAGGTTCGAGTTTGGCTTGCAACACGCACTGATACTACTCTCTCTCTCTCTCCCAAACTTCCTGTGCCCTTATACGAGTCTAATAAAGTGGCTCCTAAAAGGTCAATATTCTGTTTCAGCCTTTATTCTGAAAAAAGATGTAGTGACAGGAATATTTCTTCAAGTGATCAGCATATTGCGAATACACAAATTCATGCATGCTCTTTGGCTGGTAAACTCTACTATAAATATCAATGATACTTTTTTAATCACCACACTTCCTCTCAATCAAATATCACATCTCTCTACAGCAAGCTGGTTATCATTTATATCAAAAGCACAAATAGTGTGGGACATAAACGTTTAATGGGATAGTTCACCCAAAAAATGAGAAAAAGCCTATAAAGTAGTGCTGGGAAACAATTCATCATGATTAATCGCATCCAAAATAAAAGTTTTATATAATATATGTGTGTGTGTGTACTGTGCATATTTATTTTGTATAAAGCCACCCACAGTTTAACCGTATTTTGAAAATATTTACATGTATTTACTAGTGCTCATTAATCAAGATTTTTTGTTTGCATAATATTTGTGTACTGTGTATATTTTTTATGTATATATAAATGCACACACAAATACAGTATTTAAAAATATTTACATTCTCTTTATATATATATATATACAGGTCCTTTTCAAAAAATTAGCATATTGTGATAAAGTTCATTATTTTCTGTAATGTACTG
>JAUMHE010000059.1:3891642-3911133 GCA_032359235.1 Enteromius mattozi
TTCAATTCAAATTTATTTGTATAGCGCTTTTCATGATACATATCATTGCAAAGCAGCTTTACACCAAAGAAATGTTTTACAGTATATGTAGTAGTAGTTTGTACATGTACATATGGCATAGATGTTAGGTAAAGATCAATTAATAACGTTTTTAGGTAAATGCTTGGACTAAATGTTTTTGTTACACGTAGGGAAAGTACACATTTTCTGATGGCCTGGAGTATAAAGAGACAGACTGGGATTACTGTGATGGTAAAGACAGGCGTTTCTACTCTGAGAGGTGCAATGGCCTCAAACCAGCAGGTATTACAGTGTGATCATTTACAGCTAAGCAGCATGAGTTCCTAAAAATATAAGAAAGAATATAAGTCTCACCGTGTCTCTGAATAGGAGAATCCCAGGTAACTGATGGGGACCCCCCGAGGGCCATCCCTGATGGTTGCTATGACAGCGGTGATGGCTTTTATGATCCCAGCACTAGAGTCGTCAAAGACTATGAGGGCAATTTTCTCAGGAACGCAGGTAAGAAAATGCGTCATGCAGTGCCAGAGCCCGTTTTAGTCTGTGTGTGTGTGTCATTCACAATTTCCTACACAATGTTCCATGAAATCCACAAAATCTCAGTATATTTCTTAGTTCAATCCTTTCTGGATCTGAAGTACCTTTTAGCAAACATTTGCCTTTGTTCCTTCCACCTGGAACACATAAGACCGCAAGCATTAGAGTGGCATAAATGGATTAGCTAAATGCATGTAGATAGTGTAGAGCTAAAGATTGAGCAGAGAGATTGTAAGATAACTCATCTGTAGGTCTTTTCTCTCGGGCAGACATGCCTCTGTGCTGTAGTCATTTGAATTGTTTTCAAGGAAAATGTAAAACACATTTCCCGGTGCCCGATGTGGGATCTCTGATTTGAGGTGAATTCATTATGTCAGCCTTATAGATACGAGGCCAGAACCCCATATCAGCAGCACAAGACCAAGACATGTTATTGATTAGAAAAGTTTGTGGAATGAATAATTCCTTTGTTACCTGAATTAGTTTATTGAATGTATCTATATGGTATATATCTTGGGCTACAAGCAACAGTCTGTTCCATATTTCATGATTTATTCATATTTATTAATATCTATTATTTACTAATTATTATACTGATTTAATATTTATCAGTTGGTAATATATAATATGTGATCAGTAGCATTTTTTAAAATACATTAATAATTTTATTTAGCAAGAATGTATTAAATTAAATACTTTTTTCTATTAATCAAAAAAATCTGAAAGTGCTTTATGAGCAGTATTTTGAATGATTTCTGAATGCATGTTTTTATCACAGGAATAAATTATATATTAAAATATTACAGTGTTTTCCAGTTGTATTTTTGATCAAATAAATGTTTCCTCAATTGTTTTTTATTTTTGCAGTCTGATTAGAGGTGCATAATATATTATAAAGTTTTATTGTGATAAAAAAGAAACCATCATTACCAAATTGATAGTGGAATTACATCTATAAATCTAACCTAAAATGTGTTACCGTATATTTTCTTGTGCAGTTTCTTTTGTAGTATGCACATAAAAATAATCCGTAAACATTAAATTAACACTAGCATGTCACTTTTCTATGAAGATGAATTTATGATCTATTCACTCTGTCACACTGGCTAGTTTTACTTTCAGATTTATCTGCATTAATTTTCAATATGACCTCATATTGAGTATATAAATGTGATAATGTATTCCATCTGCATTTTTAAATTACTGTAAACATGTGTCAGACTTACAGCTTTAGCTGCTGTGCTGTTTTTTCCAGCTCTCAGATCCAGGTATCTGTATATGGCAGTTGGCTTGGTTTGCTGTATTTTCCAGTATTGTGAGATGCATAATTTGGTAAACACTGTCTAAAGCAACTACATGCAACAAGATCTGCAGCCCCAGCTTTTGTCACAGTCTGATTGTGAGCTTGCATGACTATTTCATACATCTACAGTTACTATAACATAGAAAGACAGACACATCCTGAGCAGATGTCAGAAGAGTTCTCAGGGATTTTCTGAGCTCATAACAGAGAAAATTGGAAGCTGTTTATTGATATTGTTAAGAAACACAATCCGTTTGCGGTAAAGGAATAGTAGCAGCATGGTGATGCTAATAAAATTTGTCTTTCTTTCTTCCTTATGTGTCACCATCAGGCCCACAGATTTCTTCTCAGGCAAAAAAACAACTAGAACACCCATCTTTTAGAAAGTATTACTTATCTCCAGCCCTTGATTGTTTGTGTCCAGTCTGTATTTGTTAGCTTTGAGATCAACTATATTGGTAGATACTGATATTCCTTCTGAGCTTAGCACAGTCTCAGTGTTTTGATATCCAAGTAACACTAATATGTGTATATGTGTCTTCAGTTATTTGTGTTCCTACATTTTCGTACACATTTCCATGTGTCAGTCACTCCATGCCTCTATTCAGGGTTAGCAAACACGCTGTCACTTCTGCGTCAGTCTGGTACTCGTTCAGTCTTCAGATCAGATCATTTCCAGGCCTCTGGGATTACATCCTTACCACATGCGGCTGGAAAGTGAGAGCAAACATCAGAGACCGAGACTTACACAAGAGTGCAGACCTGTCACATTAAACCACATCCTGGTTATGACTCCCAGAGCCAAAGCCCACCCGCTTCCACAAGAGTCCACATCACAGACTTCATTTGCATTTACATTCACCTTCTAAGTAGAAGCTTTCAAACTGAAGCCACTTACAATAAAGTGGACATATCATGTAAGCCGTAGTTACCAGTTATGACTGCTCAACATAACAACATTGGCTCGACCTTAACTGGGATAGTTTCTCTAAAAATTAAAATTCGGTAACACTTCAGTATAGGTAACACTTGTTAGCCATAGACATTTCCCTTATATAAATTCTTAATTTGCTGCTTATTAAAGGAACACAGCACTTTTTTTGAAATATGCTCATTTTCCAACTCCCCTACAGTTAAACAGTTGAGTTTTACCGTTTTTGAATCCATTCAGCTGATCTCCGGGTCTAGCGGCAGCACTTTTAGCTGTAGCTTAGCATAAATCATTGAATCTGATTAGACCGTTAGCATCTCTCATTTAAAAATTACCAAAGAGTTTCAAGATTTTTCCTATTTAAAACTTGACCCTTCTATAGTTACATTGTGTACTAAGACTGACAGAAAATGAAAAGTTGTGATTTTCTAGGCTGATATAACTAGGAACTGTACTCTCATTCTGGCGTAATAATCAAGGAACTTTGCTGCCGTACCATGACTGCAGCAGGAGCAGTAATATTACGCAGCACCTGAAAATAGTCCCCAGCAATATCATTGTGCCTATGTATATATATATATATATATATATATATATATATATATAAACTTTAACTCTAAAACTCATCTCTTTAACTCTAGAGGAGTTGTAAAAAGAGCATATTAATAAAAAAAAAAAAATTAAAAAAGAAAGAAAAAAGTGGCGTTCCTCAGTTGTTAAGTTTAGGTATTGGGTACACTGTAAAAAAAAATCTGTAACATTTACGGTAAAAAAACGGCAGCTGTAGAATAATGCCGTGAAAAATACGGTAACAATATTTTTTGTTTTACGGTTTTATGTTAAATTTAATTTAGTTTCGTACAAATTCATATGAATTGGCAACTTGTAAAGTATATACGATTTAGCAAATATCGTACGAGTGAGGTCGTACAAATTTTAATTTTTTGGGTGAACATTCCCCTTCAATCCCTGGTCCTGCTCAGAGTTTCTCTTCTGTTTGTTCGACCAATGGTGATTAAGCATGACGTCTACCCTGACCAAGTCCCATGTAGCAGGAATTGTCCACATAGACTTCATAGTAGAATTTCCATTCAAACATACATCTGGCCTTCATTCATCGTCAACTCCTACATTGGAATGTATTACAGTATGGAATATTGTGCATCCTATGGATTTATTTTTGTCGCCTGGAGGTGATGGTGCACTTGTCAAAATGGGTGTGAAGACAGAATTTATTGCAAGTAGCTTCCCTTCAGGATGGAGGATCACAGAGGGCGCAGACGCTGAAGAGGCAACCGAAGAGGAACCACGTTCCCTGTGGGAGGATGTTTTTGGGATGAGAGGAAAGAGGGACAAGTCCAACTACAGCTGTGGAGTAGAGAAACAGTCGGATCCAGGAGGTAGGCATGATGGGGGTGGCAGTCCTAGGCAGCAGCAGCCCAGCCTGGACAGGAAGGCCTGCGGAAATGCCCAGGCTGCAGGCCAACTCTGGAGCTGGTTGGAGAGCACGAGAAAAGCAGATGGCAGGAAGCCCTGAAGAATCTCAACACACTGGTCAGGGAGGGTGGGTTATTACAAGCAGCGGTTGCTGGCGTGTCATGTAGGACTGCCCCTTGAGATGGGCACAAGGCAGACTGAGACTCCTCCATATGTCCTGTTCTGGCCTAGTCGACATCATCTCCTCCTCTTTGTCTTGTATCCAAGAAAACCATTACACAGCAACTGCATATTCCGATCAAGTTTAAAGCCAAAAAAGGGAAAATTATATGACCAAAAGAAAAACATTTAAATGACCAAAATAACAGTAAATATATAGTTTGTGGTATTTGCTCTTTCAATATTGTCTGTTCTAAACCTCTAACCTCAAGTATTCAACACAGGCGTGTAACCGTTTGTGTTGCGGAGATTATGAATGATACCCTGCAGCTTGTTGAGGAGAGGTGAGCTGGAATACATCAAATAACGTTTTGCCCAAAGTTGTGTCCAATACACAGTCTGGATGAGTCTGCACTAGTAGCCAAATGTTAGAGCTGGTCTGAAGATTTTGGGCAGTCTGCAATATCACAAAGTTCTTATAGTGTATGAATTTTTTTGGCCTTAGACTATGATTCCATCCAGTTGGAGGATATCAGAAGTGTCTGACTCACCTTTTTAATGTCGTCTACAGTACCTCCAAGTCCAACTGCAATCTGAACAAGCCATACCGGCATCTACCCACCTGGACATGGATCAAAATGCATTTTAATACGTTTTTTTCAGAGCAATCAACTACGGCAGCTCCTTTACATCCATGGTTGTTTTCAGTGGTCATGCATCTATTATTAATGAGATGCATGTGTTTGCATGAGCTTGTTTAGTTCAGAATAATTCAGTCTGGTAGTGTGTGATCTTCAGTAGTTTAGTGTATGATGCCTGGTAGTTTTAAAACCTGTTATCTGATTTACAGTTTTAAACTGGCGACTTCCATTAAATGAGTACCTAAATTGTAGCTAGGGTTCAGAACATTGTAAAGACTGGGGCTCTAGGAGATGGACTCTTTTGACTTGGACCAATAAATAAACTCTTGCATTTTAGTGGCATCTTTCTTTTCTAAAAATGTATTTCAAAAAATGAATTACATTACCCAAATCATTCCATAATGACACACCCATTTGTCATTGCACCAGTTTCCTCTAGAAGATTCCTGGAGAGAAGGGAAGTATGAGGTTTGTCTGCTATAAAAACATAGGATGATTCCACTGGTTCCTTCCTGGCTAGAAAAGCTTTGAAAGGTGAGTGGGGGCGTCAATAAAGCCCCTCTCATTACACAACATTTGTAATGAGCCTTGTCCAGCAGAGGTAGCAGGATTATAGGGTTTAGGGAGTACATAGGGTGTCTCGGTCGTAGCAAACTACCTGGAGCCCAGCCGGCAGCAGGAGGCAGGCGTTTAGTTTATGATAGGACTGGAAATCCTGTTTACAACCAGCTTTAATAACACTGTGTGTAAATGAGCGAAGGAGGTTGATACACTCCATTTACAGTAATTAAATGTGATTGGCCTGTCAAGACATACTAATGTATATTCAGTACTATCCAGTTTATTTTCATACTTAATGTGACTTTTGTAGTTTTCTGAGTGGCGTCTGCCCATGCAGAACTTTACCGTTGATGTTGTGTGTGGTTGCTATAAGATTACTAAAGTGTTTGGGTGGTTTTCAGTGCGTTGCTGGTTCAAGTCTTACAGCATTAAGCAGTATATTGCTTTTTCCTATTAAATATTTGGGGATTGGACAGTGATTATTCCTTTTAAACAGTACTACTTTTGTCTTATTTTAGCGCCTATTCCTTGGTAACTTCACTTGAGCCAGAAGCTCTACTGCCATATGGTTTGCAGTGGTTTCCTGCTTCTGTGATAATTGCTAAAGGTTCATGTTCTGAAATCCCTTCGCCAATGAAAACAGCCCAGGCCTGAGCCACAAGTCACTGGTTTAAGTTAATATCAAACCTTGTCAGGAGATGATCATCCAGCTGTTGAGGATACACACACTCAGCTCCTTGAGCCTTCAAACAATCTCAGATGATCAGAGATTCTAAGCCGTTAATAAAAAAATGTGCAGCTGTGGAAGGAAATACTTTTCCTTTTGATTGTATTTTAAGGATTAAGATAAACGCCTCCTAACAAGGTACAATTACCGCTTCCTTTCTGACTCCTGGGCTTTGATCGCAGAAGACTGTTTTTATTTTATATTTGTTAGGCCACCTGAGTGAGGGCTCAACATGAGCATGAAGACAGGAGGGTCGACTGAGATTATTACTAGAAACAAAGAAATACTTTGTGTTTTGCCACTGCAATAAATTTGAGAAAGAATAAAATCAAATGTTGGGAAAGTTAAAAAAAACAGACTGCATGGAGTACCACATAAACAAAACAGATCAGACAAAAGACAAGAAAAAATTGATAAGGGGAAAATCAGAATTTAAAAAAAGCCAAGAAAAAGAAACTAAACATTAGTAATGAAAACAAATTGATGGTTATATGGGTTATGGAAATTCAAGGAGATGAATTTCAGCATTGCCTGAGGAAGTATGAGGGCTAAGACACTTCTTTAAACAGCATTCCCACAATGAATGTGCAATTGTGAATGACTTATGAAAGACTATTCCAGTCATTTGTGGTTACTGGACAAGGATTTAAAAAAATCATTTTATTGAAATTGCACTCAAAATATTTTATAGAATAAAGACTTCTCAGACTGAAAAACATCATTTTAGCATTCCCTGGTTTTTTTCCATAACCGTGGGACCCCTGTCCAAGCAAAGGTACCATAAGGACTTGTACTGTTTATGAAATCGTGAATTGGCCCAAAGATATCAAGAAGACAGAACTGAATTGAGATTTGTGGCCTGTTAACAAATACCTAATTTTCAGTAATATTTTGGCCTGTTTTGTTGTGGTGCTATTCTCACTGCATATGATATAGCCTATATTCATATTACATACAAGAGCATTGCTTTTGTAAGCTTTTAGTGGACATACGGACTTACCTGTTCAATCCGAAACACTACTGTCATGTAAATCGCCCATCAAAAGTATAATTTACAGACCCTTTCAGCCCTGATAGGGACGATGATTTATTTGCAGTAGGTTTGACGCGAGTGACACGTGTGCTCTGAAATAGGATTGTATTAGCCTATGAATTTAGCAAGTGCATGAATGCCAGGCAAACAATAAGTACAGAGGTGCTAATTTCGTGCAAATATATCCGTGCGAACTCGGTCCATTTACCAAAACCCGTTTACCGAGACGTAATTGTAGACCGACCTTGTCCATCAGCCATTGGTTAAAGCGTCCACGGAGGTATTAATTGGCTTAAAATAGTGATGAAATGTTCCTCTCGAGTGTGACCTCCATGTGGAGAGCGTGAGGTGGGAGCGACTGAATGAAGTGAGACGTTAGCATGCAGCTGTCGCAGAATGGACCGGTCGCGTGCTGGAAAAGTCTCAATTGCCGCGCGCGGGAGCCAGGTAGAAGTGGCGGGAGGCGCGTGGAGAGGCCGTTTAGGGCCATCGCGTGCAATTACCGACAATCAGAGGAGAGCTTAAGACCTGTTCTCAACAATGGGCCCAGTTCGCCACGTTCATGGGGGTGAGCGCTCAAGTGCGTGCAGCTGCGCGCTCACATTCAGCACCAGCAGCAGAACTACCTCGCGCTCCGCAATTAGCAACTCCTTTCAGTTTTAACCATTTAAAAAAGCAGTATATTATCCACTGTTTTTGGTTGCGGAATCATCTCTGGGAAGGCGAAGAAAAAAAGGGAGCGATTGATTGTCGCGTGAAGTAGGCTGCTGAGAGCGAATTTTCATAATTGTTGTCTTAATCCCGCACGTACAAAATGTAAATTGCCTTTAACCGCATATGAATGAGTTTGACACATGCCTTTTGGAGCTCGATTTTTGACCAAACAATCAGAAAGGGAAAAAATAGCACGTATCTCATTTGCAAGTGAGCCATGCGCGTGCAGCCTTCATGCTTTTATTATAAATCTAGAAAGCGGTTTTTTTTTTATCAGAATGACTGAAATATGTATTATCTGTCCTTGTAGACGACCAGGAACACGACTGGGTTGTGCAGACCTGCAGGAAGAGCTGGGATGAGTTCATTGGCCGCTGTCCAAGAGTCAACACGCTAGAGGAGAAGTGAGAATACTCTCACACAGACAGCCCATTGTTTATCTGAACGATACATCGATGCAGCATTCTGACATTCATTCGTTTAGTCAATCCGGTTTTCTTTTCCAAAACTGAACTTGGATATTTTCATTTTAAAAATGCATTTAAAAATGTGTGATAACCACTAGACTGATATCGTAAAAACTGCAACCCAGAGAAATTGCATAATGTGAATGCATGGTTAATGGAAAACTAAAAAAAAAAAAAAAAAGTTTGCATTAAATTATATATATGCAAAAGCTATAGGATTAAAATATATTCTTTATTTAGCAACTTTCTAAAAATGTTTATTATGTAGCTACTATATGTGCTTTTTTCTTTTTATTATTATTATAATTACTCTGAGAAGTGAAAGAGTCCATCACTGAACAGCTACACAACAACCCACAATAGAATAAAATATCATTAAATGAGTTTAGGCTTTAAAAGTCATTACATACAGTTTATTTATTAAGACAAAACTGTGTGTGAATAGATAATAGTGGAGTTTGGGTATAAACTCAAATACGAAAATGTTGCATCATTGCTGTATTCTGCCCAAGTAAATGACCGATACTGTGAAAACATTCAACAGCTGAATACAGTACTCTGTTGATGTGAATGAGTCAGATTCTTGCTCAGCTCGATGGAAATGTAATGCAAAATCTTCTGCGTTTAAAAAAAAAAGTGTGTGTGCTGGAGTGAAGAGAGGATAGGCTAGTGAAAGATTATGTCTCAGTGGGTCTTTTGAAACAGAACACGGGATACGAGATCATTCCTGTGATGTGGACTGACAGGGAATTCCTGTATGTGATGGCGGTGGAATCAGTGATGGAGTCATTACTGCACACACTGACCCGTGAAGGGTCTGCCAGCTCCTCCATCAGCCTGTGATTACTTCCTGCTTCACTCGTGCACACAGACCCAACACTGGCCCATGCATTTATACCACATGCAGAAGTTAACCAGGGCTCAGGGGCAAAAATACCACTGAAAGTGACATAAAAAAAAACATCTAGATATTCTTTTGAAATTATATGTTATCTGTAATGTTTGAAATAGGTCATGATATCCAATCCTGTCATCACCACCTATATCAGTACGGTATAGAATCAGCATTTCATGTCATAAAAAAATGTTCCTTTCAAAAAATATTGTACTGGGAATACCATGGTGCTGAATGAAACATTAATATTTAGCTATACCTTAAGAAAAACCATCCAAGCTAGCAAGTATTTAAAAAAATGTCAAGAAAATAAAATGTATTTAACATGTAAATAGTGCCTTAATAATAATAATGAAATAATATGAAACACATTTATATATTAATCAAATTTCTAATCACAATTACAATTACGGATGCCACTGTTACATTATCGTTTAAAATGGCAATTAATCGTTCAAAATCCACTTACGTTATTCTGTGTGCTTAAGATGTCGTCTTTTCTTTCTACACGTTATCTTAAGGGTTTTTGCATCGTTTTCAATTATAGTTTTAGTATAGCACTATAATACTAGGCATATTTTAACCTTTTATTTAAAGACAAAAGTAATTCACATTTTAGGCTTAATACTATGGAAAAGCGATACGTTTTTCAGTTGTTTTTAGCTTATTTTCCTCTAAAAAAAAATATGGCATGCGGTTGCTATTAGCTACAATTATGTTGCTATTTACACAGTTAATTGGGATGATCGTAATTAATAATCGCAATTACAATTTCAGGAGTAATCGACAATTATGATTTTTGTGATAATCGTGCAGGTCTAATATATATATATATATATATATATACACACACACACATTCTTTTTTAGCACTTGAAAACATTTCAAAATCATTTTAAGCCATTTTAAATCATTTTAACATTTTGAAATATTTTTTATTTAAAAAATGCATTTATTTTAGAAATATGCACAGCCAAAGAAATAGTTAATTATTTTATTTTTTTTTACAAAACAGACATGTGGAAGTGGGGAAAAGTGCTTACAGGCTACCTGTCATAATAAATACAAGAATGTAGAGGCCTTGTCCCCCATTCAGAACACAAGAATGCATGTCTCAAATTTAAGTTACAATTTCAGACTTTTCCCCCGGTTTCAGACCTGTACACAGCTCCTATCTGTTAGTATACAGCGTGTCTGCAGCGAGTATACAACACTCCCGCTCCCTCGTCACAGCTGAGGCATGTACGGCACACATGTATGAAGAAAACCATGAAACACAGACACATTCGGCTCCCGCATAAAGTCAGGACACTGCTTAAATAAAAATACATTACATGTACATTTTCTTTACATGTAGCTATCTTTACATTTCACTCAAGTGCTCTTTTTAGTCTCAGCTTGTCTCTTCCTTTCTATTTTCCGCACAAAACACTTGTTTGTCATTGATAATCCCTCCTTGATGCTTTCTATTTTTGTATCATCTCACACTAAGACCAACGTCTGTAGGTAAACTGCAATGACAACAGTTATCGAAATTCATTTTGGATAGTAATAAAACTAGGGAAGATATCAAGGGTTTAGAGCACCTTTTTAAACTAAGGAAATTATTATTTAACATTTTACCTGAATCTAAAAGGAAACAATTTCACTTTTCTAAAACTATCTGCTTTCAAAACAAAATGTTGACAAACTAGAAACAATTTGCAGTTATTTTTACAATGAAATAACGGACTTTAAGTCCTTTGTGAAATCTGCGGACAAATCAAGACTGCTGGCTTTTTAGGCTGGAGAAAACACATATGCTTTGCATACAGTTGTTAGAACAAGAAAGCAAGGATTAGTGAACTGAACTGTGGCATAAATTCTGGCTTAGTATAGATTTCAATTGTGGTGTATTTCGGCAAGGAAAAAGAGAGAGAAAAATTGTCTTACCACCTGGTTCTATGCCATCTATTTCCCAATCCACATCTCTTGTGCTTCTGCCTTTTTCAATCTAAATGTTTAACACTGATGCTGGTAACTTTACATTCCTTTTGTTTGCATTCAGAGTCTCCAAACGCTGAACAAGAGTCAGACGAGACTATCAGAAGAGAGGACGCACCAAGTCTTTTACAGTGTGTGCTCCAGTCTTTTCTTTTTTTGTCCAGAAGTCCAGATCCTGGTCTTGGTGACAAAGTTCTAAATTCACAGGTCACATGCGCGCCTTTCCTGAACCGAGAGTGACTAGATGCAGGCGAGTAAAATCCTGTCCGATCAAACCAGAGAGGAAACAGTCTCTCTCTCTTTGCGAGTTCAGAGGTCAAGAGCAAGAGGGACCGTGACCCTCTCCTTCGGCCAGATCCGACCTCTGGAGCTGGAGGTCAGGAGGTCAGGGTGAAGGGGTCAGGGGTCGTTAGCGGCTGAGAGGGAGCTGCGGCAGCGTCATGGCCTGATGAGGGAGGCTCTGTGTGGTGAGCACCGAGAACGGATGACCTGTCAAACCAAAACAAAATAAACACAACCTAATATTAATCTCTAGCTATATCAGTTCGTCGCTATATAATTGTCGTCCAGAGAACAGCTGCAGTAAAAACTCCAGCAGTTTGCTTTGAAATAATGTGTTTATCAGTACTGCTGACTAAGTTTGGATTCATTAAGATTTTTCAATGGGTTTAAAATAATTACGTCATTTAAACAAAGATACAGTGTACACAGTAAGATTGTGAATTTAAAATAACCATTTTCTATTTAAATTCTTTTTGTGTTTGTGATTTTAAAGCTCAATTTTCAGCATCATTACTCCAGTCTTCAGTGTCAAAAGATCCTTCCAGTATTATTCTCTTATTATGATTTGCTGTTCAAGAAACATTTCTGATTATTAGCTATGTCGACAACAGCTTAATATTTCTGTGAAAACCATGATTCCATTTTTTACAGATTCTTTGATAAATCAAAAACAGCATTTATTTAAAATAGAAATGTTTTGTAACATAAATGTCTTTGCTGTCACTTTTGATCAATTTAATGCATATATATATATGTATATATATATATATATATATATATATATATATAGTTTCTTAAAATCTTATTAAATTGTCAATATCATTATCAATTTGATGCATCCCTGCTGAATAAAATATTTAAATAAATAATATATAGTATATGAATATAATATAATATAATATATGAATAAAATTATATATATTTTTTTTTTTTTTTCTTATTAACTTTTAAATGGTAGTGTTTCACAGTTTCCACTTTAATATTAAACAGCACAACTGCTTTTAACAGGTTTTGTTTATTTAAAAAAGGTTTCTTGAGCATCAAATCAGTATATTAGAATGATTTCTGAAGGATCATGTGACACTGGAGACTGGAGGAATGATGCTGAAAATGCAGCTTTGATCACAGAAATAAATTACATTTTACAGTATATTACAACAGACAACCGTTCTTTTAAATTGTAAAAATATTTCACGGTATTACTGTGTTTTTGATCAAATAAATGCAGTCTTGGTGAGCAGAAGAGACATCTTTCAAATCCACTTAAATGAACAATTATTCAGAACTTTTGAGCTTTATTGTATATTACAGTAAATATGTTAGATATTATTATTACTGTTTATATATTATTAGCAATAACAATGGCAGTGAATCGCAGTTTCTTGGCTGTAATGGCAGACACTCACTTTCGATGTAGCCGTGCAGGGCCACCATACGAGCTCTCTCAGGACTGCCGAAGGGCGAGTAATGCAGCTCGTCGGGCAGCGAGGGGGGCATCCGGGCCTGCGGGTGAGCCTGAGGTGGCCCGCTGTGCTGGGGAGTGTGCTTTTTATGCCTCGCTCGGCAGTTCTGGAACCAAACCTATCAAAACACAACGAACTGTCAAGACGAGCCGTCTCATGTTCTGCATTCAGACAGAAAGGAAGCATCAGGGAAAACTAGAAAAGAGATGTTTGTCACCTGTATGACTCGTCTGCTCAGTCCTGTCATGTCTGCCAGCTTCTGCAGGGTCTGAGCGTCAGGGTTGTTGTCCTGTGCAAACTGTGCCTGCATTACCTGTGCATGCAACAAGAGCCACATTAACAGTAGCTCATTTACTGAGGGGAGAATTCATGCTTTAGAAATAATTAAAAAACACGTAATTACAAATTATTATAGATTCAATTAAAATGGAACAATTTATTGGACAAAGAATTTGCATGTGTGTTTTTTGTTGAGCATCATATTTGATACATCAGGCTCTTATGACTCATGATATATTGAGTGCTCATATTTAAGGAGGAAAAAACACTATTTTGTGCAGCGTTGTTACGGAAATGACTAAAAGTGAGATGAAATTCTCATATTTTGTATTAATCAATCATTTTATAACAATGTATCAGACTACTTACATAAACTGCATATGAATATCAGTTTTCACTCTGTATCGGCCAAATAATGTCTTTGCAGGACGATATTTATATGCTTTGATCATCAAATCTCTGTAGTTTCAAAGCTTATAATGCAATGTAATACAATGACGACTGAGAGATAAATAAACCTTCTTTAAAAGCCTTTTAACATTTTTTTCTAAAAAATGATATATGGATAATCAAGTAAATCTTACAGTAGTTGCTTCAGTGCAGCAAGTGTTGATATTGAAATACGAACAATGTAAACTATTCTTATGTTTACTTTATGAAATCAGTAAAGCTTTCAAAGCAAAAATACATGTTTACAATTATACTGATCGTGCAGATCATTTAGAGTCATTGGAAAATGATTAAAAAAAAAAATGAAACATTTTTATTGTAATAAACGCATGAAGGAACATGGAAATATTCGGGGGAAAAAAAACAAATTATATCTTAACCCCCACCCCCCAAAGCATCCAAAAATGATGATATACATGTAAAGAAGTTGTTATATAAAGGCTAAGATATATCCATATATTTTGACATACGGTCAATAAAGTAGAGTATTTTTTGCCTGATATTTGGTTCTTTTCCAGAAACTGTATAAGCAAATCCTATGGGTAAAGTTGTAAATATATGATACAGTAGAGGTTTCCACATGTGTAACACATTTAATGGAGCTGAAACATGAATGTACACCAGACTTACCTGCAGCTGTTCTGCAGTGAAGGACGTCCGTGCTCTTTTAGCTGGTTTAGGTTGACTGTCCTGTTCTGACGGCACCGCCCCCTCCAGAGTGAGTCCGCTTCCTGCGTAAAAACCCAGAGAAAGTGCTCAAAGAACTCAACCAGTTCAACCAGACTGAAAGCGAGCGCATGTAAGACACACGTACCGCTCTCAGCGGCCCGTTTCAGGTTCTCCACCATTGTGTCATAATGGATCCGGCAGAGGACTTTCTCCTCCACCAGCCCGAACTCCTCGCCCGTGGACAGCTGCCGCTTGCAGGAGAAGCAGGCGAAGCAGGCCAGATGATAGGCATTACCTCGGGCTCGCCGTACCCAGTCGCTGGCGTAGATCTGCCGGCCACAGCGGGCACACTTTGTACCAAACCTACTGTGAGACAGAGAAAGGCTTGGGCATCAATACTTATCCCATAAACCATAAAGCATATTACACATGTCCTTAGGATTATAACCCATCAGTGTAGTGATCAAAGCATGTGTGCATTGTGCTTCTGAGTTCAGTTTAACAGCGAAGCAGGTATTTGGTTTCTCCACAGAGCGCTCTCTCTGGCCGAAGACAGAATACAGATAGGCTGAACCGAGTCCAAAAGATAACCGCTGAACGTGTCCGAGACGGCTGTAAAACTCTCAGCACAAACAAACCACTAGTAATTCTCTGATCCGCAGGTCGACAGGAAATGTCTGCTGATAAACTGTGCTGATAGGATCCATAAACTCTGATTTTATCCAACAAACTGCGTAATGTGTGTAAGATCATCTATTCTTAAACCACCTCCACTTTTTCTTTTGTGTAAAGGATTTCAGACATGATTTATACACGTATGTAAATTAACAAAGGTAGAGAGTTGATATATTATTCAGTTGAATGTATTAAACACTTTAATCATTGAAAAATATATCATTTTTTATTTTATATATTACATTGTATAATATGTCTATATACAATATAACTAAATATTTAAAATAATAAAAAATACACATATATATATTGAAAAATAATTATTTTATAGTGTTTTACTACTATTTTACTTTGTTTAGTTATATTTTATATATTAATGAAAATTTGTAAAAAATTAAACAATATTTTTATATATTAAGTGAAAAAAACATTTTATAACAGTTTATAACAAAAATAATTTAATTAAATACATTGTACATTAACAAATTTAAACATATTATAAATATATAGATAAATATAATTTGTTAATATACAATGTACTTTCTGATGAATTTACAAACTAATATTAATCAAACATTTTCTGCAATACATTACAATTTATAAATATATATAGTAATTATTTTAAAATAGAGAGAATTTTCTGCAATAAATTAATCTGAAACCGCTTAGTTTGCATACTTAAAACTCTGGATTATTTTTTAAAAGTTTAATTTATCTATCTCTCTATCTGTCTATCTATCTAGTATGTGTTTGATTGTTTATTTATTTTACAGTTTAGCATTAGTCACAATGTCACTCAGTATTTACTATTGATACTATTGGTTCTCTTTTTGGAATACATTTGCATACTACATTGCGATTCTGTTTTTTCTCTATTACATCTCATTATTATACGCTGCAAAGTCGATGCAGAAATGGAGTTAGGATACTGCATGTTATGGATGCTACTGCAGACGCTGATCGTCTCATTCTCAGCCAGGTGTGATTTGTAAGCCACATACGTATACCATATTTAGTTCAGCGCTGCGTGTTCAGCAGCCGCATGGCCCTGTCGCTGCTTATAGCACCTCTTCTGTTATCCTGCGATCAACAGCACTCTGTAAACAACCCTGTAGCCATACAGACCAGCAAAAGTGAAGTGTTATTTTGACTGGACGGGGCTGACCGTGCCGTTTTTTTTCTTGACCCAGACATCACATTTGGGTGACCGAAGAGGGTTCCAGTGTGGAGAGGACTAGAAGAGACTAATGCTCAGCAGATGGCCTGAATCTGAGCCCCCTCCAGCTCTGCACCTCTGTCATTGGGAGCTCTTGTGTAAACAAAGTGTTACACACAACCTCCTCCAACCGCAAAGAAACACGGGATATCGAGATAGCCATGTTTCCCCCGTATACGCTACCGAAGAATGATGACACCGGCCCCGAAAGTCCTGCAGTGGGGCCCTCGGGGCGTTCATCCACTGGAAATGACATCATAGGGGCCCCCACGAGGCTCAACGAGCCAGGAAACTCAGACCGGTGTGTGTGTGTAATAATTAGTCTCTGCCAATCGGCACTTGAGCGGGATGAGCCAAGAAGCGAAAACAAACCTGAATCAAAAACCTTCAAAAATATTTACAGTCCACTTATGCGCAAAGTATTGACACATAAAACACGCCTCACGTATTAATGCCTGCGAAAAGCATTCAAAGGACTTTCTGTGTACACTGCGCACCATTTTCTGACAGCATCGTTCCAGACAAAGAACACAACGTTTGAGTAATGATGCATTTCAGACGTGTGTTTAGAGGAGAAACTTTGTGGAACGAAGCCGTAATCTGTCATGGCAGTTCATTTACCGCAGAACCTTTCAGAAAAGCCATGAAGATCTTAAGGGGGTTTTGCTTTTGTTCAGATCCGCCGCGCGTCTGATTGTGCGTTGTTGTGCTTATTCTGGATTTATTTCTGTCCTGCAGATCATAACTCGCCGGGGGAAAATTCCTGCAGCCGCAAAGCGTTTCCCTCAGAGCCGGAGAAATTCACCTTTGGCTGGAAAAGAGAAGCTTGTGGACGTGCAAATTCGTTAGATTAAATTTGATGTACTCTCAGAGTATGATAATCTGGGGGAAATCTCCCTCTCAGAGACTGCTGACACATTAGCGAGCATCACTTGTACTGCTGCACATGGCGGTTTTTTAAAACCAAGTATTTTATTGTGGTATGTAACTCGTCTCATTTTATTGCTTGTGCAACAATACCGCAAATCTTACAACTTTTTGAGATGTGCTTTTCTGTACTTAAGCAGTTGCATCAACGAAACCTCATGGATGATAAAACAGTAGACATATATCAGCCATGTAAGCATAATAGAGATTTGTATCTATAACAAATATTATCATCATTTACTTTTCTTGTAGTTACAAACTTGAAGATGTTCTGAAGAATGGGTCTGACTGAACAGTTGCTGGTAGCTGTTGACCTCCACTGTATTTTTTCGTACTACAAAAGTCAATGGCTACAAGTGTTTTGCTTGATTATCAATATTCTTCAAGATATCCTGTTTTGTGTTGAATATTACACAAAATTCATGAAGGTCCCATTATTGCAGTTGAAATATATAGCATGCAAAAAAATTGTGACTGATCTAAAACAATATGAATGTCTTTCTTCTGTTGAGCACCAAAGATCTTTTGAAGAACGTGCCTATGCTGCTGGTACCTGTTCCACTGTATTTATTGTACTATGAAAGGTAATGGCTCCCGTCAACAGTTTGGCAATCAAGATTTTGTGTTCAACAGAATAAAGAAATTCATAAAGGTCACTTTAACCCATTTGAAAAATGTCTACTTCTATGCTATATAGAACAGGAAAAACAGTAGAAGTATGTTCCAATTTATAGCATTCAAAAACAGGCGAAAAGTAACTGGATGAATCAAATTTCTGCTTTTGATGACTCTTTACTGTCCCATGAAGCCACAGGATTTGTGCGCAGAAGTGAAGCGACGCGACTGACGTCGTAGGTCACATGACAACACGTCAGATAGACTTACATCCCAATGTTATTCATACTACACATATATCTTAAATAGAACATACTTTTTATGGTCACAAAGTATCAAACCAAATGTAGTACCTACTAGAAAGCATGTGATTTCAGACAACCCTACAGCACCTTAGCACCCGTCCGCAGGGGAAAAAATATTATTCTCTTTATTTTTTATTCTCAAACATATCCATATGTTGAGGCAATCTCTTCCTCTGTTAACTATAAAAAAACACATTTCATTTGGTCATGGTAATTTCAGTCACTCATATAATTTCTCCGGCGAGTTATGAGTTACGTGAGCTCTGTTTACTTCTGTTTGCATTTAAACACAAGGAGTCGTGTTCGCGCATATGGCCTTTACAGTGCGTCATCTCCTCCAAATCTAGCGATCTCAGCTCGGCACAAACCCACTCGGGTTACCGCCTTACTCCATCACCCTGTCCTTATCCTTTGGTTCCTCTGATTAACAGCCTCCTCTGACTTCCTGTGTGGCCTGATGCTCGTGCCTTTGTGGCTGTTTCTTTTTAGTGTAGGTACAGTCTCCGCTCTGACCCTTACCGCCAGATCTGCCCCCCTGCCTCGCACACACAGCAAACCCACGTTGATTTCCTGTAATTACACTCTATTAGAGCAGCTGTCAATCTAGCCCAGATGAGAGACCAACGCAAATGAAACATATCTCCTTATGTTTTGTTTTCCTTTTTTTGTTTTGCAAGAAATCAATGGAGATCCTTTTCCTTTCAGGCATGTGATGGCCGTCCTCTAGTGAAACAGTCCAGCTGACAAACATGGCATAAGCTTGTGCCACAGATCACAGAACAAATCTAAACTTCAAACCAGTTTATGGATAAATTTATGTCCAATTATATCTTAAAAATGAAGGCTGCAAAATTAGTTTTTTTTCAGCAATGGCCAACTTTGTCAAACAACCTACACTGTAAAAAATGACTGTGATTTAAATGGTAAAAAACTGTGAAAATGCTACGGTAAAAACTTGTTAAGTGGTTAATGGTAAATTCCTGTAAAACCGTAAACTGACATTCCCAGAATTCCCAGCATTGCATTTCAAATTTAGTTTGAATTTGATGGGTTTTTTTTTTTTTTTTAAATAACTGTTTCATCTTAGTTTTTTCTCCTAAGTGATGTTTATTAGGGTTGTATGTCACATGTAATGTTGTTAAATGAATGTTTATTGCATATTTCAGTTTAATGAGTCTCATCATGATGGTGTTTAGTGTTTG
>JAUMHE010000059.1:3911233-3934674 GCA_032359235.1 Enteromius mattozi
GATTTCAGTACTTTAATAGGTTGGTATATTAACATTATATCAGTTAATGAAATTACGGTATTTAACTGTAAATTTAATTTGTTACTGTATTTTTTACAGTTGAATTCCGGCAACCACAGCTGCTATTTTTTTTTACAGTGCATTAGTGAACAATTCTTTCACTATTTTTTCCATTTTTTCTCAGTGTGAAAATCTAAAGATTCTACTATAAAGAATGTTTTGTAAAACGGAGAGATTCTGTGAGTGTTAAAGCTTCTTTATGGAGCCAGCGACGCCAGTAAAGAACTTAAAGAGTGTGGAGATAAATGTACAGGATTAGTTTCAAGTAATTATGTCAAATGCTGCTTTCTGCTAACTGCTGGTGGTTATGATCTCAATCTCTTTATATGAAATACATATAAATGCCAACACTCAGGCTAAAAAATGTGAAATCGGCTTATACTAAGAAACACTTGCAGAAGGCTTGACAAGAGAGAGGTTTCAGTGCTACTGGAGAAAAACACATGTTCTCGACTCCACAAGCGTGGAGCTATTACTGTCTCTTTTTCAAGGCAAACGTGAGTATTTCGCTTCCGGGGATGTTCCTGTGATTCTGTGTCAAAAAACGTTAACCGTATCTCTGATTACGTTTCCTGATTATCTCAGACAATTAGAGGAAAAAACTACAATCTTAGGCTGTATTTTATTACGCCAAAACCAACACAAACCCCCACGCTTGCTGGTTTAACATACAGAACTGCAGAAGAGCAATAACTCAGAAACATTTTATATTAATAAAATAAAACAATTTTATTTGCATATAAAGCTATTTTTAAGATCTGAAAAATTGAATACTGAAATTTGAACTTTTTATTTCGTTTATACATTTTCTACAAGCTGCAATTAGCATGAAAATCACACTTAAAGTTTCAATTTATGTGATATTTAATGCCAATAAATTAATACACATTAAACCACTTGGAAAAATTTGTAAAACCCTCGTCCTTTTTATTTAACTGCCGTCAGTAAGCATTTCATCATGTCAGATACTCAACCACAACTCGCCACCTTCAGAATACGGTTTCACCCCTAATCATAAAATCTATAACATAATCCCCTATAAAATCTATTTTGTAGTTGCTTTCAGAATTTCCTCTGGTAATCACTGGAGGATAAACAGCCCGAGAGATCCTGACACCCTAGACTCAACACAAGCAGTGAAGATCAAGGCATTGATGCACCATCTCGTGGAGCATCTCTTCAGATTATTGGCCTTAACGTAAAAAACAAACCCTCTCCTGCAGCACAGCATTGACTTTAAAGGAGCCAGTCATTCACACTGACGGGCAATAAGCAGGGAAGGCTGGCCAATATCACACTGCCATGCACAGGCCTTTCTGAGTGCTCTGCAATCATGCCATATCGCAGCCCTTCTAGCCTCAATGCAATTTCACAGCTTCCCTGTCGGATCTCCCTCACTCCATGCCTTCCCATCAGCATATTACTGGATCCTAACCAGGGCTTGATACTTCTGAGATTGAATGATGTAACTTGTGTTTGATTTCTAACACTATTCAGTCACATACAAGGAAATACTGGCAAATTTAACTCTACTAATAATCAAGTAATCAAGTACTATTTAGACCTCTCATTACTGACATCATCTCCTTTTGTGGACAGTAAAAGATTTTTTTTTTTTTTGCATAATCCAATGCACACGTCAGAAAAGGTGATTCATGTGGTAACATCTAAATTGGTTAAAAATATAGCAAATGACTCAATCGGAAACACCAATTAAAGTGTTATGAAATATTTACTTACAATAAGCTGCAACTGTTATTTCAGGTCTCGGATCAATTGTTTGCGTGTTTAATTATTATAATAAAAAACGCAGCTTTAGAGAAGACACTGCGATTTTATAACTGATGAATAAATTAGCCACAAATGCTTCTAATAAATCGAATATTATGAATATCATTTTTTAAGATGTTATTGATATTTAAAATTGTTGCATGAGATTTTTTTTATAACTAGACAGTTTACTAAAACGCAAACAGCGTATTGCATAATTATATGTATCTGTTGAGGTAGGAATTAGATCGCTGTTTTTTTAAGAAACCTTATTTTTAGCATTTAACCCAAACACGCAACATTCCCGCAACGCATTTTCAACCGAAAGTTCATAATTAAGCAGTATTTCGTTAATATGCACTCCTGATATTTCCGAGGACAGAAAGTGAAAACTTACCCTACCTGAAATAATCCATTTTACAGAAGATTTCCTTATTTTTGATGTAGCAGCTGCTGTGTTGACGTAGTGACGTCCTGCAAACGGAGCACTCGAGACACCTCACGTGCCAGATCAGATTATTAACCTGGAACCGACAGAACAAACAATATGAAAATACAATAATAATAATAATAATAATAATGGAAAATCCTGAAATTAGCATATTCTTTAAAAATGGCATTCCATAATATTCGTCGTGCATACTGTTGTAAAATGGAATGTCAACATGCATTAAAATGAATGAACAGTCTTAACATGACTGCCATATATAATCACCTACTAAATAAAATGTTTGTTTATAATTAAAGGTGTAATTTAAAAATGAGATTTTGGTAAATATTTAGCGAATGTTTATTTGAACTGCGCTGTGTAGAAAGGTGAATAAATATAAATGTGAATACCTGCACATTTCGTTTCATTTTAAACAAAATAAAAAGTATAATTTAATACTGTTAATCAAACTTGCAACATATTTATAATTTGTAATTATTGTTATTTTAAATGTGATTACTGAAATTTAGGATTTAAATCTCAGTAATCAAATTGTATCTCTGTGGAAGATTTACGACACACGTAAGGTGCATCTTAGAAATATTTATTTAAAAAAACAATTATAAGTGTAGCCCCAGACTCTCAGATCACACGAGCTGAGGTAAAGGGAAACGCACAAAAAAAGGGTCTAAGTTCGCTCATCCTGACTAAATTGTAATAAACTCACGCACTGTTTTATTAGTTTCCGCAAAATAGCAAAACACTGCAGTCTGAGAGCTCGCGCTCTAATGATCCTCACGCGCAACACACGCACTTCCTGAAAAACAAGCAGGCCGAAGCACAGCGGGACAGCACGGACAGTCAGTTTTAGAAAGGAAAATACAGACTACCTTTTCGTTGATAAATCAATATCTATATCTGTAGATTTAAAAAAAGAAGAAAAAAAAAAAGGTAGAATTCTTTACCCATCATGCTATGCTGAAATTTAATTTATTAAATGAATTATGTGTAAAAATAACAGTCATTTCGAAATTAACCTCTTTTCCCGTTCACGTTATTATAGCACGCTCCTCTGACCAAACCAAAACACATGCACACATTACAGAAGCCTGAACCCAATCTGTTACTATATCAAAGTTGGCATGCATTTCTTAGAAATATGACTACGTTTCTGCTTCTGCTCTGTTTGACCTCAGCAACAACAACAACAACAAAATAATAGAAACATTGTAGAAAGTACAATAAAACAAAACAAAAAAGCGCTGTTGTGTTTTTTTTTATATGCATGTTTACTCATTTACAGGCTACATGAGACCCAAATCATACGTGTCCTCGTGTAGCATTTATAAGAGCGTTTATCATACGATCAAGAAAAAAACTAATGTTAATTATTCAAGAAGCCTGTATTTTTCGATCTATTAAATTGACCTGGATGTATCAGACCCGTTTAACTTCTCTTAAACAATATAAAACAATTCTAAAAGCTACAATCAGACAAAGCATAAATCGTTAAGTTTAATCGCGCGGAAAAGCTTTGCGAAAGTCAGTCATAAGCTCCACTCCAAGCACTGATATTATGACACACACTCGCACCTTGAGCAGATATCTGTCCAGGATCTCGAGGCCGCAGCTCGCGCACACGTTCTTCCCGGTGGACGGCACGGAGGAGGCGCTGGAGGTGGGCGAGCAGATGGACGGCGTCGAGGGCGGACTGGGCGAAGAGCGAGGATCCTCTTTCTCCATGTTAGACCTGTGCGATTCTCCATCAGACTGTGACTGCGAGAGGGAAAAAACGCGATAAATATCACACTCTGGAAAGTATGAGGTTCAGGAGGTTGACAGGAATTTTTGGTTTCAAAACTAAAATCAAAACCGGACACTTAAAAAGCAAGCGCAAGCAGTGGTTTTGCTGCACTTTTTCGAACTTAATTTCGAATTGAATTAGTGCTGGAGAAAAAAAAACCGAAACTCTTCTCAAGCAAGAAATAAAGAGCATTCTGTTTTTATTTGTAACGCTAATAATATAAAAACGGTTGCTGAAATAATCCACAAAATTGCATTACATCAGTAAACAGTGCTATGTTATGTTATGTTATGTCTGAAGGCCTTTCCTGCGAAAGCTGAACTCTCTGCGCTAGCGGAGACGCTGGTCGCGCGCACTCACCATCGCGCGAGCGTGTTGTCCGTCCGCGCAGCGCGAGGCTCCCGGTGTGCTGTGCGAGTCTGGAGAGATCACCTACAACACAGTCAAGCCACAGTGCTCCATGTCAGCCATAGTCCCTTCTCTATATATGCGTCCAAACACAATAAAAACGCTTTTAACTGTGCACTGAGAGCCTCGCAACAAAAAGCCCCTGTTTTAATGAAGCGATTTCAATTTGGATTGATTTTTTTTCCCCCCACACTTAACCCGTGCCTCTTCCCATAATCGCATTTCCACGCAATCCAGGGAGCTGAAAAAAATAAACTACCTGCAATTACAAATAGCTTGAAATGCTCGCGATAAGAGGACCCCAGAGTGTCAATTTCAACTGCCAATCAGAGAAAGCAACGGGCCACCCAAAGAATTGCAAATTTGATTTTTAATGGCAGTAATTAAAATCTAATTTTTCCTCTGCAGACTTGGCATGTGAAGAGGATGGACCGCAAATCACTATTCAGAATAGATCCTGATTCTCATGACATCACTTTAAGGTGAAGATGTTACAGGCTGCAGGAGATGATATAGAGGACTTTCTCATCGAGCAACATGTTGGCTGCTTCTCTGTGCAAGTCAGTGGATGATATTAATAATAACCAGCACGACTTGAATAGGAAAGGAGAAAAGTCTTACCTGTTTTGAGGGAATTCCTTCGGATAGAAACTGATTTCCCTCTGATAGAGGGGCCAAAGCCTCATTTTTCCAATACATTTGACGGCTTAAGCTTCTCTTTCGATATCTTCAAATTGCTTCAAGTTTTTTTTTTTTTCTGTTAAAGATTCGTTATCCCATGCGGTCAGAAATCGGTCTAACACGAACCCAGTTCCGTGCAATAACGATCGGGAAACTGGCAAAACCGTGTGAAGCGGCGAGCGCGAGCCTTATTTAGAGCCGTTTGCAGGATATTTCCTACTTTTTCCCTCTTTTGGGATGCAGTTGCTTGAGTACAGGAAGTGGAGAAAATTGAGGGGCTGGCAGGTTTTGCTCCTGCTCTCCTCATAGGCAGTCAGAGCACAGCCTACCTTCTGAAAGTTTACAGATCAGAGGGGAGGGAAGAGATGTGGCCTGAGTATGTATCGACATTTTGTGATGCTGAAAGCTTGCATGATGTTCGGGTTTTAATGGTCTAACAAATTAGCGAGATTAAAAACGATATCTATCAGATTTATAGCAAAAATATTTGTCATATATTATACCGTTTCAAAGAGTATTTCCTAGCATTGCATTTTATGCGATACGCTTCCAGTTTAAAGAGGATAAGATAAAATAGGCTGTAAAACAAAATGAACTATATTTAACATTATTTGAAAAGCAACATAACGTTTAAATATGTCGGTTCTATTCGTTAATAGTTTGATTCTAATTGCACGTAGCAACAAAAAAGATATTTCGATGCCGTACGCTTAGTCCAAACGCACGATGCATTATTTGTTAAGACGTCCGCTTGGATACGTGTCGTATTCTATTAAAACGCAATAATATAGCCTATCGTTCGTGTAGCTGTATTTAACGCCTATGTAATTGGTATAGATTGTGTTTTTATGCACGACTGTTTCGCAAACTATACGCATTCACAATGTTATCTGTTTAAAATGAGCATGCGAGATAAAAATATATATCCTTCACCAAGCCTGAAACATCACGCTGTTATTATGTTGGAGAGAAGCACATTTCCATCAGATAATATCCAGGTACAGACCTTTTCTCTTGTGCAACAGATGCATTACGAGGAAAGAGCGTCTGGCTGTATTCATATATTGTTAGAATGAAGGGTTGCTTGTGCATGTGAGAGATTATAAAGAGTTCAGGTTCAGTGGGAGAAGCAGTTAGAAAACCCCACTATTACTCGCCTTTCGATTGAAGGGGAACTTATTGTTCAAGGTTTGGAAATGAATACGAATAAAAGAGGAATAATGTGACGTGACCTTGGTGGATTTATACTGATTATTTTCCCTCTATCGGTTCCAAATGTTTTATTTATTTATGATTTATTTCGGTTTATTTTTTTGTTATTGTTTTTGCAATAGGAAAATTTATTTTGATTTCAGCGAACAGTTCTTAAAATAAGACTCCATCTTCGCAGAACCATCAACGCAAAAGAACCTTTATTTTTAAGTGTATTAGCATGCATCTTTAGTCTAAGCGACTGATTAAACCTATTTTTATATCACAAAAATAAAAAAGGAACCCAGTAAATTAAAAACAAAATGAAATGTAAAGGGGGCAGATTCTCTAATGGCGAATTTAATAACAAAACAGTTTCAATAAATAAGAAAACGGATTATTTTAGGGTCCAGTTGATATTGAAATAATTAAACTCGCTGGGTCTGTTCCTATAGAGGCGAATTGAAAACGGTCGCAGTCTAATAAACGGCTATTAAGACAATGCTGCTATAAAATGGTCACTATTATCGTTATCATTACAGCACAGCAGACCTTACTGTGATCTAAATACACAAACATGTCCATTTCAAACGAAAGCACAAGAATCCAGTTTGGACACCTCACAGGAGGCTTCATTTATTTTTGAACACGACAGGAGCAAAATCTATCAAAATACCTGGATATTTACACTTGATCTAAGCTGCTGATGACATGCACTGCTGTGATGCCCCCTCTCCAGATCATGTGATAAAAGCCCTTTTCACTTTAGACTTAAAAAGGCAAGATATTCATAGATAAATAAACAATGCATAATATTGTGCTTCCTTTACACATGTGGACAGTGTAACAAAGAATGGTAAAGTCTGAGCAATATGTAGATTTAGGATCGTAAGACTCACAACAACACACAACAACACGTCCGCAAGCAGCACAGCACACTGGGCAGTTTACAAGTGAATTAGAAAAACAAAAACAAGGAAGGATATCAAGAAAGAGGTGTAAACTGAGATTTTGGGAAGGTGCAAAACTCATAAAAGGTGAGATTTCTGTCATGATTTATGTGCCTCCATGTTTTTCCAAACCTGTACAACAGCATAAAAGAAGATATTTTAGAGTGCAAACAACACTTGACCGAAATATGAGGTTTATCACTGGTTTGGAACAGAACAGAATTGTCATCTTGGGTTACATCAATGTACGAAAAAGGTCAAATGAATTGGCTAGCATTTTGTGGCTAGATCCTGCTTACATCAGCTGTCTTTCGCAGTAAAAAGACTCCTCCGCTGGCCGAGAAACAGAACAGCACTACAAATCAAAGGTGTTGGACTTTCTGGTCTCGTAATACAGTCTCTCACTGGCCGAGAGACGAGAGCAGCTTCGCTTATCTCCACACAGTCCTTCAGTGCTGGAGAGGTCATCTCCTGAATTTACGGAAGGGCTTGTAGTAGGGCTGGGACCTCTTGTCTCTTTTATCAGGGGGTTTGTTGTAGATGTACGCAGATGGGCCGGAATAGTCATCAGGGTTTTCTTCCATCATCTGCAGCTTGGCTTCGATGGCACGAATCTTCGCGTTAACACTTTAAACAGGGAATCGAGAGAAAAGAGAAGAGCATTAACCTTCTTATCCAGTCCAAATGGGTCACTTTCATCAATGTGAGCTCGGGGCCATTTGGAAAGGGAGCAGTTGAGAAGGAAAACAAAAACAGGAGGGAAAGCGAACAGAAGACGAGAGATTCTCAAACCTCAGAGTGGTTGGCAGCTCCTCGGCTTCACTGGACGACGGCTCTAAACTGGCCGGCACATTTTTGTCTCCTCTGAAGGGTTCAAACTTCTGAAAGACAACAAACACAGCAGGATGGATACGAGACAACATGCACTGAGGGCTTGTGTAAGGGTTGTATAACTCTTTTAGTAACTTAAACACATTGGGTTGCTTTAGAAACCAGAAAAAAAAAAAAAAAAACAAGAGTTGGCTGCTTATTAGTCATATGCTCCCTTGGAATAGTGTGGGAAAAGTTGGGCTATGCAATGTCATAAACATTCATTCCACTTAAAAACGTCCATCCAACAACCCTTGCGACCATGAGGATGAGGATGATAGCTCTTGGGAATCTGTGAGGAATAAAAACAAAGAGATCTGATGAGAGACTAGAAGATTATTTACAACTGGTGATTACAGATACTTCTCCAACCCTTGGATTATTGAAACACAATTCAAGACACTATGAAACTGCTTTCACAATGCATTTAACTCCCATTATGAGACACATTTATGGAGTTAAACTGAATATTAGCTGTGGGCTGGGACGTGTCTCTTTTTTTAAGGATGGGGAATGTATCTGCTCGGATCGATTTTGTTTGAATAATAAAGAGTTTGCCAATGTTGAGAAGAGCTTAATGTTTCAAAAACCTAAACTGAAGTAAGCTTTGGCATAACTGAATATCCGCAAATAATACTTTCAATTGTTCATTATGAGAGGTGTTATTACTTTTGGAAACAATCAGACCTGGTGGATGATAAAACTTATATTGAATGACATATTTAGGGACCAAATATCAGAGATAGTGACACCCTCTTTTGAAATTAGGAAAACCTTTTCACAACCCCATGATATAGCCATCTGATTATAATTCATTATATTTATGCAAATATTAAAAAACAGGAGTCTGCAGTATTTGCGGTTGAATATGTTACTGAAAAGCTAAGTCATTTTCTGTGTTTTATTTCAGCATTATATCTTCTCAAACAAACATTTTTTTTGATAAAATAGCATTTTCAGTTTTGTCTAATTAAGTAATTAACATCAGCAGGGTAAAAATACATGCATTTTTTTATAGTAAAAAAAGAAGAAAATGCAAAATCCAGAAATAAATGATCAAAAGGGTTTTTTTTGTTTGTTTTTTACTTTATATTCAGACAGCAGCACAATGAAAACGTGCTTTGCTCAGGGAAGCAGTTGTCTTAAAAATAATAAATAAATAAATAAATACAATTGTTGTATTTAATTTATTTGTACTACCTACACAGCTTTTGTTACAGAAGCAGAAAATCCTATGTAAAATAATGTATTAAATTTATGAGGACTAATAAACAGTAAAAAAATAAGACCAAGGTCAAGTAAATAAGGTCAACTTTTTAAAAAATCTAATTTTTTAAAAACCAGAAAGCAACATTATACCAGCCTGCTGCATCAATTTGCTAAATTGGGTTTATTTTCCTATTGATCGCTGCACTCCACCCAAACAACTACGTATAAAGAGGAAGCCATATTTAGCTACATACAGCATATTTATCAGAGAGCTTCACTGAACCAGAGGCCATCAAAGGGCACAGATTACATCGATACCCTTCCCAGACTAATCCAACACCTTCAGCAACCTCACAATGAGCTCCGTGTTGGGTGGAGGTGGTCAAGAGGACCTGGAACCAGACCTGTCTGCTGCTACTTGTTGTCAACAACTCTGCACTGTTGACCTTGACCCCAGCCTGGTGTCCCGCTCCGCTCAGACGACGAGGGGCAGAGGAGGAGGGGCGATTCTCATCCATACAGGATTTCCTCACTCCCAGCGGCAGCTGCCTATTGTTAAGGAGCCGGGCAGCCTCAGGAGCCCCTCTCTATAGCGCAACTATACATGTGAGCCGTGATCTTCACAGTCTGCTTTGTTATAGCAGCACCCAGATATTCCAGAGAACAACAATAGAAGCATTTATTAATGTCATTGATGGACTGAAGTTACAGGCATGATGCTAAGGTGTTTTTAGGTTGTTGATTTGTAGTTGCTAAGGTGCTCTGAGTGTTGCTAGGATGTTTTGAGTGGTTACTGGGTGGGCTTAATAGTCAAAGTCAAAACAGTGAGCCCAGTCTCATGAAAGTGCTTATAAATAGTATGCAAAATAAAAACGAGAACTTGTGGTATTGATACGTAAAAATGAACGTCGGCGCGCATATAATACGCAGCTTTCACGTACATATGATGCGAAAATAATTTGCCGCACATATAATATGCAGTTTTCGCGTACATAAAATCGATCATAAGATCCAAAAAAAATAGTACCTTAAAAAATATTAAGCAGCAAAAACATTTTTAAACAATGAAAAGCAGCAAAACCTGGAATGATTTCTGAAGGAACATGTAAGACTGAAGACTGGAGTGATGCTTTGCATTACATTTACACGCTCTAAATTCAGCTTTACATCACAGGAAAAAATACATTTTAAAATATATTACAAATGTTAGGAGTTGTAATAATATTTCAAAATATTTCCGTTTACTGTATTTACTTTTTTAATAATGCAAACTTACTGAGCATAAAAGACTTATTTTTAAAAAAAATCATACTGATCCTAAACCTTTGAATGGAAGTGTGTGTTTAATATTTTTTTTATTTAATTTCTTTACTGTGGGAATAAAATACTAAAGCAGGATTAAAGAACAGAATCAATAATTCATGTCATTTTTCCCCCAATCAAGCTCAAACATTTTTCTCAATTAACTGTGTAATTATTTCAAATGAAGCCAATGTTATATCAAATAAACGTTAATTTTATTTTAGCAATGTTATGCTTTATTTACTGTTTTTAAATTAAATTGTGATATGTTTTTTATACGCAAAGATACAAGTATCTGCCATTAAAAAGTCACACAATGAAAAATGAACACCCACATGAAATTCAGTCAGAACAAGGCCCATGATATTCTGGTCTCTAGTTATGGCTTTCCTTCAATATAAGTTGAATTTTTCATGTTGTCCCGTTTTATCATCAAAGTCTGATTGATTAAAGAAAAAAGGTTAACACTTTCTTTTAAGGTCCCATTCTTTCTATTTACTAGTTGCTTATTAGCATGCATATTACTAGCATATTGGCTGTTATTTAGTACTTATAAAGCACACAAGTACTAAATATTCTATATCCCTTTACCTAAACTTATCAACTACCGTACTAACGATTAATAAGCACATACCACAACTGATGCGATACCCACCTTTACCTGAGCGTGAGCCCAACGCACCACTAACTTCTTAGAAAGTGCCAATTTTCCATTCAGACACTGAATAGCCCGTTCAGCCTCCTGTGATGGACAGAAAAAATCATTCTTACAAATGTCATGCTTTTACAATGATCACAATCATGCATGCATCTATAAACACGTCCCTGTACTCTGCTAACACTATCAGGATTATTCATGTGTTTCTCAATCCTCTATTAGAGATGATCTCTGGAGTGTCTGAACCTTCCCTTGTGTTTGTTTGCTACTTTCTAGTTTCTGGCTGTTGCTGGAAGCCTGGCGTAATGATAGGGAACAATAATGGCTGATGATGGATCACTAGTTTTCCAAGCTCTCATGAAGGGCGTGAATGAGATCTGTAAACACACATTTCCCCTTCAACAACACCCTTGGGACTGCCTCATATTACACTCCAGAGAGCCAACGCTTCCTTATCTGCATCAGCTGTCTGGGTGCCTCTTAAAGACTTGCATATCATTACTGGATCAAGACACTTCCTTTGGCATTGTGGGTGATTAACTGTCAGATGTTGTGAAGAAGAGCGAACAGAACCTCTTTGGTGTGGAAGTTGACGAAGCAGTATCCTCTTGGCTGGCCCTCCAGAGGACCCGACTTATGGAACAGGAAGTCAAACTGCTTCACTTTGCCAAATTTCTCCAGGAGCTTCACTAGATGGTACCTGCAGGAACACAGAGTGATTTCATTTTGAAGTCTAATTGCCTTTTTGCAACATACTCTCAAATATAGAAGTGTGGCGCTCATAATGTCAAAGTACACTGGAATTATGAGCGATTGTAATCGCAATGCTTTCTTTAACAAATGGCACAAATAACTGTACTGACCAAGAATAAATAATGAGTGATTGCGGCCACAAGGGAATAATGCATGTCATGGTATCATAATTCTTTGTAAGCAAGGCTCGATCAGAATGACAGGTCTCTTTACACCTTTTTAGCTGCTGTAAATCTTTTATTCACACAATACAAAGGATACAGCAGAGGGACAATGAGGGTATAAAAAAGCGGAAGACTGAATTCCCTGAAGAGTTTAATTTAAGACAAACAATTACGACGAGTACAGCTTTTATAATCTGCTGTCATGGAAGAAATAAGTCCCTTATTATTGCTGAAAACAGTACTGAATATTTTGTTAATTAATGACAGGGTTGAATATTATTTTGGACCCCACCGACTCACCAAAGATTAAACTGTATTTTGATAGTCAACTAACTTTAAGTAACTACATGTCAACTAATTCTCATTAATTAGCAACTACATGTCTACTAACTCTCAGAGTTAGACTGTTAGATTTGTAAAGAGGGTGTTGCATGCAAAGACCAGCCTGGTGTGGTCTCTATATGAATGCACGATGGGAAAGAAAATAGAGAGTTTGGTGACATCAGCCAAAAATGAAAGTCTAGTAAAAAGAAATTCTTCAATACAGCTGGAGAGCTCTTGTAAAATAAGAATAATGAATACCTTTCCAACAGAACTTCACGCTGAACCTGTGCTATTCAAACAAAAAGAGCTTTGTACAAATAGGCTTCTTCAAACAAGCATGTCCACGGCATTCGAGAGCAGTCTAGCATGTAGTCTGTGCATAAAAAGAGAATGTTTGCAAGTATCCTTGCTTCTGCATGTTCACCTGTACGTCATCCAAACGGTTAACATTTCATGTGACTAAACGCTGCTTGAACACGACTCCATTTTCACCTCAAGGTTTTTCTAATTGTTGGCAAAACAACATCTGACGAAAGCAACATCAAGGTTCAATGACATGACGCTCATTTTTCCCCCCAAATCTATGCATTTATCAAAAATACAATAAAAATGCAATTTCTATAAACAATTGCTTGAAACAGTTGCATCAAAAATGTGATGTTTATCTGCTTGCCCTCAGGGCATCCAAGATGTAGGTGACTTTGTTTTTTCAGTAGATATAGATTAAAAAACTATACAAATACTATTGGGTTTCTTGTGCAGACCAGTTGTTTCAACCTTAATCTATCATCATGAGCCGCGGGGTTTAACTTCCTTTTCTCTCTTGGTTTGTGTTCTTCTGAAGTCACCTACATCATGGGGGTAAGCAGATAAACATCACATTTTCATTTTTGGGTGAACTACCCCTGTAAGCTAACTGAGACTTGTCATAGCACTTGCTTATTATTGCGCTTTTTTTCTTGATTCTGATTGCTTCCATTGTCCTCATTTGTAAGTCGCTTTGGATAAAAGCATCTGCTGAATGACTAAATGTAAATGTAAATAACGTACAACAGCTCTGCTATTATCATGAAGAAGAAAAGCCTCTCAAAAAAACAGTGCTGTTGTGCAACAGGCATCCTGAGTTTGAATCCCAACTTGAGGACCTTTCCCAATCTCACCCGCCACTTTGCTTCCAGTCAGCTCTGATCTGGCCTATTGTAAAGGTAAAAATACCAAAATAAGTCTGAAAAATGTGTCATGTTGTGCAACCAGTTTGCAGAAACAAGAAAGGGAAAATCAGGACATGGTGTCAGCCTCATGACAGTGTGTCAAGGTCAGTAAGTCTTTGTCTTTGCAGCTCCTACTTGTAGTAAATATGAAGCAACTTGTCTCTAGTGTTGGCATCATCTTCAATAACTCATCCTGACGTAGTGGCATCACATGGCATCCCTGAAACCAAATTCTAAAGATTGAGTAATGCAGCTCAGGAAGGCATTCAAGCATTTCCTGCAGCTGAAAAAAGGCTGGGAAAGCTACCGAACTGAGAATCAGACACGCTCGGGATAAACAACAATACATTTGTGGAACTTCTTACTATATTGTTGTTGTTCTTCCAGCATGACAGCCAAAGCGTCTGGGAGTTGCCTCTTGCACCAAGACGAGGAGATGCCGGGGATTTTTTATTGTTTTGGATGGTTGAGGTTATTTTTAATCCTGGAAAGGTAGGATAGAACTGGGGGTCCTGGCTTCAGTATTAATGTTTTCCCCTCCTCTCCCAGGAGCTTTTCTCCAAGTAGTACTTCGCACTTTCCCAGCCACCACCCTCTCAGGCTCGGGCCACGGGATCTTCCTGACTTGCCAGATTGAAGCATCGATTGTGTCCCGATTCAAAGGGACAACCTGTAGATATTTTTTCAGGCCACAATGCATGCCCCCAGAGGGCCATAAAATGTGCTGCTGGGAGGAAGAAGGGGTCCGTCCAAGGAGCTTGGAGCATTTTGTGAAAGTGTTCACTTGAGCCAAGCATGTCATCTGTTTGGGCCAAAGAAGTCGGAGGGCTGCCCACCCACCTGCAGTGTCTCCCGTTTCAGAATCGCTGTGCAGCAAGACCTTGAGAAACATTTAGCAGCACAGAATCAAGAAAACAGCACGGATATCAAGGTCAAGGAGTGATTCCGACAGACGCATGTCTATTTCAGATGACTGGAGGGTGTGGTCCTAGGCCAGTGCTGTTTCCCTCCTAGGATAGGCCTCCTGTTCCCTTCTGCCCGCGTAACGGACAATGCAAAGCAGGCCTCCAAAAGCACAAACAACCTGCGGCACATGGTAGATCCATCACCGGCCCTAAATGGGCCCCAGCGGAGCACGGACAGGTCAATATGTCAGCCTGTTATTACGACAGCAGCTCCTGCTTTGTGTGAACGGCTGCGTCTCAACTGTGGGAAACCAGACCTGAAAGAAAGTTTGTATGTTTGTGTCAGAGAGTCTGTGCATGTGTGATGGGGTGGAGCTCCGGGAATGATGACGGATGTTTTCATTAAATGGAAAATGCGAAGATAAGTTGGGTTGGTCGCACTTCAGCACTTGGTATCTGAATGTCACTCAAGCGGCAGGATTAGAGAAGGTGGATCTGACAGAGCCAAAAGGGCTTGAGAAACACCTGTGACATGGTATACAGCACAGTCTTTTCTGGGCTGTGTCCCATTACACATCTTACTTCCATATGATCTGAACATGTACATTGGGAAAAGGTGATATTGGGAGAGTGGTGAGTAACTGATGATACACTGGGCAACTTTTTAACTTTGGGAAATGTTGGCACAGGCAACCAGGTGAGACACAGGGCCCACGACTGATCTAAAATATCCAAATTTGTTACCAATTCTCAATGGGAAAGTGCCCAAGCAACGCTGCTCACAAAAGTTGCATCAGCCTCAGTCTGTGCTACTGAGACAACTTTCCACTTTTAGAAAGATTTTGACAACGGGACAGCTCTAGAAATGGCTGACTCCTCAGGAAGTGTGATTGAGGCGCACCCTGGATAGAGTGTCTGATTTGACAGGTGGAAAGTATGAGACTTGTGCAATTTCAGCAATGTGACTTGTCATGATGCCTGAGCACTGACTACACCACAATTTATACTGCATTTCAGTGGAAAAGAAACGAGAGGATTTAAGCAACTGTGTCCAGAAACTGTAATTTTTC
Organism: Enteromius mattozi; assembly: GCA_032359235.1. NCBI lineage: Eukaryota > Metazoa > Chordata > Actinopteri > Cypriniformes > Cyprinidae > Enteromius > Enteromius mattozi. Next base: position 3,926,994 of record JAUMHE010000059.1, read on the forward strand.
CATCTAGCTACAGCTTGTGATTAATGTAACGATGATGGTGAAACGTACAGTCAGTGAGGTAGATGGATTAGCACTCAGGAGAAACTGTTTACAGTGAAATAACAGAACGATTTTCTTTTTGTCCGACTGAAATTTGTTGGTAACTATTTGCAGAACTGTAAATGTGCATGTCACGGACTTTTCCAAACCTGTGATGTATTGAGATTAATCATATTAAATAAATGGGTCCGTTTGTGAAGTGATGGAGTGAGTGGTTTTTCAATGCATTGCCGTTACATCAGAATCTAAGCATGAAGGCTCACAGCTGATTTTTCCTAGGCTTTAAATGTTACCTTAGCTTGCTAATTTATTGCAAACCTGACAGATGAAAATTGTTTGTTAATGCACAAAGGCCAGGGAAATAACATGAGAATAACATAAGAGAGACAAATGGAGTGTTTGTACGGTGTTTTTGTTTTCAATTCCAAAAACTACTGGGTAAAACACACGAAAACTGTCAAGAAATGTCATATTTTATATTAAAAAATGAAGTCTGTATTTAGGACCACTAAATTATTTTTGCAGTGTGACATTATTTTTTTAAAAATTATAATTATGCACCACTCCTGTGCAATATTAGGTTACTGTAAAACACATTTTTTACTATTGTAGTACAAATAAAGGATGATTTGTGATTCAAATGATTAAAAAGCATTATAAATATAAAAATGAAGCATGATACATAGTAGTATTTGATGCAATAAAAGCTATAGCTTGCTCTTAAGTTCTAGAGAATGAATAAACAAAGAAAATGTACAACTTGAAAGCACTATAGGGTGCACTGGATAGAAAATATGGCAAACACATAAATATAGCATTTTTCTGACACATTACTGTTTCCACACAGTATTAATAATGCATCTTAAATGTATCTCCTGTAACCACTTGATCTAAAAACAGAGTTTCATGACTATTCAACTAGCCGGTGAAAGACGGTTCTTTACCGTTGTCCGAGATGCATTAAGACAGATTAGAGTACACACTACAAAATATTCCTATATCTCTAAGTAATTTATTTAAACCTGTATTTAGCAAACCCATATATTGCCAAGGTTGATATTTGACCTACATTATTAATGTTCAACAACAATAATTTTAACAGTTTGGCTGATAAATGTAGCTTTTATCTTGATAGTGCTAAAAAAATATTTAAATTCTTGATGTCCTGTTATATCCAGTGTGTACAAAATTAGGTTTACCTGGCCTTTATTTGAGAAAATAAGATTCCACCTGCGCACAAACGTAATAGATTACTTGGTTACAAAATTTACACCTACTTCTTTTTTTATTAATGTTTTAACAATTTTAACAAATGTAAAAAGTATTTAAATACATGTATTTAAAGATTTATGTGCAAAATTAATAATACAAGTTAAAAAATTTTTATAGTGACTGATTTTGATTATTTCAAATGTAGTAAATCCATAAAAAAAATTACATTTTATTTCAGCAACTGTTATGCATGTTATTTAAATTATATTGCTTTATATCACGCATTGATCATCATCCTTTAAATCTATAATCTAGCTGACTACACTGCAAAAAATGCTTTCTAAGACTAGATTTTGTGTCTTGTTTCCAGCCAAAATATCAAATTTTGGTATTTTGGCTAAAAACGACAAAAAACTCTAGCCTTAGAAAGCATTTTTTGCGGTGTACTACTGACCACTTTTGTATGGATAACCAAAAGAGCATATTATTGCTTTTGTAAACAAGACCAAAATAATCCTAATCGCTGTAAAAGGTCATGGCCATCCAATTCCTCAAAGCTTTTACCTCATCTCCTTGGTTTCTTCATACATCTTTGCAACAGTGTAGTACCTAAAGTACCTTTTCACCTCCCAACTCAATTACCGCCCTCAATTATCCACTTACTTGGAAACCCCAGGAAAAAGTTGCCTTTGGGTGAACGCTGACCTCACATAGCAGGACTCCACCACTGTGTGTGTGTGTGTGTGAGATCTGCAGGACCCTGAAGTGGAACTCGCTACTACAAACACTCCCAGCATGTGAACTAATTAATCTTCCCAATCACCAGCCTGTGGGCATCACGGCTGTTTTCATTCAAGCAGGTTATTTAAAGAAAAACAGAGAGCGAGAGGGAAGGAAACGCCTGTCTAGACGCCAGCCCGGGCAAGCCGTACATTTTCCAGGGGCGCTCCAGCAACGTGTGCTATTTCTCTCGCGCTTCCCTTCCGTGTCACCCAGCCACCCCCTCTCCACCTTGAGCAGCCGCTACAGGTTCACAAAGTAAACACGCCAGGTGAATGAAAAATGATGGCAGGCCCTCAGCAAAACAGGTCTCCACGGCCGAGCGGCTCTCTTTAACACGCCTTGTCGTCATCTGCTCATTCTCCAGCACAAAGACACACTCGGCTCATCAATCACCCGGGTCTGGGAGGCAGCGCAGGCAAACACTCACTCTGTGATTTTGGGGTCAATGTTGCCGATCCAGAGCCGATGACCGTCCTGTGCCGAGCCACCAGACAGGATGGAGGCATTCTCCACCGTCTCTGCAGCAGACTGCATTAGGCTCCTGAGAAAAGACAGAGAGCTGCTTCAGTGACGTTCAGGTAAGGATGTGCCTCAGGTATCTGACATGTTTGAATAAATTTGTCATTTCTATCTGTCTATCTATCTATCTTAGGTTTCTATCAATAATTCTGTCCATCTGTGTCTATCTATCAAGCAATCAATTAATTAATATAGCTGTCTTACTGTATCTTTCAGTCAGTCAGGCAATGTATCTATCCATCTGTCTGTCCATCTGTGTGTCTATCTCTCTCTCTATCTATCCATCTATAAATATGTTTATCTTACTGTGTCTATCTATCTCTCTATCCATCTGGCTATCTATCCAACTGTGTCTATGTATCTGACTGTCTAAGCAATAATTTATCTCCCTATCTGACTGTATCTATCTAATTTCTAACCATCTATCGGTCTATCAATCTGTCAATCATTCAATCAATCAATCTATATATCTATCCATCTAAACAAAACTTTACGTAGCTGGTCTGATTGAAAGCCCACGTTTTATTTCAAAAATACATTCTGTTATGAAAGTGTGATACATGGTTAGTTGACAAATAAAAATTGGACTGTGTCATATAGTGTGAAAGCAAAAATGTAAGAAAAATGCATCTTCATTCTTAGAGTTACAAACAGCATTAGAGAGGTTTATCTTCTTTCTGTCACACCGATACGTCAAGTACCCACATGCAGAAGAGTTATATCTTAGGCCCTTAGTATGACAATAAGCACGTCAATTACGTTAAATGCAGTATGAAGACGATAACAATATCAACGATACAACGAATTACGAAACAAGCACGTTTAGTATGCGAACACTGCCATATAATAGAAAATCTGTAACTGATAAATAACGTAAACCTAGCCGAGAAATAATTACTTTTCCATATGAATAGTTGTTATGCTAACAACTAGCAAGCAATGTTAACAGATTACATACATTAGCAGAGCACTCACCCTTCTGTCGTGTCCTTCTCCTCTGCTCTTTAATTCTAAACTAAAGATACTGTGTACAAAATTTGCTGGCAATGCCTTAAAGCCTAAAATTAATCTCGTATATCCGCCACGCGAACGAGCCAGACAAAACATTGAGTGTAGCCAGTTAGCTTAGCATTCATAACATCAACAACGTCGCCGGAGAATGACGTTAACAACCGGTTCTGATGACGCAACACGCTAAAACGCGATGACATGTGCCCTTGAGCTGCCCGTGTTCTCAAAAAAGGGACTGTACTACAAGCCATGCGTGCTAAGACACATTTTTCTACATGAGGAAAGTGAGTATGTGTGAATTACACTTGTGTTGTTTCGTACATTAGCGGGAATGATTAGTTTGTACTCGCTGTGTGTGTTTGTAGAGATGTGTGGCTGTAGTATTCATGAAGTAGCCTAGCAGCTGACAGATGCTTGCAGCACATTTCTTATGTACTACAGTGTGCTAATGTAGACTTGACTTGAGGTAAAATTAACAGTGTCTGTTAATGCTCCTTGTCATTTATTCCTTGGGTAATGCTTGGAAACATTGTTATTAATACCACAGGGCATAAATAAATGGAAGGCAAAGGAAAGCACGTGTTGTTGTTTTAGTTTCAGAACATAATATCCACATATCATGCTTCTGTTCACTTTTAAGTGTTTTCCTCACGTAAATAATAGATCACAAACTTAAAACCACTTGGTATGGAAAATGCAGTAACATTTAATTAGCTATAGGTTTTAGAAAGAAGAAGAAAATAACCTGAATGCATATATAAATTAAAATAAAAGCATTTCAAGTGATTAGGAAATAGAACATTTGTAAAATGAACACTGTTCAGTCGGTTTTATGATTATTAGATATAATAAATAACTGGACATGATTATTATTTTTGCAGCAACTCTCTATTTTAAAGTGGTTTAATTAAAGACACAGCTCATATCATGACCTCATTTTGTTTGTTTATTTATTTATTCATCATTTAAAAATTTTATATTTAATAATAACAATGAATTCATCCAAAAATGCATTTAAAAAACAATTTTTAAAAGAAAAATAGGCGTAGCTAACCTAAAAAAAGAATATCATCTCATTATCTTTTCACCCTCATAAATTCATTTTGCCGCTTAAAATAAGAGAATTCTCACAGAATGCACATGCTGCTCTTTTCCATTCAGTTGTAATGAATGGTGACCAATTGTTGTTAAAGGAATAGTTCAGCAATAAATCGTTCTGTGATTCTCTGTGACTGGCGTGATGTGGATGTTTTATTTGGACTCTCATTCTGACGGCACCCATTCACTTCAGAGCATCCACTGCTGAGCAAGTGATGTAATGCTACATTTCTCCAAATCTGACAAAGAAACAAACTCAGCTACATCTTGGATGGCTTAAGGGTCAGCACATTATCAGCAAACCTTCATTTTTAAGAGAACAAACCTTGATTACCATTCACTTGCATTGTAAAAGAGCTGCAGGAGCATTCTGCTAAACATCTCCTCTAAATGTGTTGAAACGAAGGTGAATAAATAATGACATGCTATTTCTTTTTGGGTGACTCATGCCTTTAATTAAAGGCTTTGAAATACAGTTGCTGCACAATGTCAATTGTGAGCAGTGGCTTAAACATCAGGAAATCCCTGTGCTGGTTTATATTACCGCAACACTGTCTCAGTTTCTTCAGTAAGATCTGTAAGAGTTCACACTGGAAACATTTCTTTCATGAGGTGAGCTCACGCAATGAGGGTACGCCAGCCGCGCTCATTCCTGCCGGTCTAAATCAAACCCACAGAGCACCTGTGCAACAGTTTTTCTGCTTGACGGCTTCTCTAAAAACCGCCATCACCTCCTCTCCATCCACACGCCGTGGACCAAAACACCCGTGTCAGACAACTCCCATCTCCCGAGGATGACAAGAAGAGTCACGCTTTTCATTTTTTTGATCTGCGTCTCACCCGAACAGCTGCAACTCCTATTGAACCTCCAACAAGCATCATCAAGGGCCGATAAAAATCAGCTTGTGCTGCTGTTAGACCCGTGCCACCGAGTTATCTTCATCACAGCAACTGTAAAAACACACGGCCAGAAACTTGTTTCAGTGTTATCCTTTGGAGAAGCAGAAGCCGGCTGTATTTTGACTAGCCGGGATACCTCACCCTAGACACAACAAAGAAGCAATGACAGAGGCGCAAGCAACCCATGAGCTGGCTTGTTCCAGAGCACCTGCAGAACAGCGCCGTTGTTAGCGTCCACGCTGATAAACAAGCAGAGTTTTGCTGCTATGAGGCTGCAGTGACACACACGTTGCAGGACTCGGAGTCTCGGCTAATGAGCCGATGAGTTGAATCAGATGTGTTCGATTTAAAGAGACGTGTTGGGGGACCTCCAGGACCAGGATTGAGGAGCACTGCCCTAACCCTGAGTATTAAACTCAGCACTGTTTGTGCTACGGACACGAAAGATACGTCAAACCGTGCGGCTGCAGGGGAGTTGTGCTATTACTTTTCTAAGCCATTAGGCTTACAGTTTTCACCTGGCGGACTATAAACAAGCTGGGAAAACGTATAAACTTACATTGAGGAACAGTCCTGGTGATTAGAGTATCATAGAAACTCAGGGGTGCACTCGAGCCAGCAACATGATCAAAACATACTAAATTGATAAAATGCCATTGAGGCAGCAAATGCACATTTCTTATGAAAATGTAAAAACAAAAAACTTTTTATAGATTTATAAAGATATATAAGATTTATAGATATATAAATTTTACATTTTATATATTACTTTAATGTAAACATTTTAATAATTAAAAAATGAATATTTTATGATAACAGTTAACACAATTAAAATTAAATGTTATTTTAAAAACTTGATATATATCATCATTAAAAACTTCTTGGGAAAAAAATGAATTAGGTTTTGTTTTTTTAAGTAATTTGGCATATGGCATGGATTATGTTTTATATATTACATATAATATTTTACATTTATATATTTAATTAAAATATTGTAATAATTTAAAAATATGTTATTATAACAATTACCTAACAACTAAAAAAACACAATTACAGTTAAAAAAAATTACATTTAATTTATTTTTAAAAAAAAAACACCATTCACAAATACAATTACTTCAATAAAGCCTTTGTATGATATATAATATATATATATTTTTTTTTTCCTAATTGTAATATTTTTTTTTATATTTTGGGATATAAATAAATACCATAATTTAAAAAAAAAAAACTTCACATTTTTTTTCTTCACCAAATCAAAGAAATGTGGTGCAACTAACATGTAGGAAAAAATTAAACAGGAAATATCACAAAGAGGGCCGCCCTCATAACTGTCTGTCAAGGTCAATATGTCTTTTAAAATATCAGTAATATGACTTTTTATGACAATAAGACATGGAAATTAATAATTTTAAAAAAGTATTCAGTGTATTCAAGGTGAAGATGTTATGCACAGTATAAATGTTTAGTTAAATGCCTTTATATACAACCAACATGAATACAGTAATTTCTATGTACATGCGTTTTAAAGATGTTTAAAAAATGGTTCCTTTTCTTTATCTTGAACACTCTTATTTGTCCTAAAATGACAAGCACACAATTTCAAAAAGTGCAGCTATGCTTTTGAGTTCAGTGTGACTCTTGATGAAACGGATGCTTTGTCTGTCTGTCTCTGTAAGGGTCTATTTTAGTCTATTTAGACGCCCCCTGGTGGCAATATTGTATTGTGACTAATGTGTTTTACCTTTCTCTTTCTTATGAAAGAGCAGATACAGTGCCCTTCACTAATATTGGCACCTTTGGTAAATCTGAGCAAAGGTGGCTGTGAAAATAAATCTGCATTGTTTGTCATCACAGACTAACACAATTCTAACCTATCATTGAAGTAAAACTGTTGAAGTAAAACTATTGAAATAGGGAGAAAATCTCATGATGAAATAAATGTTTTTCTCCAATACTTGTTGGCCACAATTATTGGCACCCCTAGAATTTTTTATAGGTAAAATATCTCTGAAGTATATTCCCATTCATATTCACAATTCTGAGCACTCCAGGGTGATTATGGACATGAAAATATCCAGCCCTGGCTTCCTGTTTCACAGAAATATATATAGGAGGG
>JAUMHE010000059.1:3946790-3968782 GCA_032359235.1 Enteromius mattozi
ATCTCTTTATAATAAATGTTAGTATTAGAAGACATCTCTGTGCCTCTGAGCTCCTTCACTCAGCACGAACCCTGACAAACGCTAATAAAAACACTTAGTTTTTTTTTTATTAATGTTCACTAGTAGTAGTAGCAGCAGCAGTAATTGTAGTTGAAATAATTATTACCTATGTTTCATTATAAGTATTAAGATAATTGTTGTAATTTTAATAATTATTATATTTTAGTAGTAGTAATAATACTAATAATTTATTTAATGTTTTATTACTATTAAATTACTGTACATTAATAGTAATAGTAAATAATTAGAAATATTTTAATTGCTGTTTTAATTTGTTTGTTTTAGTATGTTTTAATCATTTTTATTAATATTTGTTTCTCTAACAATACATAGCCAATAATTAGCCACTAGAGGTATTAGTAGTACTGATGCTAATAAAATGTTTTATCATTACTAATAAATGTATTTTAGCATTAGTACTAGTAGTAATAATAATAAATAGTAAAAATAGTGAATTATGTTCAGGGAACATTCACAGAACATGTCAAATGAAATTGGTGTGATCTCATTATATTAGCATGAATTTTACTCATTGGTACAATTAACTTACATTTAAGTTCAAATAAATCAGTTCAAATGAATGGAGATAGGTGTCATAATTTTATTAAGTTAGATCAACAAGCTATTTTTAGTGTATTTTTTGCAGTCACACAAAAGTAATTGTATAAATATTGTACTGTATTTATGTATAACTAATAACCCTATATTTATTCAGTGTTGTGTTCTCCATTATCACCAGATTCAACAAATGGCAGACGGTTACGTGGCAGACATCGACAAACAGCTGGCCACTAAAACCAAGGAGCTCCTCGGATGACAGACCTTCCAGACGTCTGTCTCGCCATCATCAGGTCAAAGACAGTCAGCTGTTCTTGTGACAGGAACAGAAAGCCCCCAAACAGAGAGCAGTCAGCGGTGCTGCTGATGGGGGTTTGGATGGTGTTTGGGTGTTTTTCTCGTTCATAAACAGATGTTGGCGTGGCACGCCAGTGGTTCATGCTGCTTCTTGTGTTCACGTCTCCAAACAAACAAATGCAGGACAAATGAAGTTTTAATGTGATTTGGGGTACTCCTCCTAATCAAAGCGATGCCACAAACGGGGTGTTTATGTAAAAGGCACCGCACTGAATGTAAACGCTGTGGTCTTTACAGGCTGGAAGTCACTCAGGATGGAGAATGAGAGCGCAGAGAAACACGCTGCCAACATTTGTTTCGCATTCACAATATCCGCCTAAAAATAGTCACCATTTCATCTGTATGATCAGATCTAGCCATGTAAACTGATTAAAATGCTTCAGTTATTGTGCTGGTGCTGCAGTCCATGTGTATGTGTTCTTTGTTTATTACTGTTGAAACATAATGTCCAAGATTATTCTAGAATGTGAAATATTTCATCTTCTGAATTCTCAGTGCTGAATGCTGATTCTTATTAGTTGATGAATGCTTCAAGATTTTTCGGCTAAAATAAAAGGGGACTTTTGCACAAAGTGCTACAGAATAACCATTTTAGGTTTTCTGAATGACTTTTCAGTGAACAGTAACCATTTGTAACTAAACTTTTTCCTGAGTGTAAAGAACATTATAATCATCTAAAGAAACTTTTCTCACTTTAAAGAACCTTTCATGTGACAAAAAGGTTCTGCGCTTTTAAAAAAAAAAAATTTATTTTATTGGCATCAACGATTCCATCTATGGAAATTTTCCAGTGCACTTTATAGTGGAAAAGGTTCTTTAGGTTATTTAAAGTATTCTTTAGTGGTTCTTTTTGGAAGAGTTTACTGAAAGGTTCTTTGGGGAACCATCACTGCTCAAAGCCTCATTTGGAAACTATTCTTAAGATGGTTAAGGTTCTTTATGGAACCAATAAAGAACATTGTTCATTCAGGCTTCCTATGGCTAGTTACATGGTTTAAAAACCATTAACTAATAACATATGACTTCTTATTTCAACAGCTGGTGAATGTTTAGCCAAAAATGGCAGTTACATGACTAGTCAACAGGCAACCCGATCTCACGGATGTGCGTATAAATAGTACGCCAAATAAAAATGAAAACGCAAAATTATAGATAAGCAGAATTGGACTTTGGCATGTTTATGCCATGCGATGGGTAGGATTAGGGTTGTGGGGTATCCCTAGTAAAAAAGCAATATATTTAAAATATATATTTCATACTAAGTATATTTACTGACAGGTAACTCAAGAAAAAAAATTCAATAATTAATTCAATTATTAAACTTTATTTGGAGTATTACTTGTGCACAATGCATATCTCTTATTAATAAGCCTGAAATGCGTGTTTATGTCACTTTTAATGAGGATTGTGTAATATTGCCCTTTAAATGCTAAATACTTAAAGTGTACCTAAAGTATACTTGAAATAGCTCCACTTTAGCACAATCAAATAAACTAAATGTCTTTAATAGCGCTACTTCTGCACAATTAAAGAGCATTAAGTACAAAATGAGTTGTTCCAATTTAGCAGACTATACAAGTTTAGTATACTAAAAGTACTGCATTTTATTTGATTAAGTACATAAATATGAAAATGTATTTGTAGTATACTGAGCATGAAATAAATGTAATTGAAATACATATTTATTTTTCACTAGGGATATGTGTATCATATGCACGCCAAACACGTGCGTGTCATATATACTCAAAATCATTTTTGCGTGTCAATACCACGAGTTTTCTTTTTTATTTGACGAGACCAAACAGGAACTTTTCCTGTTTCTAAACAGTTGCGAAATAAAAAGACAAAAAAGTTTGTGATTGATATAAATGATAATTATTTTATACATAAATAACTCTGGGGACATTGCGTTTTTTTTTAAAAAAAAAAAAAAGAAAACACACATAGTTTAACAGCTTTGGGGTTGCATCATCACCTTTTTTTCTTCTGTTTTTATTATTATTAATATACAACATTCCGTTGTCGGTATTTCTCGGCAGTAACCGAAAAGCATTGTCTCTAATGGATGAAAACGTGGGGTCACTAAATAAACTAGAGTTTAGAGCAGCTAGTTCGCAGACAGAGGAAATGGGCAGGTTTCCCCCGGTCCATATGTCAGCAATTTGGGGGCATTGTATACCTTGGCCTGAGAGAGAGGCTCATGATCGATGGAGGGGTGAAAATCCCGAGTTGCTGGCTCCGCGCGCTGCCCCGAAAATTGCTTTCAGCTGATAGCTTCATTTCACTTGACATTTATCAAGTGGATTACTGTGTGTTTCTCTGTTTACCACTACCATGATGGAGAGGATTGCGATAGCAGCGGGGAGACCAAATGTTTTTCCTTCTGTGTCGCTGGAAATATATACATGTAAATTGGCTCTGTAAACTCCCGAATTGACAGTAAACTCGCATCGCAGAAATATGCATACGCTGCGTTGCGTGGCCCGTCACCTCTTGACCCGTGTCGGAACGGGGTCAGTGCGCGCGCAAAATCAAAACAACGCATCTGCTATTGGCCGTGCCAAGTGTCCGGCAGCGTTTTCTGTCTTTGCCGTGCTAGAACGCGCGGAAATCTCCCCCCTAGTTTGCATGCAAATGAGCTAGGGCTGCACTGCATTATTCATCCTCTCAGTCTTGTGACAATGCTAGAACACTGATGCGCCGGTTAGGTGGGAATATGAGCACTTTACAGACAACGGGGTCTCCAGCGAAGGAGCAGAGCGGCGCTATTATACTTTCCCTGTCCGCGTGCGCTGATTACGGTCCACGCACGCATCCGTACGCGGAGATAGTTACAGGAGGCCTCGAGAGCGCGTTTAATCACTTCAGTGGCACCGAATTGGCTCCCGCGCGCTCGACGCGTCCTCGCCTGAAGTGCGCGAGCCACCCCGACCGCCTCATCAAGAATCCAATCAGTTTAAGCGCGAGATGCACTTCGCTGGAGATGAAAAGAGATTTTCCGTCGGGATGTCGGTGCCATAAGGGCATGATCGCTGCATATGCAAAGTGGAAGGGAAATTAGCGCGGATTCTCTTCCCTCTGATAGTCATGCATATATCAGGGGAGCGCGTAAGGAGTTCGACACGAAGCCTTTTCTGGCAAATGCATTATTCATTCTTGATCTCGGGTCAATCTGAGCGATTTTTAAAGAATTACACAACTTAATATGTGGCTTGCTTGTGAACTGCATTGTAATGCGGGCGTGATGATAGGCTGCGTGAACGCGCGGTTAGTGCTCGTGTCACTTCACACTTGAATTGGACTTGGAGCTCGATGCTGTTATTCGATATCAGCCTAACAAACTTTTCCTCCCTGATCATTTATTATGCTGCCTGTGAGGAAACACAGAATCCAAATCTCTCTCTGTTTTATTGCAAACAGTTTTCTGCACATTCGTGGAATCTTTCATGGTTCTTTGTGATGGAAAATAGGTTAGATTATTAAAATGTTATTTAAAGCAGTGTTTCTTTGGGGAACCTTTATTTTTAAGAGCTTTGATAGAACATTTCAAGAACCTTTAATAACCATGCAACCTTTTCATTGCACAAAAGACTCTTTATAGTGGAAGTTCTTTAGATTATATAAGATAGATGTTATTCACACTAAGAAAAAACAATGGTTATTTTGAGAGGTTCTTTGGAGAATATTTTAAGATATTTGAGTTTTCAAAATCTAGTAGCAATTTATGCTTTTTGTATGGAGAAATGTTGTTGGTCATTTATTTCTTGCGTCTGTTGAAAGTTCTAGTGACATTATTTGACCCAGTTTTCTTGTGTTTACATATATTCTAATGAAATTTGGAAGTCAAGACAGGACAGATTGATGAGCTTATCCCTTAAAAGTGCATAAAAAATACACAGTAGCCATATGAACTATGTTTTGTTACTTTCTATTGCTAGTCAGGTATTCTTTAACTGTCATTAAAGAAATTGTGATGCAGTGTTTTATAGAAAACATATTTTTACTATAATACCAAGAAATGTGTTTTTCTTATTTTTTAAAAAGGAAACTTAAGCAGGCTTAAATTGAGAAACTGATTTGAAAACAATAAGGGAAAAAAATTACCTATTTGTTTTGAGAGAGTTAGCTCAGTTTGGCCATTTAATTTTAAAGGTGATACTTTCCCAGCATGCTTTGCATATGGCTGGATATGGAGAGTTTATTTTGAAATTCAATGCTATTTTATGTGTTTTTGAGTGAAGGGAGACATCTATTAATGTTTAGTTATGTTTGAGATTTGAAAGAGTTTCTGTTTTCCATTGTGCAGAAGAGCAGAGCTTATAGATACAAGCATTAAGCCTTGTTCAGTGAGTGCTAGCTTTGCTAATGCTAGTGCAGTATTTTCCAGTATTGCTCAAGTATTCTTACTTTAAAGAAAAGTAATCTAATTACATAACTCGAGGTACTTGTAATGTGTTATCCCCCAACACTGAGTACAACGACACAAACTCTTAAGGTGAAGAATCCTTGGATTTTTTTTCTTTCTCAAAGATGATTTCACCATGCAGGTAAACAACAGCACAATGCACTGAACACACTTCAGCCTCATTTTCATTCCTGTCATAAAGTAAATATGGCTCAAACCTGACTAAGGTCTATTCTAGTCGGGATTAGTCTGTGGAAATAGTTTCCTTCCGGTTGCCCTCCATCCAACCTGAACGACCCAAACCTGCGCTATATGTGCAATTACAGCCGGCCCAGGGTGCGCTCATTAGATGAATCCTATTGAACAGAAACGTCTTTGAGTTTGAAGTGGTTAAACTGTCATTTCAAATCGTCTGGACCTTGTGATTACCGGCACGGGAGGAATTATATATTTAGCTTTGAGTCCGTAGTGATTTCCTGGCCCTGTCTTGATCCTAAGTGACTGGAGCTCTAGATACCCCCATCTCCACGGAGTCTCCATATCCCCGCGGGAGGACTGTAATCAACGGCTCGGAGCATGGAGAGACGCGAGACGAGGCGAGCAGGGGTCACGGCACCGGCTACAGCGCGCATGCTCTGAGCGCTCCACGCTAACTGTGTATTATTCATTAGTCTTTCCTGCACAGACGAGAAGGGAGGCACCTGCCTTGAGAGTTAGTTACAGGGACACGCGACCGGGGGGAGAGGTCCGGGATCACTAGTGACTGTGAGGGCATGAAAGTGGACTGTACTTTTGTGTCTCCAACAGATATAAACATTGGTAGCGGTGTGACTGCTGTCTAAGGCCACCAAGATTTCTCAGCCAGCAGCATCTAAAAATACACTTTACTTCAGGAATATGAGGTGGTTTGAGTCTCACACGTTGACTAGGAATAAAGCTGTTGTTATGAAAGAAGCTTTCAGTGAATTGGGTTAAAAAGTTAGTCATCACACCTCCATCCCCCCTCAAGACTGGTCTTAACTGTTTAATTTGGTTATGAAAAAGGCAGATTGGTCTTATTTGTGTTGAAAAAGTAAAACTGATTACTGGTCAAACTAGACACAGTCCTAATATTTATGCAACTGGCCCCAGTTTTTGTCTTAGTACACATATGAGTCTGGAGCACAAAACCTTAAGTCTCTGAGGTATAGCAATAGCCAAAAATACATAGTATGGGTCAAAAATTTGCCAAAAATTTATTAGGATATTAGCTTAAGTAAAGATAGTGTTCCATGAAGATATTTTGTAAATATCCTACTGTAAATATGTTAAAACTTCATTTTTTCACACTTCATTTGGACAACTTTAAAGATGATTTTCTCAATATTTAGATTTTTTGGCACCCGATTATTCCAGATTTTAAAATAGGCCTAGCTGTATCTCAGCCAGATATTGTCCTATGCTAACAAAAGCTTATTTATTCAGCTTTCAGATGATGTATAAATATCGATTTCGAAAACTTGACACATGTCTGGTTTTGTGGTCCAGGGTTACATTTTCGTAATCTAAAGAAACTGTTGGGAAGGTTTTTATGGGTGTTAAAGGTGCTTCACTGAAACATTAATGCTAATAAAGAAGCTTTATTGATATAAAGTCTGGTTGTAGCGCATTAAGTGCCACAACCACACTGTATTTTGTTTTTATAAGTCATTCAGAGGAGGTTTATCTGAAATGACACCAGAATAACAGGCCAGCGTAGAAAAAAAGGCATTCATTTTGTGTGGACGAAGTCTTATATCTATCAAGTGTAGGCCTATAACATGTGCCAAGTTATTATAGCTAGCTAGATAGTTATTGACTAGATTCAATTCAATGACTAAAAATGTCATGCAAATAGAAAGTAATACTATGTTTTCCTTACATCGAGAGTGTACACATCAAAAAGATTTTGAAAGAAAGTTTTTTTTAAAAAATATGAATTATTCATTCTTTATTATTATTGTTTCACATTGTGACATTTTCAAAATGAAAATAATTTTGCCTATGCATAAAAACCTAATTATGTGATATTTTAGGTGATTTATTGATCTTGACAGACAGTCATAATAAAGGTCTGCGGTCCTCTCCATCATTTCCTGCTTTATTCTTTTTTTTTTTTTACGTTTTGCTGGACCACGTGACTGATTTTTAGTTTTTGAATTTTTTTTAAATACTTGAAAGAGTTTAATTTTTAATCAGGGTTTTCTTTTACTGCGATATCAGCATGGTTGCAACATTTCTGACCGATTTCCATTCAAGTTTTTGTATTTTTTTAAAATGCATTTTTAGCTAAATTAAGAAATAGGACCAAGAAAAAAGCCATATGCTAATTAGCTAATGTGAAATGATGCCCCCAGAGCTGAATGTCATCAGAGAGCAGACCCGTGAAGCCTCACAGAGCCCCTCTTATCAAACGCTAAGTCACAAAGAAGAAGGATTAATGCATCTGAGTCCAATACATGATAAGCTTCATTAAAAAGAATCGTCTTTTGGAGGGCGAATGCACGGAGTGGACAGGAAGTCTACTAATCTGTAACCTGATGCGCGAGGAAGGAAGGACTCAGGAACCAGCCTTCAGAGCTTTCACCAATCATATTCATCACAGAACCCAGTCCAGCCTCATTAGACCGCAGTGCTGCACTTAACTAAACATCTTTTCCATAAAATAAATGCTTCCAGGTTACCCTCCGAGCAGGTCGCGCTAGCATCTGATCTCAATTAGCGGCGTGCAGCGGTCGAGGCCCGAGCCCAGCCAATGGAGCAGCGCTGGACCCTGCATTCAGCGACTGAACGCCTCAAACACGGCCTGTACGTCACATTAAACAATGGGGGCCGGGGGTCTTATTGAATAATTGGTTCCTCATGGCTTCGTTCTTGAGGAATATTAATTACGAGATGATTAAAACGGTTTTGGGGTCTTTGGGTGATCGTCGTGAGGGGAAGCGAGGCCTAGTGCAGCGTTTGAGGGGTTTAACTGTCATTTTGGGACGTTTGGTTTGTCGGCCTTTCTCGTTGAGGGTAGAGAATTTCATGTGGATTGAGGGTTTGGCAGCGTTTCCCGAATTAATAGAGTCGTTCAGCATCTAATTTTTCTTACGGTCGCTGGAAACAAAGAAAAGGAAAGAAGAACTAAGAGCTGTGCTGCGTATGCTTTCTGCTGGCACGGGAAAAATACTTGTTTTCTCTCAAACTGGACGCCAAAATACCAAAAAACAAAGCAGAAAGAGTTTGTTTGTCTGTGTCTCCTGTGGTCCTTGGATCTTTAAAGACGCATATCAATCTTTGGTCTTTTTAGTCTCGCTGTGGTTAGTCTGAAAAGCAGCAAAGGCTTCATGTTAATGTGTTTGTTAGGAAGGAGCATGTATATGCAATTTAAGCCTCCGGATTTAGTCATTTCTCTTGATCTAGACAAGACTCCACCATGTGGCCGCAGACAGCATTTATGCAATGTTAGTATTTTGTTCTGATGGAAGATAACTAAATCATGTTTTGGGGGGTCTATATTTAACAGCTATCCTTTTTTTTTTTTAAAAACATGCTTACATTGGAGTTGATAAGGTTTAATGGCATGATTAACAGTAGGTACAGTACCCTGTATCGGGCTAGTTGTCACACTTTGTACTCAGTTGAATAATTTTTGAGGATATACAGTAGGTTCATAAAGAAAAACAACACAGTTCATTTAAAACACGGTAGTATTGTGTCTTAAAAGGAAATGCTATTACAGGCATATCATAGACTTTTTAGCTACATTTAAATCATAAAACAATATTAAGCACTTTATATTAAGTGGCCTTACTTATATTTAAATTAATCATTTGGTGCAATGCACTTATTGTGTACATACATGCTTTTACATTGTACTTGTATTTTTAAAAAAGACCTATATGTAGTTACATCTGTAATTAATTTTTTGTACACTGTTCACCCTTCCCTTACACCTTAACCCACCCTTAAACCTACCCATACCACCAAACCTCTCCCTAACTTACCCGTATCCACCAAGTGTTTTGCAACACAATAAGAACACTATAAGTACACTGTACTTATTTTTATAATGTAAGTACATAGTAGTTAAAGCCACCTAATATAAAGTGTGATCATAAAGTACACAAAAACAAATATTGTAAGATATTGTAATTAGTACATTTAAAACAATGTCGATTTTATTATTATATTTTACAATTATTTTACCTTTTTATTTTTACAGTAAATGTAAATAATTTTAAAACATGTCAACTTGCTCCTGCCAAAGAAATCTGTGAAATCTTACAATCTGTGCCATAACTATAGTTGATTGTCTGAATGTCTGCTATTTTTGATTTATACATTTTAACGGGGAAAATACTTAAATATAATTTTTTGAATACATTTTTGCCCATATTTACACAAATTGTGAAATACTACTAATAACAGGAGTAAATTAGTATATTGTATAAAGTATTATTAAAATGAATAAAGGTTTGGTTAATCAATGTATGCATGTTTAGTTTCATGTGCAAAATTAATTCAGCAGATAAAATAATATTTTATGAACATGTTAAAAAATATATTATTAAATAAATAAATTATTTTTTAAAAATTAACTTGATTTTTGAGTAAATGGTTTTGCCAGCAGCTTATAATGTTTTGTATAAAAACTACTATATGAATACATATACATTTTTTATTCGTAATTCTAAACACACATAATTTCTTGAGGGAAAATATCCAAAACCTTTTCCTGGGTACCCCTTAAGTCAATTTATATCTAATTTGTGTGTGTGTTTGTTTTATCTCAAATGTGCTGACTTCATCCAGAATAAAATTCTCTGTATCATATTTCATAAATGGAAGTAATTGTGTTCTGACGATCTTCAGCGAGCACCAGGCTCTTCTGAGCTCTCTGGGAAAGAAGCCTTGGCATCTCCAGTGTTTTGGATCAATCTGCACTTAAGACGTTATTCCGGCTTGGATCGTCCGCTGCTTCCTTCAAACCACAATTTCCACTATTTTATTTCAGAGATAAAAGAGGACTGGTGTCTTACATCCACTCAGCTGGCCTCTTGTAAAATTGAAATATTAATGTATCTCCAGCAGTGGTGTGGAGAACAGGTGATTTAGTGAGGCTGTAAACCTCAACAGCTCTTGACAAATGAGAGCTGAATCACTGAAGCTAGACTTTCATCAAGCACTTTGCTTTTCACACTAGATCCGTTTCTCCTTTCTCAGACATTTCCACGAGCTCAGGGCTTTCGAAAAATAAAGCTAATTTTGTATTTTGCACAGTAATGACCAGCAGAGGGAGACAGCAGACAGGGTAAGAATCTGTTACAGGGAGACCGGGGCTAGTTGTCACAAGTCTTTAATTTCAGTCATACTGAAACTTGTGTTTGTTTTTACTAAGTAAAAATCCACTATCTTTATTTTCTTTGTATATTAGTTTAAACCTCTAGTTTATTTAATCCCTCCCTGAATCTGTATTTGTGCAACACGTCCAAAGCTAAAATTACAATATATATTTTTCTAGCTGTAAACTAGAACACAAGTTTTTTTTTTATTGTTAATTATTAGGTTACATTTAGGTTTTATTTTTTCCTAATCATTTATTATATTTGTGTATGTTTATAAAGTATTGTTTTACCTGTTAAATAATGTATACTTTATAATACTATATGATAATAATTTACTACAATTAATAAAAAAAAAAAAACATATATATATATACATATAAAATTAATTCATTAAAATAACTGAAACAGCTATTTCATGAAAGTTTTGTTTTCAATAATTGCTGTACTGTTGATATTTTTCTATTTTTATTTTATATATATATATAAATATTTTATAATTTTTTTCTACCGAAAAGCCATTTTATAGCCTACACAAAATGGACGAATTTACTTTGAAACTATTTTCACTAATAAATTGTAAATTTCATAAAATAATTACAAAAAAAAGTATAACACATTAAATTGGGGGAAAAATGCATCACACTCTTTTCTTGTGAAACAATAACTATTTACAAAAAATATTTACATTGTATAATTTGAATATAAATAATGTTCAGTGTTGTGCAAGATATCTTTTTTCACTTTAAGAAAGTGTTTGTCAAAAAATAGTATTTTTCTCAAATGGTTCTCTTTTTCTCAAAGGGTGTCTTACCCCATACAATAAATATCTAGTATCTTTCTGTAGCTGAGCCTGCAGAAGTTCAGACAGTGTTATGTTCCAGTCCTGTTATACGAGTGTGTCTTATCCTGTGCATATTCTTTATTTATGTGTGAATGTGAATTGAGTTGTGCTCCACATAAATAGATGGGAGCTGTGGGTAACTAGCTGTTGTTTGTTCTGTATGTACAGCACTTGCTGTAGGATTCAAAAAGAGGAGAATCACACTGAAAACAACGACTTTGGAGACATCGTATAATGAGCTTGTAATCCGTCTCTGGTGAGTACTGATGTTGGGCTTGTAAAGATCACAGAGTGGATATTTATTTAGAATGACTTCCACAACTTCACAGAACAGGAAAGGACTAAGGAAAGGAAGGGATAAGAAATGCATTCTCTATATTCGTTTTATAGTCGAATATGGAGCTGTAGATCATGTATTAGAGTTTCTTCATACTTGTCAGGAAAAGATACTTCATATAAATGCATGATTCTTCCCGCCAAGATCTAAGGCTTCATTAAATTTCCATTAAAATAATGTACTGATCAAACAGGAATGTTCAGTTAGCTCATATAAACATGTTTATATCTGATGTTTCATATTTTAATTTTAAGACTGTGCTAACAGCTGGTCCTGGCAGAAGACCCAAAGTTAATAATACAATCAATCAACTTCCCTGTTTGCACAGGAAATTATGAAGTGTTGTTTGATTTTAGTCAGAGTCACTTTCTGGATATGAAGTTTCTGGCTCATTTTAGCATCAATATACAGCTCCCACGACTCATTAAACTCGTAATGTGAAATATGGCCTTCATATGTCACAAACTACAGTTTATTAAGACCAGAGGCTAGTTGGATAAACGTAGGACTGTGTCTTAAGAGCTAGTCTGACCAACTAGCAGTTAGCCAAGAGTTTTTGTTGTTGCTGACTAATTTTAAGACTAATAACCTTTAATGCAACTGGCTGCAGGTTTAATGATCTCACCTCCACAGAAGTGTCTGCTCTGGGAACATGAGCTTTAGTTTCTGAAAACACCTATTTATTTATAATAGTAGAAAAAAATACATTTTTGCTGAAGGTAAATTAAACTTTATTATCTACTGCTTTTGTAATAATGATAATAATAGGCTATATGTCATAAATGTATTTGTATTTTAAAATATGCAATTGCAAGTAGAGGCCACGAATAATCTGAAATATTTGGATCCCACTGCATATTTATCTGGTTTTTCAGCACTTTAGTGATTTGTGGCTCTCGTGTGGACACGTTACTTTGTAAAACTGGCGTGATACACGAGCTCATGATCTCATATCCTCTCTGGTGTTTGGGTGTAGTCACAGAGACCCGTGAAAGGTGTGGTTTGCAGTGGACGGAGACGCTTCATCAAAGGTAAAGTAGTAGTTTTGTTCCTTTGTCTGTAGAAATCAGCGATAAAGCCAATCGCACTTCCCAGCATTGTCGAGTTTTTTACGGATTGTTTGTTACGGTATGTGTTGCCAAGTAATCATCTGTAAAAGACGCCAGATTGGATTTTATCACGCTGTCGTGAATCGCGTATGAAATTGCACAGAGAATAAACTTTGCAATATAGCATATCGCTGTCTAAGGCTTTGTTTTGAACACATATTTCACAAAGCGTAAAAAATGCGCAGCGTTATGGTAATTAAATGCTGCTTAGAAAGCATCCCAACATTTGTTAGCGACTAACTAAAGATCATAACGCATATAGTTTATATGTATGTTCAGTATATTCTGCTTCCAGAACTGAAAGCCACCCACTACCGCAGGAATGTCTTCTGTATGGGTCAGTGCTGCTGTTTATTTCATTTTTATTTTAACCACTTCAGGATACTTTCACATTTCTTGCTCTGATAGTAATAGTTACTGGAGATAATCCTGTTTCAGAAGACTCAGTACTTTCTCTTTTGTGTTTTCAGGATGATTTGGATCTTCTCCTGGACTCCCCCTCCTCTTTGACTGTAAATGTAAGATTGCGATTGTGTTTTATACAGTTATGCATTTCATGTAGTACAGGTTTATATATAAACATAATCTATAAAGTCAACAGTACGTGGCACCGTTAAGGAGAAGCCAGGCTTTAATCCGGGCGAGGATGCTGCTGCTTTACGGAAAGCTATTGAAGGCATTGGTAAGTCACTTATTACTGTACCTGGGTGTGGACTTTTCTGAACTTACACTGCTGAGATGTTGAAATCCTGCTGCTTTCTGTCTATGTGCTGGCCTGATGTCACAACGAGGAACTGTGTGTTTGCTTTTGTAATTCCTCAGGCACTACTGAAAAGACTCTTATTGACATTCTGACTCAAAGAAGCAATGCCCAGCGCCAGCTGATCTGTAAAGCCTATCAGGACGCCACTGGGAGGGTAAAACACCTGCACACATGTTGAACTGACTGTTGAATGTTGTCTGATGCTTAATAACGTGTGTGCTTTTTTATCTTAGACTCTTTGTGATGACTTGGAAGGTGATACACGTGGAGATTTTGAGGATATTTTGGTGGCCCTAATCACTCCTCCTGCTAAGTTCGACTGCCAGGAGTTCATACGGGCTATAAAAGTACACAATGCTTTTTCTTTTCGACTGTTAATAGTTTTAGATTCAGAATGTAACCGAGATTGAAGTTGTTCACAGATTGAGTTTGATCACAGGGCGCTGGAACAAACGAGAGCGTTTTGATAGAACTTTTTGCATCACGCTCGAACCATCAGATCAAGGCTATGTGTGATGCATATTTGGCTGGTTTGTGTTTTTTTAACATTACTTCCTTTTTTTTTCACTCTAAAGATATTTTATGGTGCTTTGACTTTGGATCTCATTGAAGTGTTGTCTATTTTCCAGAAACCGGAAGAGCTCTAATTCACGACCTGAAATCTGAGGTGTCGGGGGACTTTGAAAAGACCTTGTTGATCCTCGCTGAGGTTCAGTCAAATCAGTTTTTTTTTGCTCCTGCATCATATTTAAATTCATTCAAATGAGTGATGCAGCTGTTTCACTTACATTTGTTTTTCTAACTAAAAGAGCAAGAGGGCTGAAAGTACAAACGTGGACGTGGTGAAAGCTAAAGAGGATGCCAAGGTGAAGTGAAAACACTATTACTGATGTTTTATCAGGCGTATACATAAGTACAACCAAACTCGGTTAAAAGAATTGAATGAAAAAAACAAACAGTTGCTGGTTCACATTGACTTTGACAGTAGGAAGAAAATGCAATGGAAGTCGCTGTGGACCAGCAGCTGTTAGTTTCTAATGTATTTCTAATAACAAAGATAAAATAATGACAAAGAGTTTTATCTTCACCCACTTTTGCATAAAACTTTGCTGTTCTTTTTTTTTTTTTTACAATAGGTAATTAGATTGGCTGTATTGCTTGGCAACTTGCAAAATAGCGGTTTATAAACAGAACTACGTCTCGCGGAAGAATATTGTAGATAGATAGCCGGATCTACTTCTCTCTGTTGATGTCTATGACGAATCATGTGATTACTGGGCTCCTCTGCAGTGGTTCCCAATATAAATATTATTATGGGTGTACCGTAGTGATTCAGGACAAACCAAAAACACAGAAAATGGATTCATGGTATACTCATGACAGAACTTTGTATATCTTCTGCAGGACATTAAACCCTATTATGGGTTATGAAAGGTTCATATTTTGGTTTTGGGAGTCCCAAACAACTGGTTGACATGTATGCAAGGTTTAAAAACACTTTCATTGTCTTATAATATGCATTTATTTTTTCCTTATTTATTCAGTGACTCCCAAACAGTAATTTTTTTTTGCTTTTCTTAAAAGTGACTCCTTTTACAGCTTCAAAAGCGACACCTAGTGGTGAAGAATGAATCTGCATTTTCATTCAGACCAACGCCTAAAGACCAACATGTGGGCGGCAATATATTAATGTCAACATGAAACAGCTTGGGACTCGTTTTGTTTCAATGATTCAGAGTCGACTCTTTCTTTTGAGAGACAAAACTTTATTTTGATTTAAAGCTTTGCAGGATGTTTTCCTTCAGTTGTGTTACACACTGCATGAAAGCTCATTTTCAAAAACCTAGAAGAAGATCCCATTGACTGCTAATATATAATTGCTCATACAGTTGAAGTCAGTGGGAACCGAAACAGTTTGGTTAACCAACATTCTTCTGTGCAGATCTTGTACGAGGCCGGAGAGAAGAAGTGGGGAACAGACGAGAGCAAGTTCATCGACATCCTCTGCCACAGGAGCGTTCCTCAGCTCAGACAGAGTACACCTGCTGGATTAGTTCATATCTCTCACTTTCTGTCCTTCATAATAACTGTATGGGACTGATGAACAGTGTTTACTTTCAGCAGTCTGAATTGTGTTTCAATCTTTATCTCTCAGCTCTGGTTGAGTATAAGAGTCTGAGTGGAAAGACCCTTCAGGAGAGCATTGAACGAGAGATGTCTGGAAGATTGGAAGATATCCTGGTGGCTATAGGTGATTATAAGATTTGTTATTACACATATTATTTTTATTTTTGAATGTAATATTTAGTTTTATTGTATTTTATTGTGTATTTTATTGTTTCATCCTTCATTTTGTACTTGTAAAATTTAGTGAAATGTGTGAAGAGCGTCCCAGCATACCTTGCGGAGCGTCTGTATAAAAGCATGAAGGTTAGAACGGTCTCTCTGTGCTCACTTCCCGTATTTTGTCACATTATATAAATGATGTACAGTGTGACAAGATTCTACTAGCAGACTATTTGTGAATAAGAAACACTTTTTTCAGGGTGCTGGTACCACTGAATCTACCTTGACTAGAATCATCGTGAGCCGTTCAGAGGTGGACCTGCAGGACATCAAGGCAGAATATAAGAAGCTCTTTGGCACTTCTTTATACTCTGACATCGAGGTAAGAGACATTAATGAGAACTTGTACACTGTACATTACACTGAATAATATGCTATAATACACAGCCTTGTGTGTGTTTTTTTGGCTACTGCTGCATACAAGTCATGTGTTTATCATCATATTTTCAAATTGAGCGCACATGAATGCCTCTATAATGTTGGAACATCCTGACTAGGGGACTAGTTTTTCTTTAACTGAGTCTGGGCTTGTCAGTAAAAAAACTATGATGAGGATAATTGTATTGTTGTAATTAAGTTTTAATTGTGTCAGTTTGCTTGCATACGTTTATTAATTTGGCAGACACTTTTATCCAAAGCAACTTACAGTTTAGGAATGAATTTTGTGCACTGTTAATAAAGAATAATGAATGATACAGCTTGCTCTCATAGCAGGCGATGGCTTTGTGTAGTCAATCGTTTTCCATCATTCTCTGTGCAAGAATTGCAAAATGCATAGAAAAGCATGAGTTTGCACTTTTCAGTTTGCTTAAAAATAAAGTCAGAAAGAATCAGCAAGCCAAAAAGGGAGAATTAAGCAAGCATATCTATTGTTTTCTGACCAAAATCGCTTATCGTCAAGATTATGAGGTCTGAACACATACAGCAGGCTCCTCAAGGCAGCGTTTGGCTGATGCATCTTGAAGGGGCTCATAAATTGACTTTGTTAGTTCAATAGAGTGCATGAAAGTCATGCTAATTTCTCTGAGGTTCAGCGTAAAGCCAAATGTGAGTTTAACATTGTGCTGCAGCATTCTTTTGACTAGCATCTGTGCCTCTGTATACTCTCTGTAGACCGTCAAACACGCTTTGCACTGCGTCCTGACATCCCCATTGTAATCACAAATCTGCTGCTTTAAAGCATTGTCATGTTTCTTTGTTGGTTCCCTTTCCATACTGTTCCAACCTTACTATGAAGTTGCTTTTGCCCTCCAGTCTTCTCATTTTTGCTACACTAAATACAGATAATAACAAAGATCACAAGTATATTTCTAAAAAATCAATATATAAAGGTTGTGCAGTATGAGGTTGAATGTCAGTAGTCACATTAATAATGTCCTTTTTATATCGTTACTGTAGTCTGAAACGTCAGGGGATTTTGGTCAAACGCTGCTTAAGATCTGTGGTGAAGATGGAAAATGAATGTATTCACTGCCAAAGAAGAACACATCACTGCTGAAGTGCTATAATGTGAAAGAATGTCCAAATATAACTTTATCACAGTTAAAATGCTATTAATAAACCAGAAGAGCTGTATGAAGCGTATTCTTGAACTAACTTGATTGTTTATAATCATAGATCATTTGTATACTTGGTTTTATAGTAACCCTAATATAACTAAATATTTTTAGTATCAGAAACTGCATTTGTCAAAACATTTCACACGCTATGTCTACATAATGAATGAAGAATAAACAGTTTTTTCTACGAGTTTTTGTTGTAGTCTTGATTGTGTAGTTGTGTCCCTGATCCAGCAGGTGGCAGTGAAGGACATGGATTTAGTACTAAAGGGGTCAAAAGATTCAAATCTCTTGGGATTTCAGTGGGACCAGTATTTAACAGACTGCTCATTTTGCCTTTGATCACTCACTCATAAGTACATATGAAAACAGAATTAGGATGACATTTGGTCATAATTCAGCTGCTGAAATTAGACTTTCATCCTCATTTGGAGATTATTAATATCTAATCCCCCAAGACAATGCAGATTGTCACAAGAAAGTGACAGATTATTAACTGCTTTCACCAGTAAAGACACCACTGAGAAGACTTGAAACAGGTTTTAATTTGCTCCGGAGCATCTGTGAGGTCAGTGGAAGATTGTGAAATGATTTGAGGCACAGAAGTGTATGATTTTGTCATTCTCATCATGAGATATTGCTTGCATCAGTTACACTTGGAGAAAAAGCAAAACAGTATTATGAGCAGTAAAGAAATGTTTATTTGGGATTTTATTAAAATGCATGTTCAAATTAAGATAAGCATGTTTACAGTCGGCTCAAGAGAAAACACACAGATTTTCTTAATTACTGTTCATAATATGCAGCTGTTATTAAGTAAAAGAGGCATGACCTCTAAACTAGTCTCTCTTTTCAATTAGTCTTCAGACAGGAAAAGAACAATGCCCTGGAAAATCCCTAATGCCACTAGAGTAGAACAAAACACTCGGATTAAAACAGATTTCGTGATGATTAAGACGATTCAGCTCTTTTATTATGGCAAGCTCCATGTATGATGGCAGGCCAAGGTCAACTTTCACATGGCATATATATATATAACATTCACTGTCCTGAAGGATTACGATACGGACACTAGTTGTAAAATACGGTATACTAAATCAAATTCTGATATTCAGTTCTACGTCGCGATTCGGATTCGATCGAACCGATTCTTTCACGAGTTCGACTGAATCGTTCTCCACATGTCGGTGAATTAGATTTCACTGTTTTTATACTTTTTTAATTCACTATAATTCTGAAATGTTACAAATGAAGCATACTTAAATATGCTTAAGACTTGAGTGTGTTAAATATTAATTTATGAACATTATTTTTCAACGCGGAAGTAAGCCGTTGTTGTGTGTGCGAGACTTCCGGTTCATTAGCCGCTGTAGGGAAATAACGAGTGCCAGAAACGATATGTTTGCAAAATAACATGCTAAGACACAAATACAAACAAGTTTTTTTATTCAGTTCCACAATTCAGATTCAGACAGGCAATTGAATCAACTCAAATAAAGAAAATTAAGCCACCAAGAGGCGTTTAAAAAGGATGAGTTGGAGAAATACAAAAGGTTTTGTAGGCTAGCGGCCATGTTCATAATAAATTCAGTGCAAGTATAGTGATTTTGACCCATTGTTCACAAAAAGTACTTAAGCAATGCTTTCTTGGTCATTTAAATGCCCGATTTCCAGTGCTGCTTTATACATGAACTCAAATGTGTTTAATACATCAAAACAAGTCCCTTTACCAAATTACAGTATTACACGCTACCATATAACTCATCAGTCACAGATCAGTGATAGCTAAGAGCATTTCAACTAAAGACATTCCAGAAAAGTCAGGCAACATATTATCAGCATGTATAGTTTCACAGCCCCAATGATACCATGGCTCAATAGAAAACAAACTACATGAAGTAACAGACAGAGACACTTGATATCCAGCAGAGAATACGTATGAAACACTTGTTCAGGCAGAGGAACTCCATTATGATTGCACAAGACATGATTTTCATTTCAGTTCAAAGGCAAATGAGATGTACAGCTTCACTGATTCTAATAGCACAACTTAAAATAATGCCAAACAAAAACCAGATGAATATGTTGAACATAAGTGGTTCAGGTGATGTCATAACTGTGTTTAACCATGACTGCAGGGCTGGTTGTGTCTGTACTTCATGATGTAGATAGCGGTTTGGTGCCACCAGTAGAACATGATCACCACCAGCACATGCCAGAGCTGATGACTGGCTCCAAGATAGTTCAGCTGGCCTGTGAGGACACACATAAAAAGGTAAATATTTGTTATGGCAATGTGATTCTTCACTAATTTGGTCGATTCAATTTTATATGATTAGATCATTTCAATTTGATTCATTTTAAAAAAGCACAGCATGTAACCAGGATTAGACTGGTGATCTGAATTTGATCATTTCTAACAACTTAAAATCTAACATCAGTATTTAGAAGTGTTTTCTTTTTTTCAAATATGTAGTATAAACAGAAGTTTTTTTAATTAAAGGAATACTTGTATTCCCCCTCAGGCTATCCTCATATAAAGCCCCGTTCACACTACACGCGACTCGTTCCCATTCATTTCAATGGAGAGCTGGTGATTTCCGGCGACAAGAGCGACAGCAGCCGTCAGCGACCGGATGTGGGCGTGTCCAGCGTGGAAATGGCATGGAAAGGGGTGGCCGATATCGTGAACTAATAGGATGTAAAATTAGATAATACCTCTTAAAAAAGCAAAACCAAAATGTGCTAAATGTATGACACAGACAAAATCATAAATGATTAGATAGCAAATAAACGTACCATATTAAACATAATATTAACTGCATTAAAATGAATTGTAACCTGCTTGTCTTTGTTTCTAAAGTTGCTTTGGATACAAACGAATGGAAAAAAGTACTCTCTGTTTCTCATTCATTTTTGTTTGTATGTATGGACTCAGTGTATATTTATATTATATTCAGTCTTTTGCCTCCAAAATGATTGTATTTAGTGGCAAGAAACCTGATTCGCTGTCAACAATGACTTTACTAAGCAACCAGTAATGCTAGTGTGAACGGGGCTTAAGATGTAGCTGAGTTTGTTTCTTCATCAAAACAGATTTGGAGAATTGTAGCATTACTTGATTTGCTCACCAATGGATGCTCTGCAGTGAGAATGAGAGTCTAAACAGCTGATAAAAACATCACAATAATCCACACCAATCCAGTCCAGCAGTTAATGAAGTAAAGTACTGTATGTGAAGTAAAATACTGCATGTTTGTAAGAAACAAAACCATCAAGATGTCTGTAACTTCAAATCGTTGCTCCTGCTAAAAGATCTGAAACAGGGAAAACAAACGCAGCTATAATAATCGATTTGTTTCTTTCAAAAGCAGCTTTTCACTTCACAAGACTTTAAGACTGGAGTGGTGTGGAAAACTCTTATTCTGATGGCACCCATTCACTGCAGAGGAGCTAATACTCAATATTTCCAAATCCGTTCAAATCAAACTCATCTACATCATTTTGGAATAAAATACATCAATTTAGTATAGAAAACATCACCTGGAAAGTATCGTTCGGGGATTTTACTGACGTAGAAAAGGAATGCAGAGGCGGCAATCAAATACATGATCATGACTCGAGGAAAAAACACCTGCAAACAGATGAAGTGATCAATATTAAAGGTACCACACCCCTCACTGGTAGAAGTGATGCATTGCTATTTCACTTCTCACAGTGTGGGAATATATCACCTTTACGATTTCAGAGTCAAATCCTCCGTTGAGCCAGACCCAGTGGCAGGCCGGGATGATGCCGTATCCGGCCACGGAGCAGAACATGACAGAGCGCAGCTTCTTCCACTGCTGTGTGAGGTAGAGCGGATGAATCTGAGCCGCAAACACAGCCAGGATAAGAGCCAGCACCGTCAGCAGGTACACCTGCCTCCAAAACTGAAACGAACATCACACGCACTGAAGACCAGAGTAATGATCAGCGTCGCATCACAGAATTATAGCATGTTTTTTTGTTTTATTCAAATGTAAAAAAATCTGTCTTAAATAGTAATAATATTTGATAATAATACTTTTTTTAATTTATTTTTGATCAGATAAATGCAAAATGTGTCTTTTTAGGAACATAAAAAAAATTTATTATTCCAAACTATAATATAAATGTGCATAAATAAATAAATAGATAAAATAATATTAGAATAAATAATTAAATTAACCAATTAAAAAAATTAAAATGCATTAAAGTGCCCCTATTATGCCTTTTCAAATCTGATCTTTCATGCAGTGTGTCATGTAGCTGTATGTGAACATAA
>JAUMHE010000059.1:3971663-4006470 GCA_032359235.1 Enteromius mattozi
TTGATGAGCAGAAGAAACATCTTTAAAAACCATTAAATATCTTACTGACCCCACATTTTTGAACGGTAGTGTATATAGTCTGTGTGTGTGTTACAATATATATAGTATCATATATATATATATATATAGCCTATTTAAATAACAAGCAATTCTAAATCCCCCTTTTACTTTTCAGCAAAATAATCTCTCGTGAAATATAAGAGATTAGGATTATATTTTGGAATATTGGGGCATAACATTATAGTCTGTTGATTGTGTTTCAGACTAATCCCTGCCAAACTAGGATGTTTCTTTATCAGATGGTCATTATTCATATTCATCAGATCAGACCATGTGAGGAACCACAGCAAGAATTTATTGATCAATGTAAAAACAAATGAGCCATTTTACATTTTATTTAATACAGGGTGTTACATTTCAAAAAATAATAGTCATTTTTGAACAATAAATCATAGTGAACTACTGTAATTTAGTGGTATGTATTTATATGCTCTTTACTTCATTAACAAACAATGTCACAACTGAACTGATGAATTTAGCATACCTTAAAATAAAAGTGTCTCATGATGCTTCAGAAATTATTACAATATAATTGGAATAATTGCTTAATATTTTTGTGGAAATCATTACATTTCTACAAGTTTTAACTGTCACAAATTTAATGCTAAAATAGTAGTTAAATATTCATACAATTCTAATTCTTTCTTAATTTTTTTTTTTTTTTTTTTTTAATATTACTGTAATGTGCCACAGTTTCCACAAAACTTCTAAGAGAACAAGTGAACTATTGCACATGTAATCTATTGATTAAATCAAAGCGTTATAAATAAATATAAATACACATCTTCATGAATTTACTGGAGAATTAACATCTTTACAAATAATAAGAAATAACTATGGTAATAAAAGTAATAATTTACACTTTCTTTCCTTGACAAACCCATTCATAATGAACTCACAAGAAGGCACTGTATTGGTTTGCAACTACAAAACCTTAAAAAAGTAATTGTTATAAAAGCAGTAAATTCAGCTATATTCAAAGACATGCAGAAAAATCAGCAGGATAGATTTACAGATCAACGGTTTTATTTCAGAAGTACAGCTCTTCACACTGTGGATCATCAGCCCTTTTTGACTGAACGGACCTGAAAAGTGACATTTATTGTGAATCAGAATATCTGGACTTAAATAGTATCTTAAAATGGAGGAGAACTTACTTTAAAGTAAAGGACACATCGTGTTTGGTCAGTGAGTTTGAACTCTGCTGAATTTAATGCAGCGCCCCTGAAAGACAAAAAATCCCACAAAAGCAGTATGTTATTCTCCATTACAGATCTATATTCTCCCACCACCCCCTCCTACAATCACTCTCATCTCTTTACTCCATTATCTCCATTATATTGTGAAATATGACAGATCTAATCCCCTGATGTCTCTGCCTCGTTCTGAGACTGGTGAAAGATCTTTCACCCACCACTCACTGACTAGTCCTTATCACATTAACTCAGCACTCAAGCTAAATCATCCACACTGGATGTTTTTAATGCAACTCGTATGGTAAAAAATAATTGTTTTGACAATATTTTGGTCACGCTGACGTGTACGATAATTTGGAATAATTGAGTTCAATTGAGAGAGGGTTTGATTTTAATTGGCGGTAAGGAAGCAGGAATGATGGAGGTCAGGCAGCTTGATCAAGCAACACTAATGTTTGACAAACCCTGTTTAGACAGATCTAGTACCATGAATGTAGAACAGGTACCAGTGTTAATAATTAAGACGGCACCCATTCACTGAGGAGAAATTTATAGCAATTTCTGACTGAAAATGGTTTCTAGACGATCTTTTCACATTTGCCGATTGTGGAAATCCTTAGTTGCTCGGGGGCTGTTTATTAATCCGGGGGCACGTTTGATCAATCGGCAGACAAAGAAAGTTGTCATTTATTTAATATCATATACTATGAAAAAGCTTTAAACACATAGAACTGAAGTAAATATAGAAAAATAAAAGAAAAATGTTTCATGTTTATTATTTTGCTTTTATTACTCTGTTATTTTATATATCTTCTTTTTATGTCTTTCACGAAAAAAAAATCTAACTTTAAGAATCAAACTTGATATGAACAGGCCTTAAAAGCATGCCATAGGAATTTTAGTAAAAGAATGAATTAATATGTGGGCCACAAAACCAGTCATAAGGGTCAGTTTTTTGAAAATGAGATTTATGCATCAATTATACATGTATACGTAAGGAATAATTGACGACGGGCTGTTGAATTATTAGAGAAATAATGCACATGCGGAGTGGCTGTTACACCTCAGGTGTGCATTATTTTTCTAATAATTCAACGGTCAGTTATTCCGCTTATACTGCGGTTGCCACACATCAAGACATCGATCAGATGATATATTTCAGGGTATTTGTCTGGTTTTTGTACTTAAAACACTATTGTGAGTAGGATTATTTCTTCCGCATCTCATCCAAAGCCTCCGTTGTTCATCCAAAACATCATTTTAGACCTAGTAACAGAGACTTGAGCCGTTGATAGCAGACTAATGCAGTTAATAGCTAAGTTATGAGTGTGTGTGTGTGTGTGTGTGAGAGAGAGAGAGATGTGAGAGTCTGTGCATCTCTCAAAAGTGTTCGGCTAAAACAGTGAAACTTTAAGTTCATTTTCTTCACTAACAGCGCTGCTGTTACCTCGCTTGTGAGAAGTCAAGTTGTTTTTAAGTTGATGTTAAGGATAAAGTGGTCAGAGTAAGTTAGCGCTAGCAACATCAGCGCGTTGTTAATGTCTGAGGGAGAGATTGAGTATGTGTTTGCGGTACATAATAAAACGTATTTTTGTGGCAATACATGGAAATCAGCTGTTGTTTTTATCATATTGATTACTATATTTATTTGTTTGGCCAGTGTCGTTGTGAGTTTTGGTTATTTTGCTGTTCTAAGCATAGACATGTCTCTTTGCCTCTGAAATAATAGAAATGCGAAGTGATATGGAACTGTGATGCGGTCAACTGTGATGCTGCCTGGAACTACGTTCGCCGTGCGGTTCCTTGAAAATAATTGCACACCATAGAACATTCGTCAGCCAATCAGATTCCAGCATTCAACGGCCCGTAGTATAAAGCTGAATAAACAAGCTTTCCATTGATGTATGGTTTGTTATTATAAGGCTAGATACACAACTATTTAAAAATCTGAATCTGAGGGTGCAAAAAATCTAAATATTGAGAAAATCAGCTTTAAAGTTGTCCAGATCAGTTCTTAGCAATTAAGTGCAATTAAGTTTTAATATATTTACAGTAGGAAATTTACAAAATATCTTTAAATATTCTTTAAAAATTTTGACCCATACAATGTATTGTTGTCTATTTCTACAAATATACCTGTGCTGCTGATGACTGCTTCTGTGCTCCAGATCTACTGCTGGTTATAGCCAACACTTTAACAGTATTCTCTTTGTGCCCTCGAAGGACATTCAGTTAAACTCAAACTAAGTGTGACAGTGTAATCAGTGAGAGGTCAGAGGTCACTTTAGTGTCAGACACTGCTGCCACGGAGTGCCCCTTCATGACAACTTGAACTATGACAGTCAGGTCAGGCTAATGAGTGTAATAGTGAGGACTGCTCTGTGATGAGTGTGTGTTTGAGGGTCAGTCCATGACTCCGCACACACATACTTCTGTAACGAGACATGATCTGGTCTGTCTGTGATAGGACTGTCAGCCTCGTTTGTGCAGCTTATTAGTGCTAATGAGCCTCTTCAGCAGCTGCATGAGCAGCACAAAGCCTCTGTTCTACAGCCTAGTCAGATTTCTACACAAGAAGTGTTTTAACTCACCGTAAGCTCCTGACCAGGGCTATGTTTCCTAAAAGAATCGTTAGCCAAGTGTGGTCGCAATTTCTGTCGGTACCAACATAGTTAAAATAAACATTCGCAAACTTGTGTGGTGGGAACTACAGCCTTTGACTGCAGCAATAGACAAAAATACATTGCATGTATCAAAATTATTGATTTTTGTTTTATGCCAAAAATCATTAGGATATTAAGTTAAGATCACGTTCCATGAAGATATTTCGTAAATTTCCTACAGTAAATATATCTAAACTTTATTTTTGATCAGTAATATACATTGCTAAGAACTTCATTTAGACAACTTTAAAGGTGCTTTTCTCAGTATTTTGCACCCTTAAATTTCAGTTATTCAAATGGTTGTATCTCTTTGACTGGTTTTGTGGACCAGGGTCACATATGAACTTAAATAAATGATGTTCTTGGGCACAATAAGCAAGCTAACATGTGTTACAATCTATCCATTTTATGTAGTTATTCAAATTTTACCAAAATATATACATTTCTATATATCTACTGTATATATAGACCATCTATATATCAATATATTTACGTACATATTGTGTTATACTCGTGGGTTGTTTTTCGCTGATTGGCTTGTGTGACACTGTTCCATGCGAATTTCTAAGCGATTGAGGCCATGCCATCTGAAGTCACCCAATTTGCGTTGCACCGGTGTGAATTAGCATCTATTCGCATCCTTACATTGACTTTGTATGAAATCTACTAGTGCTAATTATTAGATGTGCTTTTGGTACGCACACGCAATAAATCAAACATCAAATATAGAAAAATAGTAAAATAGTCATCAGGTGGCATGTTCAACACTGCAGCTAGCTTTTGGATATTCTGATAACAAACTAGTCGATATTTTGCTAATAAAACGATAATGCCAGGAAAATACCATGAGAACTTTATTATGTCTTTATTACATTTTACATCTACGCAGTAAGATGATTTAAAGGTGCTGTATGTCGGATTGACACCGTGTGGTTGAACTAGGTATTGCAGTTCAAATTCAAAATCTTGGAGACGTTTTTTTTATTATCCGGCCCCTCCTACACACGCAGGTTGCCAAATTGAAGACAGCAACTAGAACGAGCACAATGGCGATGGAATGCTCTGTGTTTTTCGCCAGCTGGCAACCCACAGTTTTCAGCATTTAAGTGGGGGGACGAAAACTTTTGGAAAATCATTTAAAATGACTGTGTAGACGGACAGCTTGAAACACCTTCTGTATCCGAATCCATCCATCCATTTTCTTCCGCTTATCCGGGGCCGGGTCGCGGGGGTAGCAGTCTAAGCAGGGACACCCAGACTTCCCCCTCCCCAGACACTTCCTCCAGCTCTTCCGGGGGAACACCGAGGCGTTCCCAGGCCAGCCAAGAGACATAGTCCCTCCAGCGTGTCCTAGGTCTTCCCCAGGGCCTCCTCCTGGTGGGACATGCCCGGAACACCTCCCCAGGGAGGCGTCCGGGAGGTATCCGAAACAGATGCCCGAGCCACCTCAGCTGGCCTCTCTCGATGTGGAGGAGCAGCGGGTCTACTCCGAGCTCCTCCCGAGTAACCAAACTCCTCACCCTATCTCTAAGGTAGCGCCCAGCCACCCTACGGAGGAAACTCACATCATCCCAGCCGCTTCACACTCGGTTGCAAACCGCCCCAGTGCCCGCTGTAGGTCCTGGTTCGAAGGAGCTAACAGGACAACATCATCCGCAAAGAGCAGAGATGAGATCCTGTGGTCCCCAAACCGGACCCCCTCCAGCTCCCGACTGCGCCTAGAAATCCTGTCCATAAAAATAATGAACAGGACCGGTGACAAAGGGCAGCCCTGCCGGAGTCCAACACTTACTGGGAACAAGCCTGACTTACTGCCGGCAATGCGAACCAAGCTTCTGCTCCGGTCGTACAGGGACCGGAGAGCCCTTAGCAAAGGGCCCCGGACCCCATACTCCCGGAGCACCCCCCACAGGACACCGCGAGGGACACGGTCGAATGCTTTCTCCAAGTCCACAAAACACATGTGGACTGGTTGAGCAAACTCCCACAAACCCTCCAGTCTCCTAAAGAGGGTATAGAGCTGGTCCAGTGTTCCACGACCAGGACGAAAGCCGCATTGTTCCTCCTGGATCCAAGGTTCGACTATCGGACGAATTCTCCTCTCCAGTACCCTGGCATAGACTTTCCCGGGGAAGCTGAGGAGTGTAATCCCCCTATAGTTGGAACACACCCTCCGATCCCCCTTCTTAAAAAGAGGGACCACCACCCCGGTCTGCCAATCCAGAGGTACTGTCCCCGACCTCCACGCGATGCCGTAGAGGCGTGACGGCATCCAGAGACTTAAGGTACTCAGGCCGGATCTCATCCACTCCCGGTGCCTTGCCACCGAGGAGCTTCTTAACTACTTCTTAACAACTTCAGCATGGGTAATGCTCGAGTCCACCCCCGGGCCCCCAGCCTCTACTTCCTCAATGGAAGATGCGTCGGTGGGATTGAGGAGATCCTCAAAGTATTCCTTCCACCGCCCGACAATATCCCCAATTAAAGTCAGCAGATTCCCACCCCCACTGTATACAGTGTTGGCAGGGCACTGCTTCCCCCTCCTGAGTCCCTTACTTACAGTTGACAGCTCCGCCCCTCTCTTCACCCGAGTGTCCAAGACATATGGCCGGAGATCAGATGAAACAACCACAAATTCGATCATCGACCTCCGCCCTAGGGCGTCCTGGTACCACGTGTACTGATGGACACCCTTATGCTTGAACATGGTGTTTGTTATGGACAAACCGTGGCTAGCACAGAAATCCAACAACAGAACACCACTCGAGTTCAGATCAGGGGGGCCGTTCCTCCCAATCACACCCCTCCAGGTGTCACTAGCATCGCCCACGTGAGCGCTGAAGTCCCCCAGCAGAAAGACGGAGTCCCCAGTTGGAGCGCTTTCCAGCACCCCTCCCTCTTGGGGTCTCCCAAGAAGGCCGTAGGCACAAACAACAGTGAGAGACCTAACCCTGACCCGAAGGCGCATGGAAACGACCCTCTCGCTTACCGGGGTGAACTCCAACACATGACGGCTAAGCTGGGGGGCTATGAGCAAGCCCACACCAGCCCGCCGCCTCTCACCATGGGCGACTCCAGAGTAGTGGAGAGTCCACCCCCCATCGAGGAGTTGGGTTCCAGAGCCCAAACTGCACGTGGAGGTGAGCCCGACTATCTCTAGTCGGTACCTCTCAACCTCCCGCACTAACTCAGGCTCCCTCCCCCCCAGCAAGGTTACATTCCATGTTCCAAGAGCCAGATTCTGTGTCCAAGGATTGGGTCACAGAGGTCCCCGCCTTCGACCGCCGCCCAACCCACAATGCACCGGCCCCTTACGGTCCGTCCTGCTGGTGGTGGGCCCACGGGAGGGCAGCCCCACATCGCTCCTTCGGCTGGGCAGGGTGGGGCCCCGGCTGTGCTGTACCGGGCGACGTCACACTTTTATCTTTGGTCCTTTCCATAAGGGTTTTTTTGATAATGTACCTCCTTTTGCCAAATTGCAGATTGCTTTACACACACACAAACAAAAACAATCCCATAATGCATAACTGTGACAAGCTCAGTGTAAAAAAGCTGAATTTATTAAAAAAAAAAAAAAATAGCACATAAATTATTAACCTTAAGTATAAAGTAACAACAAAAATATATATATGGGTAGTTGACATACTAATGTGTCCTATGGTGTGACAACAAAAATGTAAAATAAAATAAAAAAAAAGCTCTAACAATGAAAATAAACCTCTCTCATGCTATTTGTAACTCTAAGAATGAAGATACATTTTTCTAATTTTTTTGTTCATTTATTTTTGTAAATTTTTGCTGTCACAAAACAGAACAAAGTCTAATTTTTATGTCAACTTTTTTTATGTTTTATATTTTTTGCTTGTTATAGTATCACGTTATTAGCTTATCAACAT
Source organism: Enteromius mattozi (assembly GCA_032359235.1). NCBI lineage: Eukaryota > Metazoa > Chordata > Actinopteri > Cypriniformes > Cyprinidae > Enteromius > Enteromius mattozi. The sequence continues at coordinate 3,979,479 of JAUMHE010000059.1, forward strand.
ACACCAAATTTTATTAAAAGCACTAGAGAATGTTACAGTGATGTCTTTGTAGGTGGAGTGCTATTTGTTGTTCCCTATGTACAGCGTCACGGTCACTTATGAGGTTCCAGTTGCATAATGCTAGTATAATAAAATTATAATAAATTAGTACTTCCTTGCATTTGTCTTCACAGCTACACGCTGTAAAATATGAAAGAATATCAATTTATTGTTTTCTTTACTCTCCAAATATATATATGAAAAAAAATCTTTATTGATAACCAAGCAATTAATTTAACAAAAGCTGTTTTTCTGTTGTTTATAATACAAAGATTTGGATAAACCAAGGCCACCGTACCTTGTCGTTTGCTGTGGGTCTCATGATAGCGACTCGGTGGTATTGTCTACGCAGCAGTGCTAACACGGCATCAAAACGCCCCTAAAACATTCACATCACAGACAAAAAGCACAATGGCATTTGTACAAATACATACAATTACCACAAAGCCAAAGTGTTGACAGGAAACTTACTTTAATGGGCGTGTACCATTTGTCCTGGGCGGGGGCCTGATATACTGGTGGTGGTCTGGGTGGGGGTCTTTTCACAGGCTCTTCAAACTCCTCCTCTGGCATTTTGACCACAGCATTTTTGGCTTTCGCTAACCGCGTCCCTTCCTCTGTAGAGCCCTTCTCACCCCAGCGAACCTGTGGATGATGTAAGCTTCAGTGTATTTCCGTACAACCTCTGTTTTATGTTTTTTTGGATTGCATTTGATTGTTAATCCACCTCCATCCGTGTGATGCCCCCAGGCCCTCTGCCGCCGTAATAAGACGCATCCACTGTAGGCCATTTCTTCTTCGGCAGAGGGTCCTCCTCAGGTTCCTGTAAGATACAGACCATACTTTTCAGGAAATCGTTAAATCGTTTAAATTTCAAGCCCCTATGTACTGTACCTACAGGTTCTGGGCGTGGAGGAGGAGGGCGAGATGGGGGTGGATCTCTGATTACCTGTCACAGGAGTAGAAAACAGTGCTTATAAATAGTAATATACATGTTATATATAGGAAATAGCACCAGATGTATGTATAGTGCTCACCACCATACAGCAGAGAGGCCAGAACCACCAGAGCACAATTAAACCCAACAGCACCAGCAGCACCAGGATGATGATCACTATCACTATCCCATCAGACTAGAAGAAATAAAAAACACCTGATTGATTTAGAATCATGAAAGTTGTGTAAAAATGTTGTGTACAGTTACCTTTATTCAGCAAGGAGGCATTAAATGATCAAAAGTGACAGAATTTTTATATTTTTTAATCTTTCAGTTAAATTCTGCTCTTTTTAACTTTCTATTTATCAAAGAATCCTGAAAATATTTTACAGAATTTTACAGATATTTCTTGAGCGGTAAATCAGCATATTAGAATGATGTGACACTGAAGACTGGACTAATGATGTTGAAAATTCAGCTGCGCATCACAGAAATAAATTATATTTTACAGTATATTCAAATAGAAAACAACTCATTTAAATTGTAATAATATATCACACAATCACTGTTTCTGCTGTATTTTGGATCAGATAAATCATTGGTGAGCAGGAAAGCTTTCTTTTCAAATATTATTATATTTAATTTAAATATATCTGAAATATATTTAAAAACATATATTGCATGGGAAAAACCTAAGCAAAAATTAGAAATTAAAAACTAAAATAAAATAATTATAAATAGTAAAATTACTTAATAAAAAAATAAACTAATACAAATACAAATAAAAAAGAGTTATCTATTTTTTAAAAAAAAAAAAATCACACACACACACACACACACACACACACATATATATATATATATATATATTTTTTTTTTTTTTTTTTTTTTTAAATGTAAAAAAGCTGAGTTATTTGTTTTTGCAAATAACTCCTCTATATAAAATATTGAAATATATAAAATACATTATATATATATATAAACTAAAATAACACTGACACTGTATTACAATCCATTGTTTCAACATGCAATAAAAAACTATAACTGTTTATTGTGATATTTATCAACCTTTTTGGCAAATGTATGTATTAATACATTTGTTTAGTTAAAAACTGTATTGTGTACTTACACATGTAGTGGCATATATTGTGATTGGACTGGAAATGAAAGACTGGCCGTTATTCAGACTAATGAGCACTTCAAGGGAGCTGGTAAGAAAGGGAAAGTCTGTTATTACATGATTAAATGCCAGAGGCGGAGCATGTACAAGTGTTCTTTTTAAAACAACAAGGCAAATGTTTTTTGAAAAGTCTCTTTCATCTGTTAAAAACTAACTTGGCCATGACGCAAAAAAGTGACGGTTTGTTTTGCATGTCTCTTTAAGGCAGCGCACTACGGCAAACAAAAATGTCCTGTCGTCACACACGCTGCTTTGTTTCAGCCCTGCACTGAGCCTGCTCCTTATCAGTTGTCTATTAGCTAAGCTATAAACAGAAACCGAGATAAAAACCCAGGGGAAAAGATGATGAACTCGTTCCCTATGCATGTGGGCCTGTAACAGCTGTGGCTCTGAATGGAGAGCCACTGTTCTCCGACTGAAGCTGGTCCAATGCCACTTACTGTCCGACCTCGGTCAACACTGGCGCTGGACACAGCACGTAATTATCCTTCACTGCACTCGGCTTCTCATCTAGAAGAAAGAGAGAGCAGCATGAGATTGCCATAAAATGCCAAACGCAGCCTGAAGCACAGAGGCCTTATTTAAGGATGTGGCTGCATGAGACTTCCCATCGGCTAAAAAGAGCAAGAGCCTCTGGAGGCCATGCTGAGTTTAGGACCGCTCAAATAATAATAACTTTGTGGTTTAATGTGCTATTTATTCATGTGCTGAATGGGGAGGTGAATTATATGGCTTGTATTTTCAGGCGTAACTTAACATCTTGTTGTGTTTATAACAGAGGGAATGCATTCAGTGGCTTACTGTAGGGATCCTGTTGATTAACAGATAATGTGCAGACCACACCCTCTGAGGTTCTTCCCTGCGTGAATCCCCTGCCTCGCAAAACAATGTTGAAGGTTTCTAAAACACAGTGTTTTGCACTGAAATTAGTCATGGTTATATGTAATAAAGGTTTTTTAAAAATCAAGTTTGCATAGACCTTAAGGCTGCATTCACACTGCAGGTCTTCATGCCCAATTCTGATTTGTTGACTCTACCCAAATTTTTTGACTTTTAAAAGTGACCCATATCCAGTATCTGCATTCATGCTATATGCTCGGTGTTGACCAAGAAACAGGGTTGCCAGGTCTGCAAAGCAAAACCAGCCCAAATGCCCCTTATTTGTGGAATGCTCTTCCCCAGGACATTCGTAATAGCGATAGTTTTCGCACTTTTAAATCTCGTTTTAAAACTCATTTATTTAAACAGGCTTACTTTGATTGCATGTATGTGAATCAATGTTTATCGTATGTGAATTAATGTCATCGTTGATCACTTTATTTTTCTGGTGTTGCATGAACGTGATTGGTTAGGGTATTAGAATAAGATGATCTGATTGGCGGGGAATATCCCAGTAATGCCAAATCTGCTGTTTTACCATGAAATTGGGCTACTTTTACAGTATTGTCGTTTTAAACTATTTCAACGGAGAAAAAATGTGATTGACCTAGTTTTGGGCTATTTTTTAATAGCAGTTGGGTTTTGCTTCACAGACCTGGCAACCCTGGAATATCCGATCTGTCCACTTCCAATACATTGCATACACAAATGCATGTATCTAATTCATATTAGATTTTTTTCAATGAATATCACCATCCATGTGCTTCTTTCATGCTTACATATTTGTGGGTCATATCTGATCTGTGAAAAAAAAATGAAATTGGGTCACTTCAACCATAAATGCGGACTTAGACATACCATTCACGCAAATGCTGGAGGGCTCAAGGTTAAAAATCTCTACACAGGATTTCTTTAAAATCTGTAAACACAAATACAAGTCAATTAGAAGGCAGCATACAAACCGCGTGTAAGAAAAGCACTCTTTGTTTGTGGTAAACCTCACCGAATTTACAATGTTTCTGAGGGCCTGAAAGCCTTCCACAACAGGAAACACTTGATCTTTGCTGTCTGCAATATCTGTAAGCTATGAAAACACATGGCATATCATGTCAGAAATGAGTTTTCTTTTCATAATATCACTTCACTGTAGCTGCCAAGTCTTAAAGCAATCTTGCTACCATTTCCCAAGCCAGAGTCGATCTCTTGCTAATGTAAAACGGGCCGGATATGTGCTCTGCTGAATGCAATTACACTCAGCACTACCCGGACAAGCTCATCCAATAACATCAATATAAAGGATCTCTCTGTTCCACTAATGCTGTTACTAACGCACATGAAAAAACAATATCGTCATGACATCAACATTCCCGTGACAGTGATGCACCAACAACTAATCAACTACAATAGATTACAGAATGAATACAAAATAGATTTTTTTACATGTTCTGAAGATAATTTGTGTGAAACCAGTCCTGCTAGGGTTTCTAGCTGATTGCTTAATGATCCAAGTCAAAAAAGTCCACTTCCAAGTTTATGATATTGTAGTCTCTAGATATAATGTACAATGTAAATCAATGGGATTTTCTGTGTTTTTGTTATTCAGTAGGTGACTGTACATCGTTAATATAGGCTGCAGCAGTCTTACCTGGTTTGCATCAAAGTCCTTCACACCAACACAGTATATCCGAGCACCATACTGTCTCGCCTGATCAGCCTGAGAAAGTGATGGGGGAAGGTGGAATATATCTCAACATTTTATATCAGTTCAAACATGCAATAGTTTCCATGTAAATAAATGCTTATGCAGTATTAATGAGTTATGCTGCTTTACCTCTTTCACAGCAAGATCCTGTGGATAGACCTCCAGCTTCCCATCAGTCAGTGCAATAATGATGCTGGATGCTCTTGCACCCTGGGTAGTCATTTGTTCCAGTACCTAAAATGTTTTATTTGTTATGATCTCTGACATATATATAGGAGCAAAAAAAGATGGCGATGAGACATCATCTTACCTTTATAAACCCCTCGTGCATGTAGGTATCACCAGCAGGTCTGATCTTGCTCAAACTTTGCAGACCGTTATCAATAGCTGCCCTAAACACCCAGGCGAATACATCAGCTTTCTGCTTTTTATGTGGATTTAAACAAACAATATTACTGTATGACTGAATGAAATGCACCTGTCTCCAGTGAGAGGCAAGATCACTTCTGCACTAGAGGAAAAGACTATAAAGGACACTCTCATTTTCGGGCTGAAGGAAGTAGAAACAATCAGTTAGGAAGTATAAAATCTCAAATTTACTCTGGGTGGGTAAGAAAATGATATGTTTTCTGAAAGAGCTTGCTTCATAGGATTGGTGTAAATGACTACCGTGACACGATTTGAGGTTGACCATTGTGATATAACTTGCATTAACTAGGTCACCGTACCACACACTAATTCAAACATACATTTTACACAGACTGAAGTTGAATATAGTAATCTACAATTAAGTTTATATTTAGTTCCACACATGTGCAAGAGCTTGAAACTCGGACAAGTGGTTCGTCTCTGAAACTCTATCACCCCAGCAATAGCTTTTCTATTTGTTAGTTGGTTATAAAAGAAGCAACTTTCTTACCTTACAAAACGATTAGTCAGTTGTTCCACAAACCCATAGATCTCCATCCAGTTATCAGACACACTGCCCGACCTGGAATGATTATGAACATTTGGTGCATTACAAGATAAACAGGGCCATATAAGGGCTCCTGAGAGCTATGCAGGAAAAAAAACACTGTAGGCTACCTAAAAATACCAGGACTGTTAATGAGCTCATTGGAGTTATTTTATTGATCATATTTCAGTCAGATAAGTGCAAGCAGAAAGAAAGCGAGAAAGAGAGGTGTGCGCGTGCGTTTGCACGTTTTATAAACATAGACTCTTTAGACATATAGAGTATAAACTCACCGATCCAAAACAAAGTATAAATCAAAGGCTCCGTGGCAGGACCCATCTTCTCCTTTCCCAAAGGAAGTCAGGAGAGAGACGCAGAAAAGTTGGAGGACCCAAGCGGCTTTAATGGCATGATCGCTGTCTCCTCTCATTCCTATCATGTGCGGCGCGTTGTTGTTGTTATGGGAACACGTCAAACCCGGCGATAGAAATGCAGCTGACGCGCGCGGGTTATTTCACTCCTGCATGACGCGCACCATCGAGCAATAACACTACCTTTAAACGACACTCCTGCTGCGGGTTTCAGAAACTGTTATTCATTTGGTCTCATTTTCTAGCATCCATGTTCTCCACTCCAGATTCATTTCATTCCGTGAAGTTCTCCTTTGCGCTGCACATGAACGCTTTATTGAGTGCGCATGCGCGGAATGTGGAGTTGCGCTCCTTATACAACAGCGTGCGAGCTTAAAAGAACAGGGATCGGTTTGTTGGGACAAAAGAGCACGATAAAACGAATATAAACGAACTGAAAGGCCTTTGGCAGCAGTAGCAGAAGGGCGCTGGCTTTATGCGTTATTCATACAACTTTTGAGCTTGGAAACTTTTGAAACGTTTTCTAAAAAGGTAACAGGTATATAAATAAATTGACACAAAAGTGTTGGACCTGTAATATACTGCATTGAATTGAAATATTTTGTTTTCCATTAATCAAGAGACATCATGCCACCTGATCTTATTTTATACTATAGCCTAGCCTAGAGAAATATACTAACATTTATATGAAATAGGCCTACATTTATTTAACGCCATGTATATTACAAATACATTTAAATATTTATATTTTTATCATACAATCCTCATCAGAAGTGACATTACAAAACATTTTAAGAAATGTGCATTGTGCACAAGTAGCCTACTCCAAATAAAGTTTATTATCATTTTAATATCAGTAAATATCGAACGATGTGTCAGTGAATATGTTAATAGATTCCAACTATATAGTATGAAATAAATGTAATATATATATATATTTCTTACAAAATATAAAAATTTCAGTTTACTTTTAAAGTAGAACTTACTTTTTTAAGAACAAAAAAAGTACTTGAATTAAAATTTGTTGACACACGACAAAAAAAAATGATATATATATATATATATATATATATATATATATATAGCTATATACTACAATATTCAGCTGAAATTATAAATGCCATAACCTGTGGGTTTAAAAGGCAGTGCATTGCCGAAAAGACCTTTTCCTTTATAATCAAAAGTCAGTAGAGTAGATAATAGCCTGCAGTCATAACACGAGTCAGATTCACTCCTGAACGCTGGTGATATGACAGTAATGCGCTCATCTTAGCGATCTCAGGTCAGACATTTGAGCTGAAGATCAGTGCTCAGGAATCAGCCACACTTATCCACGATGAGCGACACTAGCTGTGTTTCCATCCAAAGATTAAAATTACACTTATGCGCAAAAATACTGCATAAAAAACATATGCGAATAAAACACCGTTTCTATCCCTCGAGTCTAAGAGAACAAAATCCTCACTTCCTAGTAAACTGGCACTAAATATCACTAAGAATATAGGAGAAGCCACTGAATATAATAATTTTCATATATAAATGAGTTGCACCTCGGAGCGAGCAGATGAAACAGGCCTGTGCGGTCACAGTTATCCCGTCTCACCGCGCAAAGTCCCATGACCTCTTCGATGCGCATGGAGGAATTTATTCGGTAAATGTGTTTCCATCTTTTTTCACGCGCTATTTTATTATCGGATAATAGGGTACTACTCAAATGCACTTTTAGAATTTATGTGCATCATGGCGTTTCCATCTTGCGTTTTTTTAATGCGATATTCTAAGATATGCATAGAAGTATGTGGATGGACACGCAGCTGACCCGGAGCGATATAGAGAGCACGGACGGAGCCGGACAGGTCAGGAGGATCGGGGCGGAGTCTCGTCACTGTCTCGCGCAGATAAATGATTGCGTTCATAACTCATCACTCAGAGCATCTGTATCAGGACTCACTCCAAGACACCGGCAGCGGAGAGGATTTTACATGCTGAAGGTTAAAATGGTAAGCTGCGTTCATCATGATAATGATAGCTCTATTCAAAAACACAGAAAGTGAGCTGACTTTCAGATTGCTGTCTCAGGGTCCAGAGGAAAGCATCCTGAGCCTCATCTCTCGAGCCGTGCCTGCAGGAGCTGTGCTGGGTCCATGTGCTCCGACACACACCTCCCTCTGGGACAGAACAAACACCGCCCATGGGCTGCAGGTAAATGAGACGCACAGACCGGGCTGGTTACAGGGAATATTTACTAGAATGAAATTTAATTTCTGTCAGTGTGTTTAGAACATAGACTTTAAGGTCTTCGCTGCAAAGAATCTATTGAAATTTTCACAATTTGTTCCTGTAGGAAAAACAGTATGAACAAGCAGAAACAAGTATTTTTGGGAATTGCTTGTTATATATAACATAGTGCTGTTAAACGATTAATCGCAATTAATGGCAACCAAAATAAAGGTTTTTATTTACATAATATATGTGTGTGTACTGTGCATATTTATTACAAAAACACACACATACAGTGTATATCTTGAAAATATGTACATGTATATACATTTATAATCTTATATTTTATATTCTATATAAATATTTAACATATAAATATAACATATCTCTTAAATATATACATGCATGTGTTTGTATTTATATATGCATAATAAATATACACACAAAAGAAAATGTTTTATTTTGGATGCAATTAATTAACAAGAACATAAACAATAAATAAGAACATATTAAGCACAACTTCCCAGGACCTGACATTAATAAAACATACTATTCGAATACAATCTTCCTGTTTTTTACAAGTAGTGCTAGTCTAAATGTATGTCCTGCAAAAACATAATGATATGAAATTTAACTTTCAATACACCATACAAATCCACAGCTGGCGAAAATCTGAATTTGTTTAAAAGTAATTTTAACAGTAGAAAGATATAGTCTTTGTGGCCACTTTAACATGTACCTCCAATTTTGGCTATTATGCAAATAATTATTGTTGAAGGCTATTGCATTCATTTTCACTTGTTCTTTTGCATCGTTCAGATGGACCCAGCAATGTCCAGCAGATGTCTGCAGATGATTCAGTCAGCCAGAAACGCCGAGGAGCACAATCTAGAGGCTTATATGAAGAACGGACATCTGTTTTTCAGAGCCATAAAGGATATTCCTGAAAACACAGAGCTTTCAGTTTGGTATAGGAGAGATCTAGCCAAAGTGCTCGGCCTCAGCACAGAGCAAAAGAGCACAAAAGGTTTGAATGCATTATATATTCATATAATCACATTATATAAATGAATGAATCAGTAAAGTGAATAATTCAATGACTCACTAAGACAGTCGCTTGCTTCATGAATACTTTAGTGTTTATGAACGAATTGGATGAATGAATGATTCAGTGAATCACCTATACATGTTTCATTACCAAATGAATTAATGTTTTTGAATTTGATCTAAAATAATGTCTTTATCAGTTAAAAATGATCAATTATTTCAAAAACTGTTGTAATGACCCATTTTAGAAAACTGTAATTACATATTTAAAAAAACAAACCATAAAAAATAAAGCACATGAATCTGTTGAATTCAGTGATTCACATATGTTTGTTTGTTTTGTTTTGTCACTCAAAAATGAACGAATCAGTGTTTTGGAACGAAACCATTAAATGAATGATTCAGTGACTTTCTGCCAATACATAAATGTTTCACATAATGTAAAATGACTTATTTGATTTCTCTTTTAGGTTTAATTTGCTCTGAATGCAAGCAGAGTTTTCTCTCTGAATTCCCTCTGTTGGCACACAAGAGATTTTTTTGCATGAAGAAACCAACAAGTTTCTTGAAGAAAACCACCATCCCAGAAATTCAAAGTAGCAAACCTGCCACAAACTTCCACAATTTAGCACGAGAGCTGGAGAACTGCAGGAAACATCGTTCCACAGATGCAAAGAGCCCTAAAAGAAGACGCTCTCTCGAATCAGACACAGACCAGAGCGATGGCGAACCGTCGTCTTTTGATGGAGATGAAAAGGTATTCGTGAAAAGGTTTTGTGTTAAGGAAGTGAATGGATGTTCCAGTGGAAAGTCTTTCAGCGAGGGCCAGGATTCTCCATGCAGCCAACCTCAATGCCATGACGACTTCACAACAGACCCAGACGACCAGGATTCAAAGTCTAGTGCTAAACTGAAAAAGTCTGCGTTCACACGAGTGTCAAACAATGACGAGAACAAGACAAGTGCGTTTACACAACCTCCTCCTCGTATCCCGCCGATGTCAGCCAGTATTACCCATGACCTGATCGCTAACCAGACACCTGTCCTCCCCAGCATCCTCCCGCTCCACTTCCACAGCTCTGCTTTACTAAACAAGGATCCTCCAAAACATCTGGCTCTTGCTCCCAGCGCAAACCTGTGGCCCAGGACCTCTCATCTGCTGCTGACCCCGTCTCTGTCTCCTCTTGGGCTGTCCGTCCAGAACTGGTGCGCTAAATGTAACATTTCTTTCCACATGACATCGGACCTGGTGCAACACATGAGGTGCCACCACAAGAGAGCGCTGTCCGGTGAGAGAGAGCCCAGGCACAGGGACGAGAAGCTGAAGTGTCCCGTATGTCACGAAACCTTCAGAGAGCGTCATCACCTGTCACGTCACATGACCTCGCATACATGAGTGCTTATATATATATATATATATATACAGTAGTCAACATTTGAAGTGGATCACAAAATTCATCAATGTTGTCCTAAAACAAGAATGCATTTCGGATTTAGGTTTTTGATGAAAGGTTTTCATCCACTGTATTTATATATATACACATACATACATAAAAAAGAGATTGTCTCTTACATTTTTTTTTTTCCCTAGAAGTATCTAAATAAGCATTTTAAAAAGTGTAAAAGCTTAAAAAACTAATGTATATTGTCATTGTCATAAACATTGTTCACATCTTCAGGGATGGTGGAGAGGCATCAATATTTCTTTTATATCATATAAATGTTTGAGAAAGCTTATTCAGGTCAGAATTATGATAAATTATTTGGGAAATGTGTAAAAATCCAGTTGTTGTTTGTTTTATATGAAACACTGTATTTTACTTGTGGTGCCACTTTGTAACGCACTATATTTAAAAAATAAATAAACGCCCTTCGAAAACATCAATTACTTGTGCTGTCAGAAACATATTTGATGTCTTCATCTATTTTATTACACATATTGTATATAATTTCATATATATATAGTAGTCAAAATTTTAAAATTTGAACATTTGAAGTGGATCAAAAAATAGGTAATCAAACTTTTTTGCCAATTTTTGTCAACTACCCGTATGTGTGTGTGTATATTTGTATTTATATATACGTCATATACATATTTTATGATGTAACCAATAGCTTTTAAACTGTATAACAGCATTAAATTATAACTATTATATTTTTATTTTGTGTGAAATAATCATAAGCCAAAAAGATTATTGGATTAATTTAAATGGTTCAAAGTTGTAAAGGTTATCTATATTGGTCACCACGTCGTAGCAGAAATACTAGTTTGGACACTAGGTGGCGCAAGAGTACTTGTTTATTTGCTATCCATCTCTGTATAGCACATCCTATTAACAGAACACAGAAATTAGAAAATAAAATAAAACAAACTCGGTACAAATGACAAAAAAAGTCAATGAAAAAACCCAAATCTCAGCTTAATTCAGAGATCCTTTATAGGAAAACATATACACAGATCACATGAAACTATAATACACATAAAAATATATCTTTTTTTTAATATTGTAACAAATGTTCAGTACACAAACTATTAACACCACTTACCAAAAGCAAAAAACAAAACAAAAAGTAATAGTAGAACAGGTCAGCCAGCGACAAGCTCTTGATTCACCCAGGAGATCTATAGCATATTTATAACACATTTCATTAAGGTACTTGAGGTAAATGAGATGAGTATGTTTCCTTTAGCATAGTGTTACAGTCACAATGAGAATCCAGCCTCAATTTCACCAATGAAACAACAGAAACGTGTAACGAGTAGAAAAGTCCTTCAAAGTCTTCAGTGCCATCAGTCCTTGTGTTAGAACACGATCCTGGATTCACGTTCACATTCTACTGAGGGACGACCTACAGCAACGACAAACACACAGCGTTCATATACAGTAGAGCCTAGTCACTGTTGTTTAAGAAGTACAAGGGTTTTCAGAGAAGTGTTCAGACCTGAGTGAACGGCGCGTGTCTCTCTCCAAATTGTTCTCAGGACCTTCACTCTCATATGAAGCGAGCTGGAGCTCTGAAATACAACACATACATTTATTCCACAAACCTGATTAACTCACCAAAACCACTAGAAATACTGCTGACACTTTATTCTAACATGACATGAGCTTACTATAGTAAGAACAGGAAATCATGCAAAATTACTAGCAACTAACCCTAAACCAAACCCTGCAGTAAGTGCATGTAGATCATTAATATCACTCAATACTTATTCGGAATTACACTGTAATGATGTTACCATAAAATAAAGGTGAAATATTTATTAAATTAACTAAAAAACAAACAGGTGACGTAGTATTAATACCGAATTACGATTGGTCCTTTTTTGCAAAACACCTACAGCCATTCCAGCATCTATTTCTCTGAGTGTAAGTAGAAAGCATGGCTCACCATCTTCACTGAACACTGGTGTGCTGATGAGATACTGCAGGGTTTTCCTGTCCCTCTCGAAAGGACACATCACCTGCCTCCAGGACAGAAACTCGCTCACTTGCTTGGCCAGCTCCCAAAATTTCTGTAAGACAAGTAAAGAAAAACTTTTCAAGCTACTAGATAACCAAGTGATATGGTACTAGAGAGTATTAGATGTGGATTTACCTCAAAATTGATCTGGCTGTTAGGCAATCTGTTGACACAGCCTTCATTCAAGAAGTAGATATCCTTTATGAACAAGCTGAAGAACGGGATAACAATCTGAAAGACAAGAACAGTGAATTCAAACGTGCAGGTGATTCACAAGTCTTACAATTAATTAAAGTTTTGCATAAAACTTAGTGCTGTCAAACGATTAACCGCATCCAAAATAGGTTTTTGTTTACATAATATAAACAAAAACTGTGCTGTGTATATTTATTATGGATATATAAATACAAACACGTTTCTATATAACTAAAAAAAAATAATGTAAATGCATGTAAATACTTCCAAAATACATGCTGTATGTGAGTGTATCTATATACATAATAAATTTACACAGTACACTCATATATGTAAACAAAAACTTATTTTGGATGTGATTACTTGTTTGATAGAACTGATAAAATGACAAAACAGTACAAAATTACCATTTCTTGGCTTGTGTGTGCTGTACTAGACCTCTGAGTTGCTCCCCGCAGTGCAGTGCGGTAGTTGTAGAAGTTGCTCGATGGGTCCATTTGGTGCTAAAATACCAAAACAAGCAGCAAAATTAACTGTGTGCATGGAAAAACATGCCTAGTTTAAAACATCCATACATGGTGTCAGTCTAAAAGCCTTGTAATAAGACGACAATTGTAATTTTTCTAATGTAATTCCTTTCTAAATAAACTTCACTTTGCAAATCACTATGTTATTGTGACAAATTTGCTTATTTGTACGGTGACAGAGAAATGGGGCAGATCATTCTATCTCAATGTTTCCATTTAAAAAAAAAAACCAAACAACTTTGTTGAGATGCTAACCTTCAGACAACATACTTGAGATAAGCTATTACAAGCTAAATATAATGTAGAAACTTGAATGTTCTGTAAAGCTGCTTTGCAAAAATTGCAAAAAAATTGTATTTCCAAGTTCAAATCATACAGCGATCTCATGGTGTGTACAAACCAAATGCAAATCTAATTATATGAGTGAGTAGAGTACATAGAAAGTCAATGAAAAGATGGGCGTCTTCCACGCAAGTTGAACATTTTCAAATCAAGCTGAAAATTTGCATAACACTATTGCGTAAACCAATCAGCAAAGAACTCATTTGTCCAGTTGTATCAGAATTTTTATCCCTGCAAATGATGCATAAAGCAAAAATTAACTGCGTTAGGTGTGCAGACACCATTAGTTTGTTGGAGTAATGTCCTTACCACCAGGATGTCAAACTTGTCCGTGTTGACTTTATTCCAGGTTTTCTTCAGTCTGGACACAGGGTTCATGTTCATCCCAGCTACACAGTAAAACATTGTTAATAATGTGAAATCAACTCTCAAACCATGACTTTAGTTAACGACAATGTAAATGAATATGTGCTCACTAATAATGGCCATTAATGAGTTGAAGTTGCCGATGTTGAAGCATTCCTGTGCCACGTCTATGAAGAACTCCAGCACTCTTGCTCTGTGTTTCTTCTTCACCGGCTGAACACAAACCAGCAGAGGGCAGCATAGCGTCAGGGATTGCAAATATCAACAGGTTTTGCTTCAGGACATTATTACATTGGAAATAAAGTAGCAAGCCACCGCCTTCGGATCGTTCAAAAATGAACCACACAGACTCAGTATTATACAAGTGATGGCGCGGTTACACAACTTTGACGTCAACAACAGCAGATAAGATTTTCGCCTGCTTTATTCCCAAAATAGATGAAAGGTGTGCTCACCATGCAAATTTCTGTGGCTATCAGGTAGCTCAGTCTGTTGAACCATTCGATGTAAGCCTCCAGATTGCTCGCTTTTCTTTTGCTGAAGAAACTCTGAGGGACAAAAGTTCAAGTGTCATTGACATAATCAAGCTGCTTCTTTATCTGTGGCCATTCTGTTTCCATTTACAGTGTGTTACGTAATCTCTGACTACAGCTGTGTGACCGGCTTACCTTATGGTTGTCCGAGGGTCTTTTCTGAGCAAACGCTCGAACAAATTCCTCAGGGCCAATATAACTGAGTCTCTCCTAGAAAACACGACAGGAGACTTGAAGTACTAGTTTATCTGGTAATAAAAATGACTCAAAACGTACTCTCAGGTCATCAATGTAGATGAGCTTATCTCTTCTCCTGTACATATTTGGAGAAATAGCATTATATCACTTTCTTACTAACGGATGCTCTACAGTGAATGGGTGCCGTCAAAATAAGATGATAAAAACATAATCCACAAATAATCCAGTCCATCAGTTAATGTCTTGTGCAGTGTCTGAAGACAACAAATCCATCATCAGGATGTTTTTAACTTTAAATCATTGCTTCTGGCTAAAATGCAAGTTCTCGATCAATAACACTGCATCTGAATGAGAAGAGAAATACGCACTTAAAGGAATAGTTCACCCAAAAAATTATAATTCTGTGATCATTTACTCCCCCTCAAGTATTTCCAAACCTACACAAAGGAAGATATTTTGATGAAAGTTAGTAACCAGGCTGTTTTGGGTCACCATTGACTTTTTTCCTACTATATGAGTCAACGGTGACCCAAAACAGCCTGGTTACTAACTTTCATCAAAATATCTTCCTTTGTATTCAGCAGAACAAATAAATTCATACAGGTTTGAAACTACTTGAGGGTGAGTAATTGATGACAGGATTTTAAAATTTACTCCTTTAATTGATGAGAGTGGTGTGGATTGTGATGTTTTTAAATCAGCTGATTCTGACGGCACCCATTCACTGTTGGGCAAGTCACATAATGCTACATTCTACATATCTGTTCCCCATTAATAAACAAGCTCATCTACATGGTGGCTGGCCTGATGGAGAGTAATTTTGAGCCATGTTTTATGTTTTGGTGAACTCTTTCGAGGTGCAGAACATCAATGCTGACAGCCAATCAGATTGAACCGTCACTCACCATCTCAATGTGTGTCAGCTGTTGGGCGAAGACGAAAGGGTCATCGCACAGGTTCAGAACGCACTCTTCTCTGCGTACTAACTGCTGCTTGGACTTGAGGACGAGTGGTCTGTCCATGGCAGCCGCGGCGCTGGATGTTGCCAGAGACTCTTCGTACTGTCCGAGGGAGGTCAGTTTGCGTAGGAGGCGCTGAATGAGTCTCTGCATGGCCCTCCGTGAGAGCTAGTCAAAAACAACACAAGCATTTCCTACGTCAGCATTATAATACCCATTCATGTCTGTAGCCAAAAACAACATTTGGTAACTGTAAGCTGTTGTGTTGATATCACAGCTTGAGAAAAAGGAAATACGTCAAAGGGTTTGAAGCCAAACTGTGTACATGCAAATCCAAAGCATTTGCATTTGGCTTCAAATCCATGTCATGTTGTCCAATATATATATATATATATATCGATATATCCATGCAAAAGCTGTCTCGAATTCAGCCATATGTCATTATTTATTCAACTTAGCTCAGAAACAACCAATAACATAACATGATGCAATCATGATGTCTGTGCTAGATCATCATCTCTGCTGACCTCATCTCCAAAGGCCAGACGATGGGTCATCTCTTTGAGGCTGCGCATCATGCGCTCATCCCTGAAGTCGTACGGAAAGGTCTCAGTCCATTCTGTGAGCAGCTGCACGATTTTCGGTGCTATTTCCCGTATTCTTTTCTGTTGAGTAAAGACAATTTAGCACCGAATCATCTACAGTTTGCTATAAGATCCCTAGTGAAAAAGTAATACATTTATTTCATACTAAGTATAGTTCAAATCTATTAACATATTTACTGACAGATAACTTATTAACTTTTAATTAAACTTTATGTGGAGTATTACTTGTGCACAATGCAAATTTCTTATTAATAAGCCTAAAATGTGTGTTTATGTCACTTTTAATGAGGATTGTGCAATATTGCTCTTTAAATGCTAAAGTGTACCTACAGTATATTTGCAATAGTTTCACTTTAACACAAGCAAATATACTAAATGTCTTTAACTGGACTTCAGCACAATTAAAGTGCATTAAGTACAAAATGAGTTTAGTATCCTAAAAGTACAATTGCATGGTATATTATTAAGTATATATATATTTTTTAGTATACTGAGCATGAAATAAATGTATTTCAAATACATTTAGGTATATTTATTTTTCACTAGGGATAGTAGCTATTGGGGACAACTATTAGGAACTAAAAGCTATTAACTACTAAAAATGTGTTTACTAAAATCTGGACAGTCGTGCAAAACATTTCACTACATGTTATAGTATGCATAATTATGTATGTGACATAAAATTTGAATTTGATCTGACATTTCAAATACTTTTTTAGTAAAGTGAATTGTTTAAACTGGCAATTAATAATTATTTTAATACACAAAGAAAACAATAAACACTGAATAAATCACACACACACATTTCTAGCATGCCTTGGGGTTAAGATCCACACAAATATTACATTTTTACTTTTAATAGTTACTTTCTGGTGCAATAAATGTCTAAAGTAGTTTTCGTCTTGCCAAAGATACTATAGAAAATGTATTTGAATGATTCAACAAACTAATTTAAAATAATAATTGATGCATACTGAAACAGTTTTGAAAAATGATTATTCAACTAAAAATTTAAATCTTGTTTTTTGAAAACAAACAAACAAACAAACAAAAAAAAAAAAAAAAAAAATATATATATATATATATATATAGAGGAACTGCAATAATTTGGTTACCAAAACTCTTTAGGGTATCTTCCTATATGCTCAACAGAAGACAGACTCTCATACAGGTTTGAGGCAGAGCAAATGATGACAGAAAATGAATAAATTAAAGGGATAGTTCACCCAAAAATATTCTATGAACCCAAAGATTTAAACCCCTAATGGGAGTGATTTGTTTTTGACGTGTTTGCGGATAACTTGGCACATTAAAATAGAATTGATTCATGAATTGTCACACAGGTGTGTGTGTATCGGCTATTTTAAAAATGATTCAAACGTGGCCACAACCGTTTCATTATGCATGACTCTTTTGAATCTTTTGTTCAAGTGTTACATAATTCGAATGCGTTTTTGCGCTGATGCCAGACTTATTCAGTCATTTGTTATGAATAATCTTATCTTTTGGTTTGTTTCCACCGAGTACCTTTCACTGGGAAACTCTGATTAATTCACTGGATTATCCAAAAACAGACATTACCACATGGTTATGCAATACATCTGAGTTATATCTCCAGAGAAGGTAACGTTGCGGTGATGGGAAATGACTCACGTGGTGATTTGAGATTATTACCTTATCTGTCTGTGGGTCGCCAACCCTGTGATGGTCCACACAGAGGTAACACACTCGAGACATGAGCTCGAACGGATGCAGGAAGAGACGGGAACTTAGCAGGAAGGTGAAAATGTAGGATCTCTGAAAAACGACAGGAAAATCTCACGCGTCAATCAAACGCTGACATTTACCATGCAACTAATCATTATCACAGCGAAGCCTGTGTGCTTACGTCAGGGTAATAGTCCACAGTCGGGACTAAGAGCTGTATCAGGGCCTCCAGAGAGCCAGACACAAGCTTATTATCACGGTAATGCAGGCCCCCATAGTTCTCCTCCACAGGTTGGCGGTGGCTGTGGCTGCTGCTGTAAGTGCTAGGGTTGAATTTGCTCGAATATGGCGTTGTCTGTGGCATTTTGGACCTGCGGATGAAAACATTAGTCAGCCGGTGGGAAAGTTGCATAGCAGCATCCCTCTGAAACAAGGTGTGAAAAGAACACCCACCACCAGATGAACACGGCTACAGGCGAGCAGTCGGTAGAAAGTGCCTCCATTTGACAAAAAGTTGTTTAGAAACAACAACACGCTTGAAGAAACATATCTGAATTGTTTATCCTTGCCCTGCCCAATGATTAATAGATGACATTATTTTAATGAGCCAGAAGAGTGTTTTATCAAACATTTAGCCGTCAGATTTCTTTTTACAATCCATTCTATGCTTATGAACTTTCAACTTCAATATTAGCGGAACCTTATCATAGACAACCATGTTTAACCTGGTAACTGTCACTTGCTAAATGGTGGTAAAGGCACTAGTTAGTTAGTTAGGCATGCAACATTTTTGACAACACGGTTTGGACCCTGGACAGGACTCAGAAGTGCTCAAGATATAGACAAGTAAGACGACACAATGAATGCAGCATCTGTATAAATCTGATAAAACAATAATTTACAAAAAATAGGTTACATAACAAAAACCCAACACATCCAATGTGCAATATTTACATTATTTTATGCATGCAGAAAAGGTATCTGTAGTTGACCTGAACGCAGCTGACGCCATAACTACAGCTTCCCATCTGGTAAATGTGAACTTCCAGGAGGAACTGAACAGATATTGATGAATGCTGACACTGTAATTCTATGCAAGTTCAGTTCTGAGATCTTAAACTGGCAGAAAACAAACTAGCTGACTAAATGCATTTACTAATCACAGGAGAAAAGTTAATTTCAATCTCTAAAGCTGCTGTAAACTAGGTGTGCTCTTAACTCTAAACACTGTTATTGGATTAAGCAGGAGTCTTGTGGTCAAGCAGAGTCTTTTCTTGAAGCACTGATCTTCTTTCCCGAGGGTGAACGAGATGCTCATTTGTGAGAAAAAAGCAAATTCGCTCCACGACGTTTCTATGACAACAGTGACTCACTGACCAACCACGTCACGTGCGAATCTTCCTTTCGAACGAGTCGCGTGCTTATTCATCAATCATTGAAGGGTTACTTCACACAAATAATAACCCTGTCATCATTTACTCATCCTCGTGTTGTTCCAAACCTGTATGCCTGTTCTTCCTCGTGTGGGACACTTCAGCAGAGTGACAGGCCTTCATTGCATGGACAAATAATAAATAAAAGTGCATGCAAACTGTGCTATATTAACGTGTTTGAATGAAGTGTGAGGAGCCACAGTAAACAACCTCAATGCAAACCTTTCTGGAACAGACAGGTTCAGTTTACAACAAAAACACACATACTTTATGAAAAGGAAGAGATGGTGTAATTGCACGAATCTGCCCTTCACTAACTAGCACTGAGTCACCGGACCAGACTGAAAACCACAGATGGATGATGCGCAATCACTCTTACACATGTATGAGCAACACAAGCGAAACGACAACAAGTTCAAACAGACGAATAATAAAAAAAAGTGACACGGTGAATCTAAACATGCAAAACACTGAATGTCTTTCTGAAGCGAACTGAAAGACTTTATTTTAAAACGACAAGTGCATTGTTCGCTTGCAAAAAAAAACAAACAAACTATTTTTAAAGCAGGAATGGAACTATGACACGGTCACTTTAAAAGTTTTTTGAAAGACAGGGATTTATAAATGCCTGTAAAATCACCACAGAATTAAAAAGGGAAACTTACGAAAACGTTGACGATATGGATATCCAAGAAGTCCAACAAAAAGACCCCGAAGCGCGTGCACAGCCCAGATCAAGTTGCTTTCTTACAATGAAAGCTCGCTGATGCTCTTCTTCTTATCGATCTTCTGCGCGCGACACTAATGATCAGTTCTTCGTTAACGTGGCGCAAACGAATACTTTGTGATGGTTAACGGTCTCCATTGTTTTACTAGTAATCCAGGTCGTGAGCATGAGAAACTAATACCGAAGTCCTGTAACACCGTAAGCATTAAGAAGGAAAACCGGAAAATGCGGTCTCGCCCACAACGGGAGACTGGCCAATCAGAGGCAGGAAGCAACAAATTGAAATTTTCCTGTGATCTTATTGGCCAGTGCGATGTCCATCAACTCCCATGACGCGCACAAACCACTGACAAACAAAAACAAGTTTACTGAGGCTGCCTGCACACACCCTTCCCTTGTTTTTTATTTGTTTATTTTTCCCAGGATAGTTAAGTATTCGTTTATTTTGGCTCTGTACATTTATTGCACCAGAAAGTAACTATTAAAAGTAAAAAATGTAGTATTTGTGTGGATCTTAACCCCAATCAGTGTTTATTGTTTTCTTTGTGCATTAAAATAATTATTAATTGCCAGTTTAAACAATTCACTTTACTAAAAAAGTATTTGAAATGTCAGATCAAATTCAAATTTTATGTCACATACATAATTACATCCAAATTTAAGGGGGAAGAGATGTCTTCGCTACTTGGGTCACTTGTGTACGCATGAAACAATATATAAACAATACCAGGTACGCCTGAGATCTTCAAGTGTACAAAATCAAGCTTTGCTATCTCATAAGGCCTGAAGAGTCACCAGAATCCAAAAATAGCACAAGGTAAGTGTTATAGTACCAAGAAAGTAACTTAAATTAACACCAGAGGACATGATTAGTCAACTTAGTGGATGTATATGTCTGAGAATGTATGCCTACATACACAGTGCTTTTTTAAAATTCAGAATCATTAAATTATGAGAATATAAAGTATAGTTTTGCAGTGATGATGTGTTTTTGTAGGCCAACCTGTAAGTTAGCATCGCCCTTTTGACAAAAACTCACATTTTTTTCATTGGCTTTTGAATTATTCCAGAAATTACAAAGGTTTATAATTCTTGCATGTTTTGTTCATCATGATAATACACAACTTTAATGAATAATGAAGTCTAAATCAAAAAAAGCTATAAATAAGCTTGGATTTTACCCATGGATCTATAATAGAGAACTTTATATAAGATCAGAGCATTTAACTCAAAACTCTTCCAAAAAAACAATCAATCCAATGCCAGCTTGCAGTATGTGAATTTGCCATCCATGCACAATTATTCATTTCAAACGTGTTTCCAGAAAACTTCCCCAGTCTGGTTGCTCAAAAGATAATCCCGCCCCGAAATGCACGTCATAGCTTGGGCAAATGTTGCTGTGTGCAGTATTCCCATGGTATACAGCTTCCCACTCTTTCCAGAACAGCTTATTTTTTATTTCTGTGGGTGTGGTCTGAGTTTTGTGTTATATAAAATCTGAATTACATCAATGCAGAGGTAGGCAAGTCTCATTCTACAAGTAGGTGGATTTCATTTCAAGCCCGTACCTCTCCAGCTCCACTCAACAAAGTGTCTGTAAGAATAATTCACCCCTGCGAGCCCTTTCCTGAATGATGTGCTTCGCCCACACCGTTAAGAGGCACCTAATGGTGAGAGTTTGACTTGAGCTCAGTCACAGGGCTTCAAGCTGAAGCTTGTGTTGGAGTCCACCCACGGCTCTGAAGCCCTGAAACCTTCTGGTCCCTGCAGGGCTTCAGCTACAGAAGGAGGGTGTTATCACATATGGTGAACACACATCTTCAGCTTACACCCACAAAGAATCCACCAACAGAGCAGAACCCTTTGGGAGCTCCAGTCTTTTATATCTCCAATCTAGCTGTGATGATGTTGTCCTTTATAGACTGGGGTTGCATAACCGGAATCTACATCAGCACACTTCACAAGAAAGTTTCCTTTGCTATTTTTTCCTGCCGAACAGCAGTGTCGTGACCTTTTAGCTGCATATTAAATCTCCTGCATGAATTAGCATCATGGCTGGAATATCTCTGGTCATGTTCCTGTATCGTTATATCTCAGCTGTATAGTCATAATAAGAATAAAAACCAAATAACTAAAGGTTTACTAATTTGAGTCACAGCAGTATAGTCACAGCAAGTCATAATAAAATAAAAGCAAAATAAAAAAGCTTTACTAATTTAGTAAAAATGTACTAAAAGTTGTGTTCCATCTGCGCCGATAACCTCGTGGGCAAAGATTTTAATCATGTTCCAGATTTGGGGTTGATATCTCAAAAAAAGAGCTTTCAGTAAGATTTAGTTTGGGAGCAATACCAAATGACTTTTTCCTGAAATTGCAAATTTTCCTCTCACAATTCTGACTTTTTCTCACAATTGCGATTTCTTACAATTATTTCTTTTTCTCACAGTTGTGAGGTGTATATGAGTTGTAAAGTCATAACTGAAATATAATTAAGAGATATAAACCCACAATTCTGGCTTTTTTCCTCAGAAATTTGTGTTTATATCATACAATTGTGAATTTATTTATTTATTTATTTCTTAAATCCAGATACTGTTACTAGATAAGCAAAATGACGTAAGATATTTAGTCTTGTTTCCAGGGGCAAAAAATAAATTAAGTGCATTTTGCTTAAAGCAAGTAAAATGATCTTCCAGTGGGGTAAATAAAATACTCTTGTTTTAAGAATATTATACTTACCCACTGGCAGATCATTTAGGTTGACTAGAAACAAGACAAAAAGTGAGCCTTTTTTTGCATTGTGAGATAAAAACTGATTTTAATTCAGTGGCGGGATTGGGCTTCCATGTTTTTTTACATAGCAAATGTCAAACTTTTACCAAGTTTTATAACAATCCCAATGAATTAAAAAAGCAATTTTTTTTGGTCAAAAATGACTGAAGAGCACCAGAGGGTTAATAAGAAAATAATAGAAAATAAAATAAGAATATGGCACCTAGTTGTCACCACCTGCTTGTTCTACCATACCAAAACAATTGAAACTAGCGAAAATGCCAAACATTCACATAAGGTAAATTCCATGCAACAATGGAAATGAAACCTGCAAGCCATTAAGGATGAGTGCAATAACATCTGTTGGGTCCACAATGGAATAATAGGGGTGGGAGTGTGACTCACTGCTTTCCAGTAAGAAAGTGATTCAGCCCCTCGTTCACTGACCTTCAAACATGATGCCCTCTGAATAGTTCAGTCCCCCCCTCAGCTGTCCCCATGTCCACCGCAAGCATTAATGACCCCCGTCTCACATGAACACACTCATGAAGGTGAACTATTCATGTCTGGGTCGGCCGATGAAATAGTTTTCCGATGAACAAAACTCTAAATTCGTCTCCCCCTCCTCTTTTCAGTAGGAGTTTCCTGTAAATGTACATATGTGTGAATTAGTGAGAAAAACAAACGAATGAATGTTTTCAGTTAAAATAGACATGATTTGAGTTCTGTGGTAATTTTGTTGATGACTAATCCCAATATCAAGTGCCACTCTGTTAAAACAACCAGCCCATTTTATACCTGCTTTGTTTTTGGTTGCTTTGTCTTTTAACTGATAACCGTTTATTATTTAAACATTTCTAGGTACCCCTTCCACTCTGCAACTTCATTTCTGTCTGATTTGTATTCCCAAAAACTAAAGGCTTATAAAGAACAAATTAAACCGATAAAATTTTGTAAATTCACTGAAAAAATGCTACTAATTTTGCAAACAATTTATTGTAGCTACATTTAAATAAACATATTTAGTGGAAGATGAGTTATCTTTTTTTAATGTAGCTCAAATAAATTGCAACCTTACCTTAAAAAATCAGTAAATTCAATTAATCATTTTTTTCAGTTAATAGATTAAAATTCATCAAAATATTAATATTGTAAAGCCTTTGCGAGCTAAATAATGTTTAAACTGTATGTTTGAAGCTGCAGGTGGCTGGAAGAGACCTTAGAGGGGAAGGTAAAAATAAAACAAACAGGATGGGCTGCAACATGGCTGTGTCCTTTACATTTCAGCACTGTTGTGATCCTCCTCTGCCTCCTACGTGATCCAAATATGTTTACCACTTACTTTAAAGAGCGCATAGTTAGAGTGTAGTAACATTCTGACAGAGCCTCATTGTGCAGCCGTGCAGACAGATCTATTCATTATGAGCGTGTGTGTGTGTGTTCAAGGGAAAGGGAGTGGATCGGAGTGCAGCTCTTCAAGCTCACATACATGCACACGCACACAGAGCTGGAACAGTAAGTACAGCTGGCCAGGAAAAACAACAGGGGAGAGGGAGGGACTTTCAGGAAGAGAGGGAAACTGAAGGAGAACAACCTCAACCAGACAGGATCTCATTCCCAGAGTTTGCTCTCTCTGTGTGTCTCATTCGCTCCGTCTCTTTCCAACCCAAAGTGATAAAAGTAAGAAAACAGGGTGCAGAGCAACAGCTCCTGCGTCACAGCATGTAAGTGTGTCACTGGAGACACTAGTGCTGTTTTTGGGATGTGTGTTTACAGTAATCTAATCTGTGTACATTATCATAGCTAAATTTAACTTCCAAAAGTGATAGAATTACTCCCTTGTGTATTATGGTCTACTCTGTATACTGAATATGTCCCCCAAATTATCCTTACTGTGATGAAAAAACAAAATACTGGTAACACTTATTAACTATGACTTTTCCCTCAATTAATTCTTAATTGGCTGCTTATTAATAGTTAGTGATAGTTAGGATTAGGGATGCAGAATAAGCTCATGTAGAATAAGGCATTAATACATGCTTAATTAAAACTGACTAATATTCTAGTAATATGCACGCTAATAAACAACTAATAGGTGTAACTGTAAAATAAAAGTGTTACCAAAATACTTACTATAATGCTAAAAAGGCTGTATTATTTTAAGTTAAAATGTAATTTTCTTCTTTAACATGCAGAAATTGTTGAGTTTAATATTTAAAGATAATTATATGTAAACCGCTGACTGATTACCCAGAAAATGTAACGCTGTGCTCGTGGCACAATCAAAACATTACTCTGTTTATTCAAGCGTCCCACTCACCACAACTTGCCAAAATTTAGCTTGACCAATAGTGTGAGTTTAGGGCAACACATTTTTTGTTTTAGCTTTGCATATATATATATATATATCACATATCCTGACTAGTTAAAAAAGGATTAAAACATAGCCTACTTAATTTTATTATATGTAGTTCATCAAGGTCTCTAAAGAGAGCTCTTTGCTTTTCAAGCAGACTTTGAAATCCCGTCCTCTCATCAAGACAAACAGTCTGGTAACCTTATGTGGGTCTGAGCGGTACAATCACAGAAGCTGTGAGAGCGTCCACCGCAGAGCTCCTGCCAGCCAACTCACCAGAAAAACAAACAATCTCCTGAGATGGCCTCAACTTTACACTGAAGAAAAACAGCACATGCCAGAGAACGGCTTAATTTCCTTTCTGCTTATTCAGCCACGCCGTTCGGTGTCCGCTGCCGCAATGTTGAGGGAAAGCAATGCTAATGGCTTTGTTATGGCAATGCTCTACTTCATTAATAGACATTTGAACTGATAAAGGTGCTTTGGCTTCCCCCGGTGAGTGTCTCTGTGTGTGTTAGGGCCTCTGTATGTTTTTGAAAAGGCTTGTTAAAAGCAGCCCTCCTTGAGAGGTGGAAATGGGGCCAAAGTGGTAAACACAGCTGTGGCAGACCTCTATTGTCTTATAGCCGCTCATACAGGGCTTCACTGAAAACACAAACGCTGGACATTCATATCAACTGGAGGATTTCATGCAAGATAATACATGTACAGTTAAAAAGATTTGATTGCAAACTTTCAAAAAAAAAAAAAAAAGGATGTTGAAGGTGTTTCAGGAAGTGCGGTTTCCAGGTGGTGACTATCATAATATGGCATTTGTTCCTGTACGCTTGTCAAACACTCCCTTCCTCTCTTCTCTTTCTGTTTTCTGCTGCACTAATGTCTGCCTGGTTCTCGATCTAGGAAGACCTCGGGCATCAATCAGTGAATGACCTGATTTTGGATGACAAAAGGCTCACACACACACACATTTAGCGGGATAAAGAGCTTGGATCATCTCTTGCTTAATGTTCCAGACAGACTGTTTTGCTGTGTGTCTTTGTCCAAAATCAGCACAGCAGAGATTATGCTCACTGAATATCCCTCCACATCCTCTCAGCTGGGATAAACTGCTTATAATATCAGTAAATCATTTATAATTGTTAGTGTTCTATAATATGTGGTGTTTGGGATGAACATATTTCCCTGTCTTTACAATTCTGTTGTTACAGAAGTTTGTAGGGTTTGTGAGTTATGGTTAGTTAAGGCGAAGGTTCCTTAAATATCCAGTACATACATAATTCTCATAAATAATCTTACAACCTAGGAAAATAACCTTTGAAGAAATTGTCACTGGTACTTGTCAGTATAAAAGTTCACCAAATTGTGTTGCCAGAGCATTGTGTCACCAAGGTGTTGCTAATGAGTTCTGAGTGGTTGTTAGCTTGTTGCTAGTAGTTAGAAGGGTCTTTTGTGTCGCCAAGGTGTTGCTAGGGAGTTC
>JAUMHE010000059.1:4006570-4031233 GCA_032359235.1 Enteromius mattozi
GAGTTCTGAGTGGTTGTTAGCTTGTTGCTAGTAGTTAGAAGGGTCTTTTGTGTCGCCAAGGTGTTGCTAGGGAGTTCGAGGTGATTGACAGGAAATTGCTAGGGTGTTGCATACAGGACAGAACAACCTACCCTCCAATGACTCTAAAACACTCTGGACACTAGATATGGATCCCTAATGTTAGTGTTTAGGATTTTTTTAATATAAAAATTGTTCATCTGATGTATTTTAATAGTAGTAGCTCACTTCTCCTCTTGGGACACATGATGTGCTGAAGTTTAGGCCTTATACTTACAATAATAGCAGTAGTGCTAGTGCCTCAGCAACATAAATACGACTCAGGCTCTAAAACCTGTCATTGCCTCCATCTTGTGTGTCTCTTTTGGTCTAAACAGTGCAATTGTCTCTGCCCCTGGGATTTAACTTGTAATCCTGCACTAGCTTCTGTTGGGGGGAGACTCACCTAGTGGGCGGGTATGGAAATAGACAAATGGGGGCTTTCATTAATCTCCTTTACATCAGATCCCTTTAGTATCAGCACAGAGATCAGCTTTTCCCTTCTCAATCACGGACACATCCATTCACTCACATGACATGGATTTGTTTGACATTCCACACCACTAAATATCCAATCTCTCTGCTAATGCTGTTATCCTGGTTAAATAGGAATTGACACACACACACATACACATGCATGTATGAAATGGGTCAAAACTATTAATTTGAAGGTTTTTACTGTTGCCCTCTCTCACAGGTGCTTCTCTTTCTTCATTATATGTGTGTAATGGATGCACAATGTAGTTGTTGATGCCGAGCAGTGTTTCAGGGCCACCAGCTGGCCCTTCCCTCCATCAGGCGTCTAGATTGAGAAGATCAGATGTCAGAGGAATTCCCCTGAGCACCAAAGCCTCTGTCTAATAGAGCCTTCATCTGCAGTGTCTTGCAGGCATGCAGAGCCACGTTGATTGAATCTAGAATATCAGTCAGATTGTGTTTACATGTTTGTTTGTGTTTGTACACATGCCATTGCTAAATGCTTTAGGGCCGTGGTTCTCCAAAATAGATCGCAGCTCTGTTCTGATAGGATTGCAGACAGCAAGTCTGCAAATACTAAATACATTATGAAGTTTTCTTTTCTAGGCTATATAAACCCAGCAACCTGAACACTTGTGCCAGATAGTAATGTTAAGTATATTTACCATATATACAAATCGCTACTGTTCTAAAGTGTTCAATGCTGACCAAAGCTGCATTTATTTGATAAAAAAAATACAGTAAAAACAGTAAAATTATGAAATAATATTAGAATTTTGAATAACTACTTTCTATTTCAATATATTTTAAAATGCAATTTATTTATGTGATTTAAAACTTGAATTTTCGGCATCATTACTCTTCAGTCTTCAGTGTCATGATCCTTCAGAAATCATTCAAATTCAAAAGAACAGCATTTATTACATATATATATATATATATATGCATATGTACACACACACACACACACACACACATATATATATATATATATGCACCAACAACATATAGAAGTTTTTACTGTCACTTGATCAATGTAATTCATCCTTGCTTAACAAAAGTATTAATATATTTCAAAAACCTACTGACCTCAAACTTGTATTTCTATATACACGTACTCTACATATATTTTTACATTCAGTCAATGTCATGTTAATAATTTAACATATTGCTAAGCATGCGGTTTGTGACACCACAGCTTTAGATGACTGTTTATAAATGGTTAAAATTCTTCTTTAAATGTACATCAAAGAGAACATATCAGTATTAGCAGGAGCGCTTGCTGTCTGGTTTCAATTGTTTTGCTATTGCACAATCCCAGACTTACTGCAGAGGCCTGCTGTCTACGTTCACTCCGGATACGGCCCGTCTCAGGGCAGTCAGAGATCCAAAAAAGTGGATTGTTATGCAATCTGGTGTCAGCCTACACCATGATCCACGAATAAAGTATGCATGTAGCCCAGTTACTGGGTCCAGAGCAGGCTTTTTCCATCCACTGCATATTGGAATAATTAAGAGTGTTTGGAGGCCGACACTGATCTGTCAAATCAGAACTTGTGGGTTTTGGAGCAGTCTCAGGGATATTGCATATTTGGTAATCTCCGAAAAAGTAGGCCTTTTGGGGGGAAAAAAATTACCCTTCTTTTTCGTTATGCAACCATTTCAGGGTCAGTAATGTGTTTGAAACAACCCTGTTCGCTCTTAAAACTTAGCGTTACTTAATATTCAGGTCCCGTAACATTAACTGATCGTATAGTTTGTAAAATGTAAAACTTGTGTAGTTAAAGCAAATTTGGTTAAAATGTACTCACTCTCATGCCATGCAAGATGTAGAGAAGCTTATATCTTCATCAGAACAGATTTTCAGAAATTTAGCATTGCATCAGTGTCTCAGCAATGGAATGGATGCCCTGCAGTGAATGGGTGCCGTCAGAATGAGAGTACAAACAGCTGATAAAAACATCAGCACCACTCCAGTCCATCAATTATCTTGTGATGCAAAATGCTGTGTGTTTGTAAGAAACAAATCCATCATTAAGATGTTTTATAAACCTAACAGGGTGGAAACTTTTGAGCTAAATTAGCTTTAGTTTCTTTAGTGATAACGTTTAGCTCTCCAACCTTCTACAGAACTTCTAACTTTTATAACATTCAGATATGTTTTTTTTTTGTTTTTTGATCTGACAAACATTCTCCATAATATAGCCTAACAGGGTGGAACGTTAAGAGTGGGACAAGCAGGAAAACATTTCAAAAACTGAGTGAGAGGTGACATTTACCTCCTTTTGTACAGTTAAATTCCAGCGGGAAAAAATGAACAATATCTCTTCTTGAAAATGATCTCAATGGAATTGTAGTCTGTTTTGGAAGGCGAGGAAGCACATCCTAAATGTGTTTAGGGACACGGTAAATAAAAAAAATCGTACAACAATAAATATACTTTCACATGATTTATATGTATGAGTAGATGAAGTTTAGTCTAGTCCATAACATCATTTAAAAATATTTTGAGGTTTTTATTATTTCATGGTCATTTCTAGAGGAAGCTGATTACTTTGCACTGAGGGCATGATAAAATGAAAGGCATAAATCAATCAAAAGGTTTGTAAAAAACAAAATAATATTTTTAATTTCTATCATCTCTGTTTAAGTGATAAAGTACACCTAATATATATACATAATATCATCAATTTATTATACATATGTGACTATTTTAGAGGAAATATGAGTACGTAAATCAAAGAGACGGAAAAGTCACTG
The DNA here is from genome assembly GCA_032359235.1 of Enteromius mattozi. Classification (NCBI taxonomy): domain Eukaryota; kingdom Metazoa; phylum Chordata; class Actinopteri; order Cypriniformes; family Cyprinidae; genus Enteromius; species Enteromius mattozi. The sequence continues at coordinate 4,009,865 of JAUMHE010000059.1, forward strand.
TAACAGGAATGACTCAATCCATAATAACGCTTCCTCCAGTGAAAATACCCTGATCAAAATCCACCAACATATTTGTTTAGAATTATTTTGAACCATTTTCATGATGCTTGATCTGTGCATATTTCTTTCCTGATTCAGGTAAGACAACTAGGAGGAAGCACTGAGAGGAAGCAATATTATTCATTATAGACCTGTATTTTAGCTGGAAGCAAGAGTTTGAAGTTAAAAGTGTTTTTCTTAAAACACACCGGACTGGAGTGCTGTGGATTATTGTGATGTTATTATCAGCTGTTTGGACTCTCATTCTGACGGCACCCATTCACTGCAGAGAATCAAGACTCTGATGTAATGCTATTTCTCCAAATCTGTTCTGATGAAGAAACACATCTACATTTTAGATGGTCTGAGGGTGAGCCAACTATCAGCTAATTTTCAATTTTGTGTGAACTACTCCTTTAAGAACATGCTTTAGTGAAGACATATTTACATTTGTCAAAGTGATCCATAAGTCTTTCCTGATGTAGCGGTTGATCTCCACCCACCGCAGCCAAATGAATGGCAGTAAACACATGGCCCAGAACACGCTGCTCTATATCACAGGATACAGGCCTGGCTTGTGTTCGTTTGGAACAATTATAATGAAGTTCAAAATGAAGTGAATCAGTCAACAGTTTCTCCAAACTGCCCCAGTGCTGACCTAGCTATGTTCTCTTCCCCTTCATTTGGATCCCGGCCACTTTACTGGCACTCAAAACAACAGGTTTTTAAAGCTTTGGCAATAACAAACATGTTTTCCCTGAACGCTATTTATAAGAGTGTTAGGATGATTCAATAGTGCAGCTGAAATAACACAACTTTTAATGTTTTTTCGTGTTAAAGAACAAGGCAGATATTAAAGACACTGGAGTTTAACAGACGATAGGGAGTCATTATTGACAGCAGTTGGATGCAAGTCTGAAATGAAAAAGTATTGGAGGGGGTTTTGCCCCAGATAGTTGAAATGTGGGAGAAAATGCTGCTTTAATAAATTCATCTTTTTTTTCTGTGTTACCTAACATTTGCTTTTCTTGGCATATCTACAAATGGCTGGGTTGGTTTTGGTCTTATTGGCTCTTCACTCACTTCAGAATATAGCTGTCAGAGACACAGTCTGGATTCGCTGTTCGACTTCCCTTATAAACACTGAACTGTGATGATATCAGGTAATACCATGGTACTTTGATATGCCAAATAACTGAGTGATGTGATATTTATATACAGGAGCACTTGGAATGCCAACTGGTACAGCTACACTGTTTAAACATCTCTTTTTTATGGAAATGTTGTGATAATGTTGTATATTATGTACTTCACGCAGTACATCTTGTATGTGCAATTACATTTTTATAAAAATAACATAAATATTAAGGTATTAATATATCAGTTTGGCCTACTTATTACTCTTACATTTAATAAAAACGTTCTTTACTCACACTGGCCTGAGAATAACATGTGTAATGTTAATATACATAATTATTATCTCGATAATAGATCTGCAACGAAGGAAGCGATATTAGTTTTAACACTTACTGAAAAAAACTCAAGAATTTAGCTGTTTTTTTTAACACGTTATTTAGTGTGGTTGCGCCCTCTCGTGGTCATTAGAAAAATATATCAGTAAAAGCATGTTGAATTGATGTCTATTTTGGAATATGTATATATACTAATATTGCTACTATATGATAATATATGCTATATTTATAAAACATTAAAATAAAGAAGAAAAACAAAAAAGAATGATAAAATATGTCAGAAAAGCATTGGCTTTGACATTATGATTATTCTACAGTATACGCATTCGAGCTATCCTAAAATAACAGATCAATAAGGATGACAAAACAGATTCTGCAGCTTTAAGATTTCAGAAGCTTTCATTACTGCTACTAAAGCCCAAGCACGCTGATTAATATGAATACAGAGGCTGGGCAAGTTCTGAGAGTGTGGTAGTTAATTATGGCGTAATTATGAATATGCATGAAGGGGCGGGGTAACCCGACACACGCCCGTGACGTTGTTTAGATGACAGATTTGCAGGTACAGTGATTTAAAGTTACCAATGATTTAAGGTCGCGCGATGGACGTACTTTGGGGAATATTAAATCAGTAAGACACTTGAATTGACCTGAAATGCTATGAAACATGTGGATTCACATTTCCTTTGAGCAAAAGATTTTGTGGCGTGTGTTTGTGCTTCTGTCTTTGACTGCTGCTGGAAAGACTTTCGGAGGTGAGTGTCAGCAGACCTCGGGATACTAATATAATATAATATAATCGGTTTACACTTTTGAGACTGAAACAACATTCAGGTCAAATCATTTAGTTTTCAGTAGTTCATATATTTCTATTTTCATCACAGTAGAATTTGACATTGGCTTTAATAATTCTGTTAAGATGGAACGATTACCAATTACAGAAAATAATTAAATGAATAATATTTGTTTTTGCATAAGCACATTTTTAGATAGTGAGATGTAAGGAGTAGGCCTAATTAATACCTCACTGTACAAAGTCACTTCTGCACATGTCTGATATGGGATTAGATATAATCCGATCTGTCCAAGTTCATTTTGTTTACTTGCAGCATGAATGGAAGCGACCTCCCCCAGTCCAAAGACAGACAGACAGTAATCTGCGATTCAATGCATTTATTATTACTAGAAAGATGAGGTAATAAATTAAAAATACGACCCCCAGTGTTCATGACTTCATGATTTTATGAGTGCAATTCTTCTGTACTCAAGTTATAGACATTTGAGTAAAAATTATTTCATAGTTATGAAACTTCAGTTTGCTGCCACTTTGTGGTGCATTCGTTTATAAAGTAACTTGTACATACTTTTACAATCTGTCCCCCACAGGTTGAATAATAATAAATTTGAGCTACTAATTAGTAAAAATTCCCTGCTTTAACTTTTGAAAAGCATGTTCATCCCCAGTCACTGTGCTTAATCCCTATCGACTCCTTTGACACAGTGCTCTAGAAATGAAGCCGTACTACTGTGCTCCTAAAAGGCGTTCGACACATTAAAATGCATTAATTGAATTCTGATAAAGCATTAGAGGGTTGCAGATACAACAGCACTTAGTCTAAACTGCATTAGGCACAGAGCAGCAGCTGTCACTGAGCTGTTCAGCCCAATAAAATCTCTTCATTTACCAGGGGCAATAGCAACTCAGATACATACAGTATGCTAGAATAGTCCATTCACTTACGATGACAGTAAAAGTTGCATTTCTTACACAGCAAGACATGTTGCCCTCTAGCATTTTTTGTTTTAAGGAATGTTTGCCCTTGCTGTTCTGCAATATGTGGAAAAAAACGCGTCATGTTTATGCTGTATTAAGCAATACACGTGCATCAGTAGGGGTTCTATAAAAAACCTCTAACAACTAATTCTAGTACAAATGACTTTTCAGCTTCTTTCTATGGCGATGGGTTTGTGCATTTGAAAGCAGTTGAGTTGTCAAGTCAGACGTCGTTCCATGTACGGTTTCGAACCTCTGGACCCAGTGGCCTGCTGTTCTTGGCAGCTGGAGAGACAGACTTCCTCTGGGTGGGGCTGCATTCTGGCAGAGTACAGGTGATTCATTTAAGGCATTACATTTCAATGATTTTACTAAAAAGAGATATTCATATACAACACTATGTATAGGTAAAGACTTTATTGTAACCTGTAATTTGACATTTAATTTTATATTATTTATTAGTTTTTCTTTTATGCATTAGAACAGAAGATGTATTAATTTCAGTGATAAGTAAAAAACAGAAAGAATATTTTAGCATAAGAATACAGTAATATCTGCAGTTTTGCAACTGAGTTTACTAAGTGAAATGTTGCATGTGTCGATCAGTTCAGATCAATCGGCTAAACTACAGTATATTGAAATCTTATATGAATACTGAGCTTAAACTCGTTCCTATCTGTGGCAGTAACATTCATCTGACTTGTAGTAAGGTACACGCTCAACACAGATATTTTTTGCCCACAGGCAAAAACAATAGGCAAGTAATTTCTTGTTGCTTCCAGACAAAAAAGGTCTGTTCATAGTCTTAACCCCCACATGCATCACTGTACTGACAAGTCTTTTCATGCTACGAAATACTAACTCTCCACTAGCCGTACTGGGAGTAATTAACTTTTTTAAAGAGTTAGTTCACCCCAAAATGAAAATTCTGTCATTAATTACTCACCCTCATGTCGTTCCAAACCCGCAAGACCTTCGTTCATCTTCAGAACACAAATTAAGATATTATTGATGATATCAGGGAGCTATCTGTCCCTCCATAGACAGCAATACAACTGAAATCATCCCAGATCCAGAAACATAGTAAAAACATGGTAAAACAGTCCTTGTGACATCAGTGGATTAACTACAGTTTTGGGATGCTACGAGAATACTTTTTTTCTGTGGGAAAAAAGAAAACAAAAATAGCATAATTTTCTCAACCATTCTTCTCCCCCGATTTAAGATATTATCACAATGCATACGCATGCTTCCCCCCCGAATGTAAACAAGACTGATTATGTCAAATATGTAATCTCCAAAATGGTGGAAGATGTAACTTAGGGTAAATTATGTTATTTTTGTTTTCTTTGCGCAAAAAAAAAAAGTTAATCTCTTAGCATCACAAAACTAAATTTGAGTTTTACTGATGTATTTACTACGTTTCTGGACCTGGAATAATTTCAGTTGTGTTGCTGTCTATGAAGGGACAGATAGCTCTCTGATATCATCAAAAACATCTTAATTTGTGAATGAAGGTCTTACGGGTTTGAAACAACATGAGGGTGAGTAATTAATGACAGATTTTTTCATTTTGGGGTGAACTTACCCTTAGATTAAAGATTACTTCCTACATTAATGTACAGATCTTCTGTCCATCTCTGTCAGGTGCGGATTCAGCTTGGATCTGGGGAACGGACTGTTCGTTCTGAGAAGGGTTTCCCCTTGAATGATCTGACCTGGCATACATTAGAACTTCAACATGATAATGACAACATCACACTTACTGTGGACAAAAACTCTATAACATCTGCTAAGATGCCAGGACCTGACTTTGAACTGGATGTCCAGGATGGACTTTTTGTTGGTGGTGTCGGGAATCTGGAAACATCTTACCTCTCAGCGAATGAAACTCCGCTTGGCTTTCGGGGGTGTCTGGATGAGGTTCTGTTCAATGAGCATAACCTCCTGTCCTCCCTTAGGCCTTACTCTGGATACAAAATGATTCATGAAGTGTCGCTTGGTTGCAGCCCACAGTTTTCAGCCTCTGTCAATGATTCTATAAGTTTTTTCAGTTCCAAAGCATACATGTCCCTACCAACATGGGACGTACCCCAAGAGGGTGTATTTGAATGCGAACTGCATACAGTACATTCAGAGGGGATCCTTTTATACAGCTCTGCAGGAAACGGTAACTATTTCGCCCTAGAGATCCAAAAGGGTCACCTTATTTCTATCATTAAAATAGGTGTAACCAAGACAGCATTGCGTTCCTTGATGGTCGTCAATGACGGGGCATGGCACATTTTGCGGCTCTATTTGTCTCCTTTGAATCTTCAATTTACTTTGGGTTTGGAGATGCACAATTCGAGCTTTGGGATAAATGCCAGTGCGTTGCAGTTTACTGGACCTCTGTTCTTAGGTGGGGTCGATGTCAGCACTTATGCAGAAGTCCGCAAGAATAGATTGCTCTCTATGATAGGGAAGCGTACAGGAGGAGGTTCGTTTAAAGGCTGTCTTAGGAATATCAGAGTCAATTACCAAAGGATGGGCCTTCCAAAAGCATTGGTCACCAAGGATATTTCTGTTGGTTGTGAACCACAAAAACAGCTTGGACCCAGTACCACAAGTCCATCAGTTATTGCCATAGATTCTGAAAATATCACAGATGCCCTTCCTGAAATGGACAGGAAAAATTTCCTTTTACTCAAGGATTTGGAGGTATTTGAAGGCGGACGGGCACCACTTCAGTCTAAACACGTTAAGATTAATCTAGAGTTCCGTAAGCTTGGGATCCGTCAGTCGCAGATTATGTTTCGCGTTGAAGAGCAGCCAGTCCATGGGCAACTCCGACTGGATGTTGACCCTGATGTGGGTGAGAACACCTTCAGTATCCTGGATCTCTGGCATGGAAGGGTAATGTATGTCCATGGAGGATCTGAGGACCTACTAGACTTTTTCATGTTTTCCATCTTCACCAACAGCAAAAAGGAAGTGCCTAGCTTTCTCAAAGGTAACCGTCTGCACAGATTTAACATCAGCATCACGCCTGTCAATGACGCTCCTGAACTCAGCCTTCCTGAGGGCAGCCTCTTCATTCTTCTAGAGCACTCAAGACGTCGTATGAGCACAGACGTCCTCAGGGTCATCGACCCTGACAGTAACTCCACAGACCTGATGTTCTCAGTCCTTGGAAACCTGAATGCTGTTTCAGGCTTTCTAGAGATCGAGGACCAACCGGGCAGGGCAGTTGCCTCATTTTCTCTAAGCGATCTAGAGCAGGGTAAAGTGAGTTATGTCCACAGAGGTGTCAAAAACGCCAGAATGGCAATTAGGGTGAGCGATGGGGACAAGTTAAGCAACACAGTGGTACTCAGGATCATCGCTGTACCCCTAGAACAAAAGGTTGCCAACAACACCGGAGTAGAGGTAACCCAAGGTGAAGCAACCATTATTAGTAACAAACAGCTGGCTGTGCAGGTCAATGTTCCTAAACAAGCAGTGGACATTCGCTATGACGTCACCGTGCCACCAATCTATGGTGAGCTCCAAAGGCTGCATTCAAGTGGGCAGTGGAAGCAGACAAGCACATTTACGCAAAAACTTCTAGAAAAGGAGCGTCTACGATACCTCAACACCTTCCACGGGACGCAGCAAAGTAATGTCACTGACAGTTTCAAATGCAAAGCCACAGTGGGCTCAGTCATTACGGAAGAGTTGTTGTTTTTGATTAGAATACGCTGGATTCGTTATAGGATCACCAGAAATAAGGTGGAGATAAATGGTGAACAGAAAGTCACATTGACACCTCAACAATTCCATGTTGTTACCAAGGGTGCAAGACTTTTGGAAAATGACCTTTACATCCGTTTATTGACATTACCAAGGAAAGGACATCTTCTTCTCGGTAATACGATTTTAAAAAAGAACTCAACTTTCAGCCAAGATGACGTTACTAATCACAAGTTGCAGTATGAGCTTTTAGAAAGCCCCGTTGATGATACAAGAGACATGTTTCACTTTCAAGTATTCTCAAAATTCGCCCTGTCAGGGATTCACGAATTCAGAATCAGCATCAAGGCAGATATTCATAACATCATTTTAAAAAATCATGGACTTTCTCTCTTGGAAGGAGAGAGCAAAGTCATTACTAAAGCAATGCTTTTCTCAGAGACACCCAGCTCTAGAGCAGTACACTACACTGTCACCAGCAGCCCTAAACATGGGGTACTGAGAAAAATAAACCTCTCTAATTCCTCTGCCAGCAATGACAGCATAATAGAGTTCACTAATCAGGACATTTCAGAGGAACACATCTTGTATGTCCATGATGATAGTGAAACCGCCCATGATGCATTTACATTCCTGGCCTCTTTTGGCTCTCTGAAAAATAAGTCCCAAGGCACGAAGGGTACATTTAATATTTCCATCCAGTTGGTTAATGATCAGAAACCCATCCGTGTTGTGGATAAAGTTTTCCATGTGGTGCGTGACAGCCAGCGGTTGCTTACACTGGAAGATTTGTGCTACCATGATGCAGACACAGACTTTGATGACAAAGATCTGCTTTATACCAGACGAAAGATCCCTATGGGTGAGCTGGTCCTGGTAAATGACACCACACACAAGCTTTATCAATTCCATCAGAAGGACTTAGAGGAGAAGAGAGTGCTGTTCATTCACAAAGGGGTGAGTTATGGCCGCTTTGTCCTTTTCGTATCTGATGGGAAGCACTACACATCAACACTACTTGAAGTGTCTGCCCATGATCCATTTGTTAAGGTGGCAAACAACACGGGACTTTTGGTCCAGAAAGGCAAGATGGCCAGTTTAGGAGTTGCTAATTTCAGTATCTCCACTAATATGGATGTCAGGCATGATGAAGAAGTGGTCTTTGAGGTGTTTCTATCACCGAGCCATGGGACTCTTTACTGCAATGATATAAAAGCAAACACTTTTACACAACATGACTTGAAGATGGGCCATGTAGTGTATCATCACGACGACAGTGAAATACTGGAGGACTTTTTTAACTTCACCAGCAAGGTTAAAGGCCTCCGTCTGGATGTAAGTGTGCCAGTTAAGGTGTACCTTGAGAGTCACCAGAAGCCTCCAAGAGTCATTCACAACAACCCAGTTGTGGTGGAAGAAGGAAAGCCTGTCAAAATCAACAAGGAAATTCTCCAGGTTAGTTTTACTTCATCAAAATCATTTTCAGATGATGAAATGTAGACTATTTAATCCTATCTATTTATTTAATGTGCATATGTTGTGTGTTCCAGGTCGTTCATGAGGATAACAAACCTTTTGAGATTGTGTATAGTGTGAAGGTGAAACCCACCTATGGTTTTCTGCAGATATCTATGCTAGAAGAAGATCACTACCGTGGCAGTAAAGAGAATCCCATCCAAAGCTTTTCACAGGGTGATATCAATGAAGGGCGTGTTCATTATGTTCAAACCGAGCGTGGATATGTTAATGACTCCTTCTCACTTGACATAACCAATGGTGTTCTAACTGTCCTCAACCTGGTAGTCATAGTGGATATTATCCCACTGCACATCCCACTAGAGGTGTCCAATATGACCCTGATAGAGGGTTCTTCTAAAGCTCTCACTCAGGACATCATCAAAGTTCTCAACCGACACTTTTATGGACTTCAGATCTTTTATCTTGTAACCGAAGGGCCTCATCATGGACGAATTGAACACTCGAGGATCCCTGGTGTTCCCATTCCATCTTTCACAAGGGCTCAAGTGAGTTCTACTCATGTTTATTTTGGTTCTTTTCACTCCCATAAACGTTAAAAAAAGGCAATATATTTATCACAGCTTACATTAGTAAATATGCATAATTATTATGAAAGGATAATATTCACTAGTGGTTTTTATAATGAATGTTGTTACAGATTTGTATTCTTTCTTTTGCCGCAGGCTGAACAGGGATACATATTCTATGTCCATGATGGAAGTGAAACCATGGCTGATAATTTTACAGTGGTGGCCAATAACACAGATATCCGGAAGCAAAGTTTGCCATTTGTGGTTTATGTCAATATAACACCCATAAACGATGAACCTCCAATAGTAACTGTCAACAGAATTCTTAAGGTGATTTTTTTTCTTTAAGCTATTGTGTATATCTTCTTATATGCATAGTATTGTGAAATTAAATTGTAGGCTATAAAGCAAAAACAACTGGATTTTTCAAATGACAGATTTAATTTTCTTTACACAAACCTAACAAATTTGTGCACTAGCACTAAAATAGTAGTACATTCATCTAATATAGGTTTGGCATGCATTGTTTTTCCATTTTCATCATGGAAAAATGCACTTGTTAAAACCAGTTTAAAGAAATAGTTCACTCAAAAATGAAAATTCTGTCATCATTTACTCACCCTTGAGTAGTTACAGACTATGAATTTCCTTGTTCATCCGAACACAAAGGAAGATATTTTGAAGAACGTTTGTGACCAGGCTGTTAAATAGGCATAGTATTTTTTTTCCTAATATGGAAGTCAATGGTGACCTAAAACAGCCTGGTTACAAACGTTTTTATGAGGGTGAGTAAAGGATGACAGAATTTTCATTTTTGGGTGAACTATTCCTTTAAACTGTGTGGAGGCCTAGACTTTAGTTGCCCGCTTTGGCCAGCAGGAGGCTCAGTAAACATACAGCCTCTGGTGTAGTAAAAAAAGTTTATAATGTCAGACCTCACCTGACAAAACATGACCAGAACTGACAGTGTGTTTTTTTCATTAGGTGTGGGAAGGTTCTGTGACACAGATAACCACTGAAGACCTCAATTCTGAGGATCCAGATTCTCCTCCCGAGAGTCTAGAATTCATCATTACTCCACCAAGTAATGGGCATCTAGCCCTGAAGCGCGCCCCCTCCAGGCCTGTTCTGAACTTCACCCAAGAGCATATCAGTCATGGCCAGCTGGTGTTTGCACATAGTGGTTAGTTTGTGTTATAAAGTGCCCATAAGATTTGATAACCCATTTTCCTTGATCTTTCAGTAGGTCTGTGGTATTTATATTTTGACAGGTGCCCTGTCTGGAGGATTTCACTTTCAAGTCAACGATGGGTTGAACTTTGCTCCAAGGCAAATCTTCAGTGTTGCAGCCCAATCTCTGGTTATTAGCTTGGAGAAAAATCAAGAGTTCAAAGTTTTCCCAGGTTAGATTTTATTGTGCTTTAAAGAAAATAAAGGACTTATTTGTAGCCGGTTTCTTCAAATAAAACTCCAGTGACATTTTCTACTGCTGTTAATGCTATAAATTTTTTTAAAAGAAAAGAGTTAGTAAGGGTGCTGTTCATATGAAGCAATAGGGTAGAAGAACAAGATATTGTAGCAGACTTCAGCAGCTGGATTGGATCGTACAAAGTGAAACTCAGACTGGCCTAGTCTTAGAAACATTAATGGTGCAACTGTCTGTGCGATGTAAATGATGTATTTCCTGTATCCTTCTTCTACAGGAGCTTCAGAGTTAATTACTGAAGATGACCTGCTGATAATCACAAATGACTTTGATGATATTTATGGTAATCGCACCATTGCATACACTGTGACATCACCTCCAAGATTTGGCAGCCTGATTTGGAAACAAGATGAAAATTCCACTGAAGAAATCTCGTCCTTTACCCAAAATATGGTATTTATGAAATCTGCTTCCAAGTTTAGTTGGCTGATGTTAAAATGTGTACTTCTTTTCAGAAGTATGTTCACATGGAAGTGTTGAGCTAGCGATTTCTGCTAATGTTTAACATTTTAAATGTCTACCACAGATGTCTTTCAGCATAGATGTTTTGAAGATATATATGATTTCAAGGATGCTTTTCCATGTCCATGTACGGTTTTGTTGTTCAGACAGATATTGTATTTTGACATATCTGTATGGCCAACAACTTCAGCAAGTCTACACATGACCACTGCAAGTCACTTTAATGACGCCATCACCAGGCCAAATTATTATTATTTTTTGGCATCACAATTTTTGTTTGGGCAGTAAGAAATATGGATGCAAACCTCACTCTCTTGCATGATATTTGAATCAACCACACAGAGGAAATGATAAAGCATAATGCCAACACTTCCTCATCTTCTAGTGACTTGCTTGTTCTTTAAGCTGATTTATTTTAAAAATGTAATATTAAATAACATTTAACAGGAACACCAGAGCATCCAAACAGATGTTAGAATCCATAATGACGGCGCTCATTGGTTACTCAGAAAAAAACTAGTTGGATATGATCATTCTAACTTATAAATAAGCTAACTGACTTTTGTTATTTTAGGTGAAAGAACGTGCTGTGCTGTATGCGCAGACTAAACCTGTTTCATGGGCCGCTACAGATTCCTTCACCTTCACGGCGTCATGCCCCCCAGCATTCCTCCAAGCTCATACCTTTAATATCCACATCTCTTATGAAAATACAGGCCCGGAGCATAGGAGTGCACTCTTAACAAATACTGGTAATGATTTCTGACTTTTTGACAATTTGGGGTCAACTATTCCTTCAACAGTACTAACAATCATATTTATTATTTAGGTGCTGTTGTCGCTGAGGGCAGTAGTGTTCTCATTGATAAATCAAAATTGGATGCTGCAAACGTTTTGGGAAAATTAGATGAAGAGGAACGTAATTTCTATGAGGTCTGGTACGAAATCACCTCTCCACCCCACCACGGTACAATTGTTGTAGGTGAAAAGAACCTGACACATGAAAGACCAAAGTTCTCTCAATTCAACCTCCATAAGCACGGAATCATATACGTACATGACGACTCAGAGACCACTCGTGATAACTTCACCTTTGACGTGTGGCTAATCCCCAAAGGAAAGCCTGTTCAGCGACCTCAGAATATAGATTTTATAGTATCTGAAATATTTAACATCACTGTGACCCCTGTTAATGACAGGCCTCCTGTGCTCAAGACCGGATCCCCTCGACTCAAAGTAGTTAAAGGGGACACCGTGACCTTGGATCCCGAAAACCTTTATGTGGAGGACCAAGACACTCCACCTGAGGAACTTTCTTATACTGTCATCAGCAAGCCCAAAAATGGCTTCCTTGCTTTGGAGGGTCAGCTCAACAAGTCTATCAGCACCTTCACCCAAGCTGATGTAAATCAAGAAAGGGTGCACTTTGTACAAAAAGGGGAACTCTCATCCGAGGTCATCTACTTCAGCATCACTGATGGATTCCACAGACCACTTTACAAGCTTTTCAGTGTAGAGGTAGAAAATATCACCATCAGTGTGGTCAACAACACTGGACTGACTCTGCTGCAGGGCCAAACCACAGTGACTCTGACATTTGAGAACCTGGCCGCAGTGTCCAATGAGAGACATGCATCCATCAAGTATTTAGTTACAAGCCCACCAAGTCATGGGAGCGTCATGGTTATGGAAGAACCGGTCACACACTTCAATCAAGAGGACCTGCACACCGGCAGAGTGTTTTATAATATGAGTGACCTGTCGGCCCCTCGAGACTGCTTTGAGTTCATGGTCTTCACATCTGAGGGTAACCTCACCAACCAGATGGTCAACATCACGGTCAAGCCGCTGATCCACCTTGGAGAGCATGTCAGGATTCCAGATGGTATCCCAGTGAAGCTACGAAAGGACGTCCTGGATGCTACAGAATTGGCCTCCCTTAGTGCTAGCGATCCCGTTTTTGAAATCCTCGAACCGCCAAAACATGGCAAGCTAGTCAAAATCACATTTGACCTCGGAGGAGCGTCTCACTCGGTGGAGTCCTTCTCATTCAGGGATGTGGAACAAGGCAGAGTGGCAATTGAGGAACACATCAACTTCCACACCATTTATGGCAACGCAACAGCACCCAGGTACAACATCACAGCGGTCCATCCACTCAATGACTCATTTGTTTTCCTTTTGAAGGCAGACAACGTCCAGCCTGCCATGGGCGAATTTGTGTACCTAGTGTTACCTTATGACCCCCTTACAGGGAAGCATATGCTTTCAGAGCCAACCAAGATGCCGACGTTAAACAGAACAACGAATGCTATGCACCCTCCATCTCACGCAGATTCATCAACAAGACCACACAGGACCACTTCAAAGCTAAAACCTCGAAACCGCTGGGGGAACCACACACGAAGCAGATCCACGGTCCCTCATGTGCACCGTACCACTATGAGCAAGTTAGACCCCTCCCCGAAAAATACTTTGGTGAGGATGGAGTCTTTACCGAGACCTGCATCTGATCCCTTGCTTATCATCCTGCCACTTCTGGCCTGCCTCCTTCTCATTATTATACTTATGGTTCTCATACTTGTCTTCCGGCACCGCAGGGAAAAGCGGGCCCACCCCGCAATGATACAGGATCTGACAGGGAACCCTGGAGAAGATATTATAGCCAGAGGCCCGTATCTGGGTCAGCCTGAGAGAAGTCTCACTGTTCCTTCGGTTATAGTAACCCCCCTTACTCCGAGTGGCCCTGACAGTCCTGTTTTACAGGAAGTACATGATGCAGCCTTGGTGCCAGCAATTGAACAAGCTGTGTCTCCATTACTCCTTCGCACATGGAACCCACTTAACCCTGTTTCTGTCCAGCAACCAGTAACGCCACCCCTTAAACAAAACCAATACTGGGTTTGACTCAACACTTTTTATCACATCCAGATGTTGCTTGAACCAATTTTGTGAACTATCACTGTGCATGACCATCATCAGAGACAAATCTTGGCATTACTGGCAGAAGAAAGCAAACTTCTAACTTTCATACCATACATTGAGAAATGTAAATATCTAATCAGACTATTGCTGACGTTTGGTTTTTCCACCTTGCAGACTCTGAATGTCTCTTGGCTTAGTATCAAAGGATAGATAACTACAATTTTAACATTTATTTTGATGTTAATCCTATTGTTTCAGTTTGTCCTGCCACAGCTTAGATGTTTTTGTGGTTTTGGTATTTTTTTTTTGTTGGTGTTTTGTTTCTTACAAAACACAGATGGCCACCAAATCGTATTACATAGATCTTATTAAATTTTCCAGTATACATAGTCAGAAAAAAATGTGCAAAAATTGTACCTTTAGCTTGTCACTAGGCTCAAAGTTACACTTAGATACTAAGCTGCACCCTTTATGGGTAGATAAAGTACAAAGGTACACCTTTGAGGTTACTAGCCCGGTGAAAAACAATGGAATAGAATGAATGAACAATGTTTCATTAAGTCCAATGAATACAGTATAAACCAAATATAACCATAAAATTCTTTGCCACATTTCAGAGGTCAAACACAAGTGTTTACATGCAGTGTACTTGGTTTTATAAAATACACATATTGGTCACTATTCTACTTAACCCTTCATGTAGTAACAATACATTATTGTTTTAATGATTATAAGCGGGGGCGGAGCCAGGGGGTGGCTGTGGCCTAAGCTTGGCCACTCCACTCAAAACTGCAGTTTTTGTCCGCTTTTTCTTGACAAGAAGTGCATTTATTAAGATGTAGAGCTGGCAAATCTCTTTATGACCACATGAAAAGAGACACTTTTCATATGCGCAATTCAGCTTCACCCCAGCACCAGGCACAAGTCAAACGAGAGCAGAAAAAGTGCCAGGCAAACTTCAGTAGAGGAACAGTGAACTGCGGTCTAATGGGATGTTGTTAGCTATGTCAGTAAACTTCCCTGTCCTGTCAGCCATTTTACTGTGCTCACAGTGCCCACTCTCTTTATTTTAAATAAAGTGAACAAGAAACTGCATACAATGTAGGTCCGTCATCAGTTAAGTAATATAATCACAAAAGAGGTGATTAAAGCTGCAAGCAGTGCATGCATGTAAAATATGTATCACTTAATGGAATGTCTCTCAAATGCATGCACTAAAATATATTCTGCAATCTGAGATCACATAAGCTGATATCTATTTTTATTTGTAATTTAATGCACATATGTGAGCACAGTGAACTTAACTAAAAAATATGGACTTTTTTTATTAAGTACAAACAAACATGAAACAATTAAAATGCATAAAATAAGTCATTTTACATTCTGGCATGTGCTATTTCACATTCTTATCACTCTGCCTGTCTCATCCATGAGTGGAGAGCAAGCTTTTGGGGGTTTGAGAACCAGAACCAAGCTGACTGAGCAATAAACTATAGTGAGCCCCTTTATTAAAATACCTGGAGGTGAGGAATAATATGATGTATGAAAAAATCCTGTCTCCGCCACTGATTATAGGATTGCTTAAATAATAAAGGTATTGTTATGACATGTAAGACTACAGATATATGGAACAGGGAAGGTTAATATATAAAATGCAAGATACAAAATAACTACTACTTCTATAAGATAACTAAGCTAAATATTTCTTTCACATCTTCTCTCTAAACAGTTTTCAAAAAGTACAATTGCTTTATGCTGTACCCAATGCCTTATGTTAGTTTATATGGTCACATTTGCTGGAAACAGTACCAGTGTCAGAATGTAATGAAATTGAAGAGAGAACTGAAACTACTGAAAGGTGCATTTTAAAGAAGTGTCTAAAATTCAAATGTTACGCTGACCACAAAAACAAAACCACCCTCAGAAATATTACACCATCATTTCTACATTCCTAGCAAAATGGCATTAGTGAGGATACAACAGAAATGTGTTGATATCTGTGTTTATCTTTTAATACCTATAATTTACTATGGGCTACAGATTCATGAACGTTTACATGTATGTGTGTATTACGTCTGTGTGATAGAGGAAGTATCTCTGAGTTAGATGCATTCATGTAAAAATGATTGTCATTACATGTATAAATATTAAATAATAAATGATTGCTTTTTTATAATCCTATGGCCAGTTTTGAATAGTAACAAAATTATATTTATGATTAATAAAATATATAGCATACATTAGTGTAGTTAAGGTTGAATTGCATTACATTACAGGTAATTAATTTAATATAGCACCAAATATTGATATGAACAGTGATTCATAAAAACACAAATTAACAGTGTAGTTATTCTTTTTCCCATTAGCATTGTTTTATGGACAAAATGTTTGGGCTTGTTAGTGATCAGGGTGTGGGAATAAATTCTTCATGATTGAGGACCAGAGTGTGTGGAAAGAGAAGCCTAACTTTAGCTCTGATAAATAATTCAAGCGCAGTGAGAGATTGACTGCTCCGGGCGGCTCTTATTAAGCACAGAAACTAATAATGGTACAATCTCCTTCGAGAGGCCTGAGTATGCTGATCTTCCTTGTTGGTTCTTATTTTTCCATTTTGATTCTTTTTTTAAGGGTTCTTAAAACCTTTTTTTATGATGGACCACTTAAAGAGTAAAACTAAAATTGCGAAGCTCCTAACATGTGGGGCTCTCATTGGTCATCCTTTTGACCAGTTTGTTTTCGTTCTTTTTTGAAATGAACTAGACCACTACTGTTACTGAATTTACGCAAGCCAAGCTAAAAGTTATTATCAAAGTGAGACAACAGAAATAATTTGTCAAAATGTTGATTGCTGTATTACTCATAATTGTTAGGAGTTTATTAATTGGATGATTCATTTAATTTTGGTGCTTTTTGTCAAATATATATCTATATTTAGGTCTGTTTTGTTAAACCAGCCAATAACAACTGGCAGACCACTGGGAATCTTTCACGGACCACCGGTGGTCCAGAGTTTGAGTACCACAGTTCCATTTTTAAGGTTTCACTTCAATTTTTCTTGCTCATACAGCTGGTAATGGTCTTGAGCGCTTAAAATATATCCACTAAGCTTTCATTTACTGCACTTACCTAAAATACTGTAACATGGGAGAAAAACTCTAAACTGAATAATGAAAGTGCTGGTAAACTAGTACCGTGAGGAATCCTCTCTGCCTCGTCTGGAATGTCCTCTAGATAAAGAGGGTTCAGCCCATGTTTTCTAGGTCATTGTTCCTTTGCACTTCTCCTCCAGGGCTGAGAAACTGTCTCATCTTTCTCTTGCAAGCTCTTAATGTAAAACAGACACATGCCTCTCGTTCAAAGGTTAATAAAAGTATAACTTGCAGAGACCGACAAGGATCACAAACAACTGTACTTGACAGGCCGACACAATAAGACATTAAAATGCATAATGTGTCTTTATATCTGTATTAAAATGCATTGGAATCAGAGGAGAGTTCAGAAGACACAGATGCCTTTAATTAACATCACCACAGCTCTATGCAATGAGTCCACTGACAGAATCATATCAGTACAGGCACACAATTATAAGTAATCTATTTTGTTTATATCGACTGAAATGTAAACTTAAAATTGTGGTTATGTTTCAAGGGTTTCAACTCAAATCAATTATGACTGTTATGTATAATCAGATTATATAGTACTCTACATTTTAAGGACCACTGTCAATGTCTGGCACACACCGTTCGTTCTCAAAGGCACCCCAAACACTACTGCAAGAAAGCAAGTGTACTTCCACGAGTCTATAATGAAAAGGCTGCTTATTTGTTTTATTTCAGTTCTGTCACAACAGTGTGGGAAGGTAACGTCCTAGGCCTGGTCATACATGTCCAAAGCTTCCTCCAACTTGCCTGTGATTTTCTGAAAGAAGCTGATCTGCTGCTGTAAGAAATGCTGCATCTGTGCCTTGAAGTCACGTACACGTACGCGATGAAAGTGCTGGATCTCGGCTAGCGTAGCGCAGGAGATGATGTTGCAGCGGTCGTGGATGCCTCCGCCGGCAATGCCTTCCTTTTCCTCCCCGTGTTTCTGGCTCTCCTTGGCCTTAGTGAGGGCTCCTGGAGAAAGGCAGAAGAAAACAATACAAGGAAAGCAATGATTTAGTTAAAGCATCAAAATCTATAACACCCAATCGCATCTGCGAAAACACACATGCACTCTTTTTAACGCATTAAACTGCAAGCTCAGACCAGTCAGGCGTCTGATTTATGGCTTGCAGCTTTCTTTGGAATTTCTCAAGGAGAAATCAATATTCCCTGTGCACTAGAAGTCTGAAATGAACATATTCACACTGCATTAGTATTCCATATAAAAAAGTGATAACTTGCTCTGCCTCTGAAACAATATTTCTCTTTGCATCCGACTTCACAAATACCTTTTGCTTTTCACTCCTCCGTTCTGAAACGCAATGCCTACTTTTCATGATCCAATCAATTCCAGATGGAAAAAAAAAACCCGGCCTACATTTTTTTCTCGCCAAATATCACGTTTCACACGAAGTAAAATAAGTTGTAGTTTCACATCGACAATCACATACAGCACTTTACATGTTTAGTTAAAAGATGTGTTTTTACATCCAAGGCTTCAGAATAACTGTTAAAATGTAGTGTAAGCGCTCACAGCTACCCTGTGCTGGGGCCCTAAGCTTAGGATTAGAGCCTTCAACACAAAAGCTTTCCCAGCATCAGTTGTTTTATGCAGAGAAGCAATTTCTCTTACAAAACTGCATCAGCTATTTGCGTCATATAAACCCAGAGATGTGATTCTACAGAAAAGAATGACATCAGTCAATTTTAATGTCACAGTAAAGGCAAAACTGATTAGTCAGAAGTATACACTTCCCCCACAAAAGTAATGTGGGAATTACAACAGGCTTGGCGTCCTTCCACCATACCAACACACCTCTGAGAGAGCTAGCAGGCCTCATATGCTCCCTCTCTCTCGAAGCAGGGAGAAATTAGGACATGCCATTTGACATACTGCTGAGAACCTGTTGCTATTAGGTAGTTAAAAGTTAATAACCTGAAAAAGCAAACCATTTCACATTAGCAGCTAGTACGCCATCCATCTATTTCAGTATGAATAAGATGCTTCTTTAGTTTCATGAAATAGCAGTTTATGATTTCTACGTTAAATATTAACTTGACGTATGGTGGCTTGACTGGATGGTGCGTCACTTTACGCTGATGGCATGCACATAAACTACTGACCTACTGACCTATATTCATTTTATGGCATGTCGTTCTGACAAGTGGTAGTTGAGCAAACACATGAGAAAAATCCCAAACCTTTCTGAACATGGATAATGTCTGGAAAGTTTGCAAGATGGCCCTGGTAAATCGCTAAAAGATCGGAAATTGGCTCCAAATCTTGACGGGGCTGCTCTGCAAAGTAATCCCCAATGGTCTCGTAGACGTCTCCAGTGTGCGCCATGGCCTTGTTTAATGGCGCTGAATATACTTGCTGGTCGAATTCAAAGGCCTGACTTAGAATTCTGAAAGCCTGTCCGACTCTCTGATATTCCTTCTTAAAACCGGTGATCTGCTTTCTGGCAAATTCGTTAATAGTGACGTTGAGCTGTATGATGTTTTCGTCCATTTTTTTGGTGAACGTTTTGAAACCATCTACGTTGTTTTCCACTTCTTGTAAGTCAAGCGGTAAAGCTGGAGGACAGATGGTGAGGAAGAAGTTAGCACCGACTAATTCGTCCTTCTCGGCCTTCCGCTTGCCTTGCTTCCAAGCTTTTTCGTCATTGCTGCTGCAGGTAAGAAAATGCTGGAAAACGTCACACTTAGATAAAATAGGATGACTTGTCATGTGATTCATCCACCATATTAAACCCTTCCTCCTCTTTGAAATGAAATCTTCTTCGAATCGACCCGTGGCTTGTTTCTCAGGCAAGTGAGGAACCGAAATGACGGGGAATTTTTCTACGAGTCGCGCGTAAAGCCAATCGAAGTGCTTGTATCTTCTATTCACCTGGTTTTGAGTATGACTAGGCGTGAGTCCGTAGGACATATAGCTCTTCATGCCCTTGAATTTGGTCTGTTTTGTAGGATCGTCGATGGTGCACGCCAACGGATACGGGTTCTCTTGCCATTCCGGACCGTATTGGCCAATAACCACAAATATTTTGTCTCCATCTCTGACCAAACCCGAAGCTTCACCCAAAACGAACGCCTCACCGCCTGACTTTACAAAAGTTGAGAACCTATTGAGATTTTTCCCAACCGTTCCTGTGCTTTTGGGCTGTTGCGCACTACCACGTCGAGAAACTGAGGTGCTTGTAACGGGATATCCCGCCTGAGCATTCCCGCGTTTTTCAGGTGTTCCGTGTTCATCCGCCGTTACGCTGTCATCCCAGTCATCGTCCCAATCCTCATCGCTTCCCTGGCTCGTCTGAAAACTGTGTCTCTGAAGCTGGTAAACAGCTGAATGAGTGGGAGTCGATTCATTTGAGGTGTCCCTCCTCTGAGGACTAGTTTGGCAGTAATAGTCCTGACTCGCGGATGTGCCGTTCCCGTGCGGTGATGCGTCAGTCCTTATGATCTCCACGTATGATGCAGGGAAGAGTCCCGTCTCACCTCTGCTGTTCGTGCCCTCCAGCCAACCATCGACAACCTCTTCACTACACAGAGTGAGAACTTCACTCTCTGTTACGGAGATCTCTCCGGGGTTTTCAGAGGTAAAGTCGTATAAAGCTCTCGCTCTGAGCGCCATAGTTGCGTGCAAACGCTTTATAAACTCAGTTCACAAAGTTACTCTTCACCCTCCTCCGCGCCGTCCCGTTAAACCAGCCTCTAAAGGAGTTCACGCTCTACCAAAACACGTCGAAAACTTCTGAAGACATTATCCCGTGAAAACAGACGGAAGAGTATTGAAAAGTGGGGTTTGTGTACGCCTGCCTCTCTTCGCTGAATGCGGTCCAGGGCAGAATAATCGAGGGTGGAGCCAATCAGAATAATCAGAATAAACCCCAGAGCCCCTTCATGGAGAAATATGACTGAATGTTAACCATCATAGGATTTTTCTCATTGGAAACCTGTTATCTTTCAAATCAACACATCTTTAGCGTAACGCATACTAACATTATCATCGTATAGTGACCAGAATAGCACTATCTCTATCAGTAATTATTTTTAACTATTAGAATGTTCATTAATAGTTTTAAACAGTTAATGTTAATTAACTGAATACTGAGTAAAAAATATTTTTGTGTAATATTTATTTATACTTTGAAAAAGAAAAAGATCAGTAGGAATAGCTGTATCAGTGTTTATAACTAGAATGTTCATTGATATACACTACCGTTCAAAACTTTGGGGTCAGTAAGATATTTAATGGTTTTTAAAGATGTTTCTTCTGCTCATCAAGGCTGCATTTATTAGATTAAAA
>JAUMHE010000059.1:4036873-4070838 GCA_032359235.1 Enteromius mattozi
ACCTATAGGGTTCCTGAATGTCTGAAATGTAGGCTACTATATTTCTAAATATCCTATTGCTACACTTAATGCCAATATTGCACTGGTCTGTTGGACTTGGTTGAACAAACCACGTTACAAACATCATAAACATTGATAATAAAATTAATATTTCTTGATCAGTAAATCTGTATGTCAGAATGATTTCTGAATGAACATGTGACACTTTAGACTGGAGTAATGATACTGAAAATTCAGCTTTTAACAGAGGATTACATTTTATTTTGCAACATATTAAACTATAATTTTTTAACTGTTATAATATTTCAGAATATTACTGTTATACTAATAAATGCAGCTTTGTTGAGCATAAAAAAATAATTTTTGTTTTTTTTATTCTTAACGATCACAAACATTTGAGTTTTTTTCCCCTAAATAATCATTAGTGGCAGCTGTAATCTCTAGCAGACATGTTTCCATCACCTATCATACCACTCACCCCTCTTTAAGAGTATGAGAAATCTCTTTATCCTAAAGCTTATGGTTTTACTTAATGGACATTTATTATCATAGCTTGTGGACATGGATATTGTGAGTGAAACTGGATCAATGGCAATGGATTTTATGTTAATGGTTAGTGCTGTTCTATTGCATCTTATGATATAAGGCAATGACTATTTGTCTTTTTTATGGACCATTCCAGCGTGTTAAAGCCATTAAGCTAAAATGTCAGAATTATTTGGTTTTTATGTTTCGTTGTACATTGACGGTTGTATTTTTATGTGAAAAATCATATTGGCTCATGGAAAATTTGTGTCCGGGAACGTTGTGTTTGAATTGTTTGTTTAACTTTCACCCTGGTGAGCATTAAAGCCTTGGTTTGAGTTTAACTGCCAAGAGCAACAGCAGTAGTTGTGAGCTGGGCTGTATGTTTGAGCAAGAGAGCAAGTCAGGCAATGCAATGAGGAAGTTAGAGGTAAAGATGCAGTGATTTACTATTATTAAGACACTTTATTGGCTGCTGCTAGCACTCAAATGTATTTGATTCCCTGTGATTGAATCATTTAATAATGATAAAACAGGCCAGCATATGTTGGGTTTTGGATGGGATGCTGTGTGCTAATGTCCTAAAGATGGTTTGAAGCATCTTCTATTGTAATGTCAGACTTACACATGAACTTGATGCCTTGATGTGATTGAACGATCATCTCTGCATCCGTCTGTTGATTGCTAAATACAATTGGAGACCATCTTAGCATTCCACTCATTTTTGAATGATTGAACTTCGAATCTATAACAGCGATTTCTGCTCTTCCTAAACACTTTATAATTAGCTCAAGCGTATTAGATTTCCAAAACTCAGGCACTCCAAAATTAGAGTGGCCTTCTCCCTGGTGTATATTCAAACTATCACAGCTTGGATAAAATTGAGAGGTTTGACACAGAAGCTCCTGAGCTCTGTTTATACTCTCGTCCTGATCGATTATCTGCCCGGTGGCTTTTGCTCACAGTGTGTCATTGGGGCAGTGGAGCAAAACAAGTCTCCTCTTCTCCAGGCGTCTTTGGATTTCCTAGCTGTGTTTGGACACTTCATGGCATGCTCTATCATGTTACATATCTAGGGTCCTTCCCTTAGGGTTGAGTTCCTCTCGGGTTTTCTTGCAGGAGGTTCCTCTCATCTCTGCTCCACATAGCCTTTAAAGGAATAGTTCACCCAAAAATTAAATTCAGTCACCATTTACTCATTCTCAAGTATTTCCAAATCTGTACGAATTTCTTTGTTCTGCCAAACACAAAGGAAGATATTTTGAAGAAAGTTTGTAACCAGGCTGTTTTGGGTCACCATTGACACCATTGAAAAAAATACTATGGAAATGAATGGTGACCCAAAACAGCCTGGTCACAAACCTTCTTCTCCAGCAGAACAGAGAAATTCATTCAGGTTTGGAACTACTTGAGGGAACTAAATGATGACAGAATTGTCAAGTATACTAATAATGAGAGTTTTGTCTTTTATGTTTTGTCAGGAGGTGACCTGAAAAGATCTGACCTCATGTCTCCCACTGATAAAATCAACATGAAGAACATCTCTCTACTTAGACAGGACTTGTTTAATGATTTATTGTCTCTCTTCTAATTTTCTTAAACTAATAATATAAAATTATTCCAATAAAGTGTTTATGTGGCTGGTATATGGTAATTTAAGTGCTTTTTGAAAAATATGAATAAAAAGTCAACACATTTTAGACTAAATAATGACGCTGCCAGCTTTAAATAAATACATTTTTATGCCCCTGTAAATTGGTTCCAAACACAAGAGGAAATGGTCATTTTTACCCCCTCTACAAAATAGTGGAATACTGATTAAATTTACATCTGTGACATTTAATATTTTGGCTTTCATGATCGTATATGTTTGTCTTTCTGCAGAGACAATGTTAATATGGAAATGTTTCCGAAATTTGGTTGATTTGACCACAGAATGACCCAAATGCGAATATCTGCTGAAAGTGAATTTTGTCGACTTTTACGTAGCCTCAAAACAAACAGACATGGGCTGAAAGAGGTCTTTAGGCTTGTGTAATGTGGGTCATTTGTGCCCTGTGTGATCTAGTTTCAGTGCTAATGGTGTGTTAAATAGTCAGTTTATCAGGCTGATCTCTTAATGGATGGTCTGAGGTCACTAGTCACAGTGACACTCTCATGTTTATTCAACAGGCTCAAGCCCTGTTTGATCGAAGGCCGTGACTGGCTTCACTTCTTGAGTAAAAAAAGTAGAGCATTCAGTTGTACCACAGAAGCCCACAGGACATGCACCTGTTCTTCTGTCTCAGCCACAGACCACCCGCACATCATTCACTGATCCTCTGGTGCATATTGCACATACAAATAATCAGCGCTGGCTAAAATCTGCAGTTCTGGTCTGATTGACTAGCTTTATGCAGCATCTAGGATTAAGGGCAAATCTTTGTTTTGAATTAGTCAAATACAGTGGGATCAAATCTTTGAAATATACTTACCATCTATGAACAGTTTTGTGTAGTTCTTTATGATCTGGGCTAGAAAAAATAAGAGCTTGTAGGTTTAAACCCCACACACTTGCTCCAAGTTGAGAAATTGTCAAATAATTGACAAATTGCTAAGATTTCGTCAAGATAGTGAATGTAAGCATGTAATGTCAAGCAACCTTGTAGAGAACCCACCCTTAGGCTAGATTTATCTTTGTTTACCTGTGGTTTACGGTGTAAAAAACCAGTTAGGCAGTGTTTTTAGTGTCACTTTTGCACGCTAAATGACCTTAGTGCATAGGCTAGGTTAAAGCGGTTTGTATCCAAAAGCATGCATGCAACTCAAAATATGCAGACATGGTTGAGCAGGTCAGTTTTCCAACCCAAACATCAGACTGGGCCAGAAATGTGATCTGAGTGACTTTGACTGTGAAAAGATTGTTGGTGCCAAACAAGGTCATTTGAGAGTCTCAGAATGCTAATGCCCTCAGTTTTCCTTCAAAAGTCAGGAGCGAGATTAGAAGAGTAGAGAAGTATTCGGGAGTCCACATGCTATCAAGTATAAGAAATAAGAAATATGGTTATGGTCATTGTATCCAATTCTGAGTGCAAGACCATATTTTTAGGGCCTTTGTCTTGGTCTTAAAGTCTCAATCTGACAAGATTGTGAAGCTATAGTCTTGGTCCTTGAGTCTGTTTCCAAGGTCTTGGTCTTATCTGACTTGAGAACCATGACCATATAACTCAGACTAAAAAATTTGTGGCTTTGGCTTCGTTAGACTCGGACAAGACCAAGACCACAAATTCTCCAGTCTAATCAAGTCCATATATTCATGGGCCATGCATGGACCAACAAAACCAAGACCTTTGACATGGACTCAAGGGCCAAGCCCATATTTTGGTCTTAGACTCCAGAGCATATTAGCTTGGTCTTGACTTGGACTCGACAGTCTTGTTTGCAGTTTTAGAGAATTCTGACTGTGCACACTACAAACTAATAGTAGGGTTGTCAGAAAGGCACATTAACTGGTCTGAACCCTAAGCTACGCATATTTAGGCTAGTTTTAAGGTCACCTCTCTTTGATCAGACGTGTTTAATGGGAGTGTTAGATAACATGCATGCTTGTGTTCAGTTAAACAGCATGCCAAAGTAGGCTTGCCGCGATAGACGGTGTTGGCGGTGAAACTGGTGTTAAGCCGCAACACTGGTTACGTCACTTGGCAACCGTGACACCGTCCCATCGTTTAGATTTTTTTTTTTATAATAAAAAATTCATTTATTTACTTGAGAGAGCAGACAATTAAAACTGATCGTGACAGCTAAAGTGTAGCGCAATGAAGGAACGACAGTCACGCGCAGAGTTTCAAAACAAAATGCAAAAGCACCTGTTAAAATATTTTGGATTTTGAAAAGCCTGTTGACTTCTGCCATCAATTAAAGTGAAAAAACATTTGTTTTTCATTTATTTGTTTCCATGGTTTTTGCTGGTTTTTGTTTTACTTAAACTGCATTTTTTTCATTATTTTACATCAACGTGTATGCCCTCCGTGAGTCCTTATTTTCTTACTCGTTTTGCTAATAAATTTTATACGTTTCATAATTATTTGTTCCTCATCTTTACTGATTTTTAGTTTTGTATACCTATTTAAACTTTGTGTAATTTGTTATTTTATATCAGGCATATAGCATGGTGTAGTTATTTTTTATTCGTTTTGTTAATAAAACGTCTATGTTCTGCGTTGTATTTTGTTGTTGATGTCAAATTTCCGGTAGTGTAAAAGTGAAAGTAAAATACACGGTTCTTTTTAAACCAGGCTATTTAAAAGTGAAGGAAGGTGAGAGAAAGAGGGAAAACTCAAACTAAAAGCAAATAAGTGCTTGTTGCCGAATTGCCGCACATTTAAAAGTTAAAGTACAATGCGCACAGTGCTTTCAGGCTATTTAAAACCGAAGGAAAGGAGGAAAAGACGGAAAACTCAAACGATGTGTCCGCCACGGTGATACCGGTATTACCGGTGTTGTTATATGTCATTTGTGGCAACCCTAAACCAACTAGTCATCATCAGTCAACATCATAACTTATCCCTATAGGGAATAGTGTAAGAACCCATTCAGCAAGATGTCTTGTGTTTTTCAGTACTAGACTAGATTTTTTAAACTGCACTTCATGAGAAGCATGGTACAATGAGAGGGTGGACGACATCTAGGCAGCCCACATTGGAGACTGGCTGGTGTTGGAATGGAGACGCTTTCCATGTATTCTGCGCGCTTCACTTCCGTGCTTTGATAAGTCAGGATGTGGCAGTCAGGTCGCAGAGTTCCTCTCGAGCGCAGAATATCTCACAGTCCAGTATGGTTAGTGGGACCCAGGAGCTGCTGGGAATTGGAAGCCTCGTCAGACCAAACAGGATACCGCTCCAAATACAGCCCATCAAAGGTGGGAACTGGGTGTAAATCATCACGGAATAGGAAAACAAAAAGAAACTTCCTGTATAAGCTCCCAGCGTACTGGGTTTGTCATTCTAGATTCAGGGACCGTAACTCACTGGCCGGTCCCTCGCTATTCAAAAAGTCTAAATAAAATCCCCATTCTGCAGTTATTTAGGGCACGACTTGACCCTGTGGATGATGTTTGATTGTTTGATGGTTCCTAAGGGCTGAGAATAGCGTTGTTATCTGAAGTGTTCTGTCTGATGATTGGAGATTGGAGCCTGTTATTCAACATGTTTAAATGCTGAAGGAGGGGTAACGCTGGAGATTTATAGCCTAACGGCATCAGTGCGGGAGCAGCGGGGGGGACTCCAGCTTAGCTGGGGTTTGTTGAGCCCCTTCCTTTTATCCTACTGCTGTTTTAATACTGTGCAAATCCCCATGCGCTCTATTGACTCAGAACTCCACTATATGGGAGATATTCACAGTGTATCCAATCACCTCGACGAATCAGCATGAGAGGCCCAGTGAAAGTTCTCAGTTTACTGTTGATCCAGTTTTTAATCCTTACTTGAAATTGAGAAAAGCCAGAAATTTACCTTAAGTAACTTGAAAGGAAATGGGCAAGGTTCTAGGTTTAGAGATCGGGAATCTATAATTTCAATAAAAAGCATTTACATAAAAAAATAAAAATAAATAAAATTATAGTCATTTTAAGTTTTGCATTGCAATGAGATTGACTGTGTTAAAAATCTTCATACAAGGATCTTGAAAAAAACCATTTTAAGCAAATATTATGCAGTACAACTGTTGTTAACATTTATGATAATATTATTAATGTTTCTTGAGCAGTAAATCAGCATGATTTCTCAAGCAGTGCTTCCCAAACCTGTCCTGGAGGACCCCTAGCCTTGCGCATTTTGTATATCTCCCTCATCAGACACATCCAATTTAAAATTGAAATCGCCCCCTATACCCTTGTTAACTATTCCCTACATGAGTCCACTCATTCAGTTCACTTGAAGGAGTGAATGAAAACGAGTGAGTGAATTCGGACACTTGAGTGCTTTTGCATAGATTGCTTGCTGCTTCACAATCATTTGAAACTCCAGTAATAAGATTTAAGGATTTATCTTGAATTCTGTCACAGGAAATGATGTATAAACCATAGTTAAACTAATTAATAATCAATGTTCATTGAATTTGTACCTGTGTTGTATTACACCATGGACGAGTGCTTTGTAAAATGAATGGATGGATGATTTAGCAGCAGGCGCGGGAATCCATTCAGCACGCAACACTCACACTGCATTATGGGGATTGTCTAGCCTTTGAGTTTATTTTGATCAAACTTCAGGGATGTGTTGGTTGTGTGATGCCGATCGCATAGATGTGCCTAATAGGAGGCAGAGTTATAGCGCCACCAACTGGCAGCAGGAAGTGTGCTATTTTCAGAATGATTTGAATTCAGCATCTTATTTTTACTCGATTTGCTTCAAACTTAATCAGAATAATGACAAAATACGGCCGATGTAAAACTGTTGATGGAATATTGATACCATAAATGCTGTTGCCATGGCAATGTGTCAAACGTTAACATTGTTTTTGAGGCAGAAAAGAATTACATGAAACTCAATACACATATCAGTATTAATGATAGTTAGACACTGGCAAAAGCTCATAAATGGGTGTGGAGCGCACTCTACAGCGCCACCTTTTGTGAAAGTAGGGGGGTTAGTCTTTCCTACAGTAATCAAACTCGGTGTGTATGTTGTTCTTATCAAGACAGAAAACTTTCTAATTTACACTCATTAGCTGTGACCAACAGGAAGTCGGCTATTTTGGTTTGAATGGTCCCATCATCCAAAAACTTGGTGTGGGATTTTGAATACTTCTTTCTGAGAATTCAAGCCATTGTCACCAAACTTTGTTGACATGTTGGAAATATACTGAGGAGCGTAAATTGCGAACGGCTTTTGGAAAGCTTGAACAGTGTAGTAATGGCATAATTATAATGCTCAGGGACCTCAAGACATTTAAAACTTTAATATATATTTCAACGTCTCTGACTGATAGGATAAGAAATCTTTTAACTCTGACTCTTTACTGCTCAGTTCAGTTAATTAGAACAAGAAACATATGCATAAAATAAGTTAACATTTTAATGGTAAAATAGTTTTATTTAATTATTTCATAAATGCTTATAGATAACTTAAAAAAACTTTTAAAAATAGTTGGAGATCATAAAAAGCTTTAGCAACAACTTAAAATAAAGTCTCTTTGGTTCACATTAGTTAATGCATTAACTAACACAACTAAAAATTAACAATATATTTTAAATAATTTATTAATCTTTTTTAATAATAATGTTAATACTAACATTAAAATTCTTCATGTCATGTAAATTCACAGTAACTAATATTACAATACTTACAAGTAATGTAGTAATACATTTTAAACTTAACTTTAATTAACATGAATAAATATTATATAGTTTTTGTTCATGTTAACTAGTATAGTTAAAAAATATAGTTTTAACATTAGCTAATTCACAAATAACAAACTAACAATATACATGTTTCTGTGTTGATTTGTTTTAGTATAAAACTCTTTTTGTTAGTTCATGGGACAGTGACTGATGTACATTAACTGTGCATGTTAAATAATAATGTAGAAGTTAATCTTGTACGTAATATTAACTAAGATTCACAAAAGCTATATAAATATTGTTCACGTTAACTCGCGTAATGTTAAAAACTAAAAAAAAGAGTGACTAACATTAATAATATATAATTAATTTTCAATTTAGTTAATGTTAATAAATGAAATCTGATTGAAAGTGTTACCAAAGTTTTATATATGGTTGTGTTTGTGTCTCTTAAATCCAAACTGCTAGTGGGTTACTGTAAATGCATGTGTCTGCCGGGCACCGTTCTCCTGATGCCACCGGGCGAGGGCTCATCATCGCTGCTTGCAGCTATGTTCTTTTTTTAGTCTTGCCGAGCATGTCATCGACTTGAAGTTGCTTGTGTCTTATGATATGATTTTTCCACTTTCTCTTACATTTATTCTAGAACAAACAGGCGGCGTTTGCTTTTATTGTGCGCCAGCATGTCTCTGGTGCGTTTCACGCATGGGACTAGCTCTTCCTCCCGGTCCTCTGAATGTGGCATCAATCACAGTTTAGACCCTTCCTGTTTCCTGTTGTTGGCCTTTCCAGCTGGCATTGGGCCCAGCCCGTATTTACCTGGAAGCACTATCATAACAGTAGTGTCGAGTAAGCTGGGCGTCACAGGCATGGGTGGCCTTTTCCACTCAGATGAAGATGCCTCTGGGGCTTTGCGGAGCTCGCAAAACCTGCCACAGTCCATTGTGACCTCCAGAGTTTTGTCCCTTTGTACTGCTGTGGTGGTGATTATCAGTGATGTATCAGGAATGTCACCTGCACTACCTGTGTAAAGATTAGTCCATTGATGTTGTAATAATGGTGTAATTTGCTCTATGCATGATTAACTGGGTCAAGCGGGTGTGTTTATACTCTTGTGATAGTTGAATAATAGTTCAACTTCCACTTTTGGTCTTATTTAGTTGGTTAGTGGTGTGACGCTTCAAATATACTTTAAAAATTCAACTCATAAATGCAGGGACTGGTTTTGCTTTTGATGTAAGAATGTGTTTAAAAATGACATGCTTAATTTGTTATTGGCATTATAGTGACCGAGTAATTCATGCATGTTTAATTGTGTTTTATTTGTTACATTTTTGACTTCATTATTTTTAATCATGTCATGGATCTTCTGGTGAATGCTGAATTTCTCAAATCCTTTCATTTACTCCAACTCTGCCCTGTAATATTAGGATCTGTCTGCATACAATTATGAAGAGAAACCACTAGTGTAAAGCATATTTTAAAGGAATGATCAAGATATTAGATTTTTACTCAGAAAACTAATAGACATTTTTAAAAAGCTCTCTCCTGAAAGAATTTTAGAATTTTATCATTAAATTAAATGGACATATTTTATTGGTACTATTTTGTTACTTGTATGTTTTTGTATAGGAATTGCTTTTTAATAAACCATTATGTTATTGAAAATATATTGAAATGATAATGTTATTGTTTCCAATAATTTTATAGCCATTGTTGCTGATATAGCATTAAAACATAAATAAATAAATAGTCCAGCCAATTATCAACTCGTGGATAATCATGTCCCATCATGTGTTTTTCACCTTTTACTCAGATTTAAGTCATGATGCAGAAGTAAAAATCTGTCACTATTTCTGTTACATCATGCCTCTCAATTCATAAATAAAGCCTGTTCATTTGGCAAAAATATTTTAATTATGTTTTTTTTATTATTATAAAACAGATCTGAGTCATTCCGCACAATATATTTTTGGAAATTTTATTTTTAAAATAATAACAACAATTAAAGGCGATGGAATGAGAATGTAATGTAATGTAATATAGTAATATGTTTTTAAGTTAAAGAGTCATTTAAATGTAAAATTATGTAAAAGAATAGATTTTTAAAACCAAACGAGTGTACATGTTTTAAATCACATTTTTGTTTCTTTTTTTCTTTAACGCTTTTTGTTATTATAAGTTTAGATTTCAATTTGGTAACACTTTATTAATTGTTCAGTTAAGGATCTGTGCTGAACCTCATGCCTTTAAAAACACCCCTGTATATGTGCCTACTGGCTTTTAGAAACCTAGATCAACAACGACAGGTCTGACCTGTTTTACTTCAAAACGCATTACTGTGTCTTTCTTAAGATCATAGAGCGCTTATGCAATCCTACAAAGATGACTTCGGCACTTGACTGAATACTTTGCATTTTTATTACACATCAGAAGACTGAAGAGCATCAGTTTGGTCTAGACAGGAACATTGTTAGTGCTGCCATCTTGTGTCTGTTGTAGTGCTTCTAGCATTTACTCACCGAGGAGCTTCTGAAAGGGTATCAGTTTTGAGGTAATGTTGTCATGTCACCCCTGCAGGCTGTTTTTTGTTTTTGTCTCTTTTTGAGAGAAAGTGGGGCAGTTCTTGTACTTGGGTGACAAATAATAGATAGTATTATAGGAATGGTTGGTTTTGCCATTGACTTTGGGTTAGAACATCAGCATCATGGTAGCTATCTTATTTAATGGAGAACTTCTTTCTAAATGTGAAAATCGAGTACTATTATTTTCCCTGTTTGCTTGGAGTTGGTTTAGGTCAGCAGAGAAGTATTTCTGAGAATAGCAGGATATTCATTGGGAAAAAACAATGTAGGGCGAGACTTGATTTTACCCACTGGGAATTGATTGGATTGTGTAAAGTGTTCTCCATACATCAGTTGGTGGGAAAACAAGATGGATGACATCAGCCAATGCATTCAGCAAAAAAACATTATTGTTCTGTGGAATATTGTTAAATGATGAAACTCAATAAGCTTAAAAAGACCAAGGGCATGTATTAAGATCACTTCAGATTTCATGTTGCTTTTCAAAAACAAAATTATAGTCTCAAAATGTTGCTCATGTCCACATTCGTCTCATTTCACGTCTTTCAGAGCCTTCCAGAAACAATGGCCGATGGTAAATCTGTTGTATATTTGGATTGACTGCAAAAGCATTTAATCAGTACAAATGAATACTTTTGATTGACCGTCAGTGGAGGCAGATGCTTGTTGACCGCTGGATGTTTATGAGCAGGCAAAACCTGGAGGTCTTATGTTCTCGCTGGATCTGATTGGTGTAAAGCTCTGTGTGTCCACTAGAGGGCAGCATATGCTAAGCCTAAACACAAACCCAGTCTGTATTCAATTTAGTGACACCCCCCCCATACACACACACACAGATTCCTCGCAGTCACATGTTCAGGCTTTATGATGTATGAATGAAGGAACTAATTTATGGACTGTCATGATTTCTCACTGTATTGGTCACGGTTCTTCTGCATGCTCCAGTGTCAGCTTGAGGACTGAAGGAATGCTCTGTTCCAGAGGCTCTTCTCATGATCTCATTAAGAGACATCTTTCTGGCTTGATTTCACACATTGTGTCTTTCAGTCACTGTTCATAGCGCATTAGATGTATGGATTTCATTCAGAAAGTTAGATGAATTGTCAGTGTTATAGAGTGCAACTGTTCAATCCCATTCATGTTCTCTGTATGGAAATTTGAGTGATGTGGTAGAAGTTATGTGGTGGTTAATCAATGGTGTATTAATTTTTTAAAACAATAGCTTGCATTTTACATATATATATATATACAGTGGGAATGCTGATCAGAAACTACATTACCTATGATTCTTAAAAAAATCTTGACAAATCAGAATCAAAATCTTAAAATATACCAATATTTTGTTATAAACTTAAAATATATTATTTCTATAAAATCAACATCTGTAGATTAGTAGTTTTATATTTTTCTGTCGGTTTTTTATTTAATTGTAATGTGCAGTGCTTCATGCGATTGCTGTAGTTCTTTTTACTCATTAAAGCTGTGTCTTTTTGGAAGATTTTCAAATGCTTTTCTCTTCGTAGCTGGTTTGTTCGATTCTTTTACAGTAACTTTTTAAAAATTCTTATGGGAAAGATGCTTCCAGTACCAAGGCCACTGAAAAAGCGGCACTTGTTACGCTTTGTATTCAACTCTTTGAGTGAATAAGTATGGCCACCTGAAGTACTGATTGATTGAAATGTGTTGAAATTGTGTGAAATTGAAAAACCAACAGTCAAATGGACTTAATTGAAAACTGTAGTTGTGCACCCAGACAGCAATTTAAGACACTAGGCATTTTTCCTTTAAACCCTGCCAGAGTGCATGGCATGAAAAAAAGTTTGAAAAGGAACTTAAATGGATTATTTTCTCTAATGTTGGTGTGGTATGTGTTTTTATGGTCATTAGTGTCTCATTTTGTTGGTTTAACAACATCTTTTTTGAGTTTTGGCCTATGAAGAGGTCCAAGCCAATCACTTTTGAGGGTCTATCTGGGTCAGAATGCTATGTAGGCAGTATAAAGTTTTGCAACAGAGTTTATTATGAGCCTCCGTTTACAGATACAGCTATACCAGCCAACCAGATAAAGACCTTCAGATGTGAAATGAACTTTGTAACTCCAAAAAAAAAAAAAGTTCAGACAGGAAGGGATGAGTATAATACAAAATATCGGTTTGTTTTTACTCTAAAGGGGCCTGACCGTATTACCCGTACCATCGTAACACAACACAATGCCGCCGCCTCGCACAAAATGCCTGTCAAGCATGCTTTGATCTTCCCTGCGTGAAGCATATAGTAGGAAGCGTTTGATCTGATGTGATCGGTTTAAGCAGTATTACGGGTTTCTTTATGTGTGTGTGTGTGTTTTGGCGGTTAGTTCTACTCCGCTCTATTGAAATTTATTGGGCAATTTTTTATTTGCTTTATCACTCAATGTCATGACGTCAACCGAAGGGCTCTGACAGCGGCTTACAGAAAACAGGGCTGTTTTTTGGGCGGAAATATATAGGGGTGCTTGCTTATCCCAGAACACTGTGGTGACTTTCGGCCCATATGATTTCAATGGAAGCACTGTGCGGTAGACTTAGTTTTTTTCTTCCGCAGTAACTTTTCCTCAAACAGATGGTGTCAACAGATGTCAGATGTCTTTGAGATGTGTTTCTGCTTCTAGAGTGACACACGCATACACCCACAGCCTTTCTCGCAAAGAACAGCCGGTCGCAAGAGAACCCATAAACACAAACATGAGTGGGACGTTTGTATCTAAATTGTTGTAACTTCTCTTACTTTCTTTCTTTCCTTCCTCCCCTTTCCCCTTCTTTGTCCCGTCTCCAGTGTTTCAGGACGTTGTGCTGTAAAGGACCTCCTCCTCCCAGACCAGAATATGACGTGGTTTGTATCGGTCTGACGGGTTCTGGGAAGACCAGCCTGCTCTCCAGACTTTGCAGTGAGGCAACAGACAACATCATTCCTACCACAGGTCAGCCCACCATCATAGAGCAGGACCAGAGCCATCCTGCAAACACAGACACAGACGCAGCTTTTTGCCTTCACACTACAAAATATGCTCTTCTAGCTTAGATTTTTATGTCTTGCTTCCAGCCAAAATATCTACAAATTCTTAAATCAAGAAAAGTAAAAATTTGTGTTCTGTTTTCAGAAAAATCGAGTCAAAATTAAGTGAGGTTTTGCTTGAAAGAAGCAAAATAATTTGCCAATGGGGTGAGCAAAATAATGTTGTTTTATGTTAGAAATTAGATTATTATTTTGCTTGTTCTGAGAAAAAGTCGCTTAATTTTTACGTTTTTTTCTGAAAACGACAAAAAAAATTTACTGCTTGATTTAAGAATTTTCTGATATTTGGGCTGGAAACAAGACAAAAATCTTAGCTAGAAAAGCATTTTTTCCATTTATTCAGATTTTTCATCTTTTAACATGATTAAGTCTCGGTCAGTGTTGCAATGGAGGTGTTTTAATGACTGGCTGTGTTTGTTAATCTTGTTCAACTTTTATTCGCAGGTTTTAGCATTAAAGCTGTCCCGTTCCAGAATGCCATTTTAAATGTCAAGGAACTCGGAGGTAAATGCTCTCTGTTGTTCATGAGAATACTACTTTTATCATTTTTTAAATTTTATTTATAATAATATAAAATATATAAAATAAAGTCTCCTAACAGTTTCCAAGTCTCCAAGTTTTTAGACAATTCATCTTAAACCATCAAACAAAAATTATAGCATTTTGCTCACAAAACAATTTGAGTGTGCACAATTTAATTGTTTTAAAATCATGACATTTTATATATTTTTCATAAACAGTTGTTTTTTTGGGAGTCACGCCACATTACATTTCACAACATTTGTGCAACAGACCTCTTGTCTTGTACTGAAAGGTCAAGTCATTTGATATTTAAGCAACAAATTATTTTAGTTTTGTTGTGCATGTCTATAGACTGGTGAATGTAAATTGAAGTATTAATAAGCAGTGAAATATTTGGTCACATACACCGCTATTTGAAAAGTGTGTGGTTTTATGCGCACCGAGGCTGCAATTATTTGATCAAAAATACAGTAAAAACAGAAGTATTTTGAAATGCTATTACAGTTCACCATAACTGACTTCTATTTTTATATATTTTAAAATGTAATTTATAGCATCTTTTCAGCATCTTTACTCCAGTCTTCAGTGTCACGTGATTCTTCAGAAATCTTTCTAATATACTGATTTCTCAATATCATCAGTGTTGAAAACAGTTTTGTTTTTATGGTAACCTGATGCATTTTTTTTAGCATTATGAATGTCTTTACTCTCACTTTTGATATGTTTAATATGTCCTTACTGAATAAAAATCTTACCTACCCCAAACTTTTGATTAGTAATGTAAGAAGTGCATTCAAGTCTTTGTATGTATGAGTAAATTAATCAGTCCAGACAAAGAAATGAGCATTATGTAATTGACCCATTAGCGAATATCTGCAGACACATCTGTAACAACATTTCAAGCCATTATTTCATGTGTGATCTTTTGAAAAGTAAACTTTGGCAACATATCACCTGACATATCATGACGAATATGAATGTAATTTGACACAGATGTTACACGAGGGCCCGAACAGAAAGGACACAAACTCATTTCTTTGATGACTAATAGTTTTCTCTTCAAGGTAAATTGAACCCCAGGAAGCGCCAGTGCTTGGATGCGGCACGCAAAGGAAATGTTTCAGATGTCACTCGCTCAATGAACCCAGAGCCATCTTGGCCCGCGTTTCTCTTTTTGTATGAGTGATGGGCTGAGGCTTTGAATCTGTCTTTAAAATGAGTGAGTGATGACAAGAATAAGAGGGTGTTGAGGATGCAGGGTCCCCGAGGGGAAGAGAGGGCTGGATAGGTGAGGAGGAAAAAAAACCTGTCTGGAGCTCAGATTAAAGAGGGGCGTTTCCATCTAACCATGTGTATCAGAGCCTGTTACAGAAAAATGTCACCTTTTCAAAGGAATAGGTTCCCCTGGAATGAAAACACTGAAAGTCTGGATGTCGTCATAATAAAAGCATGTACTTCCGTCGAACAAATATTGTACTGCTTGTATGTTAAGCCAGGATGGATGTTTAGTTTAAAGTAGACATGAAATTAAATCAACCCATCTGTAAGATAAAATACAGTTATTAAAAAAATACAATATTTCAACCTTCAATAAAATACAATATTTAAAACATATCATGGACAAAATGTCTTTCACATAATTCTGTATTTTTAACTAAGCTAGAAAAAGTCTTTCTAGTTAACAAACAATACTTTTGTTAAAGGGATCCACTCCAAAACGAACATTTTGTCATTAATCACTTACCCCGATTGTTCCAAACACTTAAAAGTCATCATAGTTCATCTTCAGAACACAATTTTGGACAAAAACCGGGAGCCTTGAGACTGTAAAGGTGCAGAAAAGTATGAAAGACATTGTCAAAATAGTCCATCTGCCATCAGTGTTTCAATCTGAATGTTATGAAG
Source organism: Enteromius mattozi (assembly GCA_032359235.1). Taxonomy (NCBI): domain Eukaryota; kingdom Metazoa; phylum Chordata; class Actinopteri; order Cypriniformes; family Cyprinidae; genus Enteromius; species Enteromius mattozi. The sequence continues at coordinate 4,052,786 of JAUMHE010000059.1, forward strand.
TGACGAGAAAACTTTTTGTACAAAAAGAAAATAACCATAATGACTTTATTCAACAAATGTAACTCTATTTTGGCTTTGTTTAAAATATAGTCAGAGTATCATATTGCAAAATTAGTATTGTATATCATGACAAAGATGTATTTTTCCACCCTTTATCCCTATTAATTGTAACTGCATGAAAAAGAGCAACTACCACATTCTTTGGTAACACTTTATTTTGAAAGTCCACTTTAGACATTCTACTAACATTAAGTAATTGTGTAACTACATGTCAATTAGCCGTCATTAGAGTATTAGTAGACTGTCTGCTTAAAGGGTTAGTTCACCCAAAAATTATAATCCTGTCATTAATTACTCACCCTAGTATCGTTCCAAACCCGTAAGACCTTTGTTCATCTTCAGAACACAAATGAAGATATTTTTAATGATATCAGAGAGCTATCTGTCCCTCCATAGACAGCAACACAACTGAAATTATCCCAGATCCAGAAACATAGTAAAAACATCAGTAAAACAGTCCATGTGACATCAGTGACTCAACTTCAGGTTTGCCGCGCTACGAGAATACTTACGTACGGGTTGTGTTGTAATGCTCTCTACAATGCGGAAGATGTAAATCACGGAAGAAGAATGGTAGAGTTAAATCACGTTATTTTTGTTTTTTGCGCAAAAAAAGTATTTTCGTAGCGTGCAAAGGTGAAGCTGATCCACTGATGTCACATGGACTGTTTTACCAGTGTTTTTACTGTTTCTGGATCTGGGATCATATCAGTTGTATTGCTGTCTATGGAGGGACAGATAGCTCTCTGATATCATCAGAAATATCTTCATTTGTGTTCTGAAGATGAACAAAGGTCTTATGGGTTTGAAATGACATGAGGATGAGTAATTGATGACAAAATTTTCATTTTTGGGTGAACTAACCCTTCAACATTTTCTAACACTTTATTTTGATGAGTCCACAACATACTACATACTGACTATCAGAAACTTATTCTACTAACTCTAACAGTCTACTCTGAGAATTAGTGGACATGTAGTTAGTCGAATGTCTAAATCAAAATAAAGTCTAACCCATTCTTCAAAACATCTCTTTTTGTGTTCCCCTGAAGAGAGTAAATGATGAAAAGTCCTTTAAAAGTGAATTCTTATAGGTCTGTTTTCGGTGCAAAAAAAAGGAGATCGCCTTGAAATTGATGAAGCTCTGAATTCTCCTTGAAAAGCGGTATAATTATGTCCTGGTTTCCTTTTAAGCGCTTTGGAAACCTTTCCTCCAGACCTCCAACGAGTTCAGCTCAGTGTCAGGGGCCTGCCGAGTGCGACCTCTTTTTCCCCAAAAACATCAGTGTAGGGTTACGGCTGGGACATTAACCTTGAACCTGACGCGGAAGGCTCATGTCACACTTTATTGATGGAGGCTGTGTGGCGTCTTGACACGCCGGCTCTCCCGCCGCTTCCGCCACGGCCATCGAGACGGTTCACCGTTCTCGCCTGTTATTGCTTGGTCTGCCCGTCTGGCCCGTGTTTTGGGTCTGCCTGAGTGATTTCAGGAAGCCGGGAGACGTTCAAAGCGCCGTGCTGTCTGCGTGCGTTTCCCATCAGTGTCACGATGACACCCTGTGCGATCTGACAGAGAAGGGAGCCCCACACGCTCACATTCACCGTCTCGCAGCGGCCATCTGAAAGCACTTAGCAGGCTCTCTCTCTTTGTTTCTCTGGAGCACGGCCATGATGTAATGATTTCTGCGAAAATGCGCTTTAGTTGTATTATCACATGCACCGGCCCGTTGCTGATAAATGCTGTTTTGTTCCGTCACATTGTTTTCGTCTTAATGCACATGTTTATGCGTAAATACTGGACCTCCCAGCGTTTTGATTGCACTTTCACAGCCAGTAGATGGAGACTTTGAGTAAAACTACACAAAAGTGCACATTTGAGTGTGTTTTGGCCAGGCCGTATAGGAAAGAAATATCAGGCTGAGTGATTATGCGTTAATAAAATAGATCAAACGCCTGTTAATTAGATGAGTCAGCCTCGGACATGGCCTGTCTGTGAGGATCCCAAATATTTATTGTGAGTCACAGATTGTCTAAACATCTGCAGAAAACATTATTATTTCCTTGGCCGGCGAGTGCTGTTGCTGTCAGGCTTGCATGTCAGCAGTTGGAAAGCTGTTGGCAATACCGCAATGGATAATACCTAATGAGAACTGGAAGTATTACATTGTACATCATACACGGCGATGATATCGGGGAGTCGAGCTCTGAAACGCGATCTGATAGGTGGAGTCTGTTCCAAACGTGAACGGAGACCTCTAGAGCAGTTTTAGTGCTGATAATTTGGCGAGGCATGACTAAGAGCTCAATTTGTGGTGTGACAAAGGCTTAGAAGTTTGGAAGTGGAACCATTAAACTTGCGTCCAGTGTGTTTAGCGAGGGGAAAAAAGGATCGCGCAGCTGCTTAGTGTCAAGCAAACAGCTTATACGTCTTGGCCAGACTTCAAGAGCTTTGAATAAAGCTGTCGATTACTGTCTGGCATTGATTTAGGACGCCACCTTTTCCAATAGCATTCTGTTTATTATTTCATGCCTCCAGAGGAAAACAAAGAGATGAAGCTACTTTTTTTTAGGAGTCCTCGTCGTGGGACATGATGCGCGCGCGAGGCATGCTAGTGATTAATACGACGAATTCCATTCGCGAGACTCACGAGGACGAGAGGTATAGACAGTTTTTTCACGGTTAGGGTACAGGCCCCGCAGTGACTCACTTTAACCAAAGCCATGCTGTGCTTGTGTGTCTTGGTGGCCACATTTTTGTACCCCCAAATTGCTGTGCACAAGAGAAACCATATGTTCACTGTAAAAGTGGGCCCATTTGAACTGTGCTGTAGACTGGCCATCAGAAGAAACCATTTTAATATGCTCTCAGGGTCGACTTTAAAGAAACACTGTTGCATTGAGCGCTCTTCGTTTGGACACGGCTTTTCCCACAGGCCTCCCCGAGCGAGAGTGCGAGTTGGCATACGTTCTTGAAGTGATAAAAATACATAATGCAATATCCGCAATGATTTTTGAAAAAGGAGGTCAGGGTCCTCGCCAAATGCATTCCAACTGATGCTGTGTCGAAACTCGTTGCTGCAGTCTGTTTCCCGCTTGGGTGCCAAAAAGTTTCTCGTTGTGCTTCTTGTTTAGAGCTTTGCCATCTGATTTATGTTGGACAGGGAAGCCAGCCTCTTTTGGCAGTGTTAATGTGTGTATTAAATGTTATGACTTCCTCGCCGCAATCCTGACGGTGTGAAATCGTGTGTTTTGTGTCGCAGGAGCGGATTCAATTAAAAAGTACTGGAGTCGGTACTACCAGGGCTCTCAGGGGGTGGTGTTTGTTTTGGACAGCGCTTCGACGGAGGAGGACCTGGAGGTGGCGCGTACGGAGATCCACTCGGCCCTGCAGCATCCGCAGCTCTGCACGCTTCCCTTCCTCATTCTGGCCAACCACCAGGACAAACCTGCTGCCCGCTCTGTGCAAGAGGTAACCCAAAACTCGCTTAACACTTCCCTTCCTCACCCTGGAGAACTGCCAGAACAAACCTGCCGCCCACTCTGAACGAGCCGTAACTTTACACTCGCTTAACACTTCCCATCAACGCACTGGCCAACCACTGGGATGAGCCTGCCGCCCCCTTTGTACTAAAACAAACCTAATACTCGCTTTATACCTCCCATCATCATATACTGGTCCATTCAAGAGTCATTCATGTCATTCCAAACCTGTCTGAGTCACTTTCACTTCCATTAAATGAAAGTCAGTGGGGTCCCAAAAATTAATTACATTTATAATTTTTTTTTTTATATATCTGATCGTGTTCATCACATTTGTTTAGCAGGTCATACAGGTTTATAATGATATTACAGGAGAGTAAATGATGTTCCTTTTAAAGCAAAAAGTCATCTGCAGCTATTTCCAGTCATTCAGCTGCAGCTCATATAAGCTTTAATCAGAATAGAACGGAATTTCCTAAAACTATGTAGCAGTAGTTAAGTTTCTGTCCAGTTTTACACTGTTTTGTTATCGACAAAGAGAATATGCGTAAAAAAAATATTTCTCCAGCCTGTTTCCATCCAACTGGTCTTTTACCGATATTCAACTTTAGCACATAAATTCTATATTGATACTTCAAATGTCACAAAAAATAGTTTTTTAGGTATTGTAAGAAATTTTTGCGATACACCAAAACTTAAAAAGCCCTGAATTGTTGCTTAAGTTTTGGTGTATCACAAATTTTTTTAATAATATCCCAAAAACTATTTTTGCAACATTTGAAGTATCAATATAGAATTTATGTGCTAAAGTTGAATGGAAAAAGATTGTGTCGACACATGAGATATTTCATCGATAAATGGCATTTCCGTCAGCTATATCGGTAAAAACTTTAAAGCATTTTTTTGCAGAAAGTCCTTGGATGGAAACCGTGGTTTGTTTTTGTTTTTATAACTTTTACGTTTTGTAAACTTTAGCTAAATTTTGTCACGCTTTCATGGGCAAAAAATTATTGGGGAACTTTTAACCCTTGCATTAATTTCCTGATCTTGCTTTTTTTTCTCCCACAGAATTTTAATTGAAGAATGGTAGTTGAGCTTTGTTGAGATAAAAAAACGTGTACCACTTTTGAGATGTTTATTGTAAGTGTTGAAAGATCCCAAAATGGAAATTATCATAGTTCATTCACCCTTAGTGTCGTTCCAAACCCTTACGAAAATCTTTGGAACACAAATTAAGACATTTTTAATAAAACCAGAGAGAAACTTAAAACTCTTCAAAACATGCATAAAGAGGTCTTGTATATAATACGAATAAATATGAGATGGAGATGAATCCAAATCTTCTGAACAAACATGATCGGGTTTGTATAATGAACAGATTTAATTTAAGCCTTTATTCACATAAACATTGATCAGTGAGCATAAACACACTTTACTTGATGCACAAGAACAAAACTCATCGGTTCTTTCAGTGGAGGGATGTAATCTCTCAGATTTGATTAAAAATGTCTTCATTTATGTTCAGATGATAAAAAAAAAATCTGAGGGGTTTGGAATGCCACGAGAGTGAGTAAATGATGCCAGAATTGTGATTTTTGGGGTGAACTAACCCAACGTTAGGCAACGTTAGGATTCGATTGTTGTTTACAAACACCGACAGGCCGCAAGACATTCTCCCACAGATCCACAGCACCCAGCTTACCCACTTTCTCAGGCTTTCCTGACAATAAGTCTTTGTATTGTTGGGAGCCCAAAACACTGGTGGTGTGGGGAAACACTACAGCTGTTGTCCCGTCTCATAAGAGTGTATTCATTTTACCGATTGCTCTATTTGAGATTCTTTCAAACTTCATTTCAAAAGCAAGTGGCATTGAAGTTAAGACGAATTGCTGGCCGCTGTTGGTAATAGCAAACAGTTGGAATGTGTGGCATGTCTCTGCTGTCACATTTCTATTTTAATGGTCCCCTTGTCACTTTTATGTTTGGAGGATTGAGTTACTCAGCCTGTGCGTCTTTTCCTGAATGATTTGGTGTCTGTGTGTGTTATTTGGCTGATAGTGTGCGTGTTGGTTTGTGTGTCCGTGTGTGAGCACGCACATCTGCTCAGAGTGGAGAAATCGGTCCACGGGCTGCAGGGTATCACCCAATGCACAGAGCGCTAATTAACTGGCTGAGAAGTGGTCCTGAGCGAGCAGTAAATATCTGCCTTTGGAGAATAACACATCCCAGTTCACTGATGTGTGTCAAAACGGGGCTTTTCAGTTGGCAGCGACACTCGCTCTCCTTGCTGGAGATACAGCTTGGGTTACACAAGATCGGACCTGACCAGCTTGTTTTCCATTAAATTGCTCTCAATCGATTTCAAACTGGATCAGATCTCCTGGACCTCCTATGGGCATTTTTTTGAAAGAAGAAAAGATCCACAGTGCAGAAAACAGAGAAAGGGAACCGGTCAAATATTTTTTGGTCATCATAAGGGATAAAGTTGCTGCCAGCATTTTTTTAAAAAGCCAAATCCACTGTTAAATTACGTTATGAAAAACGTTTTGGGTTACATCGAGCTGACCTTTGAGGCTTTATGTAACGTATTTATTTATTTGTATTTTATTTTTTGTTATCAGCTGCATTTGCTGATTAAGTCCACAAGTCTGCAGCCAACAGCCTTGCTGTTAAATGTACTCTTGAAATACAATCCTCCCTCTATACTACTTCATCTGCACATGCTACTCTGTGGAGACGTTTCAGATCGTTTTTCATTTTTGCCAGATATAAATTGCTGAACGTATCAAATGAAGGTCTGCATTGCAATGTGGTTTGCGTGGAAGTGGCCTGTACGCCAGCATCAACCTGTTTTGTTTTATATTTCAGGGTGTGAACTGTGATGGATCATCTGTCTCGCCCTGAATGACCATTTCATAATGCGTTTGATTCCAGTAAACATCTCTGTACTTCTAAGGTTACTAAGTAATCCACCTATGTCAAGAGTTTTCAGATATTTTATTGGCAGGGAGCTCCAAATATTGGAGGAAGCCCCTTCCCAAAATATGCATGCAGCTGTGTATTTTTTTTTTTTATATACTGTAAAAAATAGTAAACCAGACATTTTAAAGATGGTGTGTTGTTTGCAGAGATGAATGATTACTAGTGCTGTCAAATGATTAATCGCATCCAAAATAAAAGTTTTTGTTTAGATATTATGTGTGTGTACTTTGCATATTTATTGTGTGTGTATATATAAAGACACACACTTACAAAATATTTACATTTACATAGTTATATTCTTATATTTTATATTATATATGTATAAATATGTGGATGTGATTAATCGCGATTAATCATTTGACTGCACTAATGATTACATTTTCTTCTATTTGCACTCAATCCTAAATAAATTACTACAGACTGGTGACAAGACATAAAACAAATTTGACTTAGTCTTCATAAATTTAAGGCACGATTGCTTTTACTGTAGTTCGTCTTTTGACATTAGCAGAGGAATACTTTTATTTACAGTAATTTACTGTTATGTGATGATTGAGCATAGTTTTCGTTGGATTAGGGTTAAGCAGGAGGACTAACTAGTCATCTCACAACCAAATGGTTGGTTATTGAAGTTTATCTGGTTTTAAATGTTTAGCTTTAATGATTTTTAGCCACGTTGCACTAGATACGACTAGTTGACTAATCATTCAGATAACTCAATGACTAGTCAAAATTGAAAATATCGCTAAACAACATATGTGGTTATGAGCACACAGCTTGAGATTGGAATTAGTCAAGTGTAACATTTCTGTCTTGCATACGATATGACGCAGGAGAAACTGGAAAGAAAAGTGAATTTAAAGAGAAGAACATTTGTGCTGACTTCTAGATTTATGACTATGTTTTCCTCTGCTCTTTATGAAGATGAGACGAAAAGACGAAATTTAGGACCTGTTGAGTGTGAGAATAATAAAAGTGATTAAAAATGTGGCAGTAGGGACCTATTGTACCGAAATTGAATAAACCAATGCATGACTGTCTCAACAACCACATGAAAAATAATGTATAATTCTCTCCTTGTTGTGTGCCAAGTTGACCAGAGGCTGCAATTTAGGTTGCTTAAGGGGACAAATGTAACTATACAAAGCGTATTTTGATGAATGAAATTTGAAAGGGAACGAGGAGTTTCTTTTCTTGCAGATCTGGAAATCTGTCATCAAATCACTGCACTGTTGACAGTCCAGAGCCAAATGGATGGAGAAAAGTTGTGACAACATAAAATTGATGAAGATCTAGAAGAGAAAACCCAGTTAGGCGGTTAGTACCATTCAGTAAACACGTTAACAACAGACTAGATTCAAGAAGTGATGTGAGAGACCGGCTCAGTTCAGTCAGTACAGACCTGGAATCTGTGTCCTTCATGGTCACACAGCAATCTGGGTCCGAACAACAGACCCGTTTGTTGTTTTCCTCGGGGGCTCGGAATTTGCTCAGCCGACATTGGCATGGTTTTCAGTGCTGGGTGCCAAGGCCAGTGTCTGATCAGCAGGAGAAACACCATTCTCCCTCATACCACACACACACACACACACACACACACACTCCACTGTCTGGGTGTCTGTCTGGCTTTACACCCCTTCCTCAGTCTCTCATGTTACTTGCTGTGGGAAAGATTGTTGCTGTTCATTTGTGCTCCTTCCCCCTCTCTATCTTCTTTCTCATTTTGATTATTCAAAGATACTGGAGTCTTTGAACCCCATAATTTAGATCAGTGGCTCTTGACTGGTTTCGCTTCAGGAAACAGGTTGACATTGAACATGAGGTGGCAATCCAGAATAGTTTGTGCAAAAGTAAACTAAAAAGTCAGATGTACTCACTCTCTCCACTTTAAGAGTTTTGTTTTGCTTGGCCGCATTGCAAAGAAAAAAGTAGCCAACCGTGTAAAATAATGACATAAGGAGTTAGTTTACCCAAAGAGGAAAATTATGTCATTAATTACTAACCTTCATGTTGTTCCAAACCCATAAGACCTTTGTTCATTTTCAGAGTACAAATTGAGAGATTTCTGACGAAATCTGAGAGCTTTCTGACCCTGCATAGACCGCAAAGGGAACCACCAGGATCAAGGCCCAGAAAGGTAGTAAGGACATCATTAAAATAGTCCATGTGACATCAGTGGTTCAACCATTTCTATGGAGGACCAGAAAACTCTTAATTTGTGTTCTGAAGATGAATGAAGGTCTTCTGGGTTTGGAATGACTTGTTTTTAGGTGAACTATCTCTTTAAGGCCTCAGCTTTTTGCATCAAGAGTTCACTGAGCAAATGCAGGACTAATGAAATCAGTTAAGACTGTGAGGCTGATATCATATAATTTCATTAATATTTATGAGCAAATGTAAAAGCTTCAAGAGCTTTAGATTGAAAATTACAGGGTTAGAAAAAAGAAACATGCATGAATTGAATATAGGGTGATCGAAAATAGTGTTTCTATTCAAAGTCACCTTTATATACTAGCATAAATATAAATATTTAATCCTTGTTTGATCCTGTATTTAATATTGCCTGGTCTCTTTTGCATATCTTTTTTTAAATTGTTCTGGAGATTGCATAACCTGTCCATATTGGCTTTTGACTAATCTGACATTATTCAGCTTTGACCACCAGAAAAACTGATTTAGAGCTATGGTGCTTTTCTAAAAAATTGTAAGGAAATGTTGGCTTTGTTTCAAACCAACACTCTAATGTTGACTGTTACAGGTGTGTGTGTACTTTTTAAATCCCTTCCTTCATGCTTAAGAGAAAGACTCTTGTACCTTTGATATATGGTACCCCTGGAACTCCATGGTCCTCAAATGTAAGGGCTTGGCAGTTGAAACTCTACCCAGCAGAGTCACAGTCACTGGTGTAATTTACTGCCCCCGTCTCCCCATCTGCTCTTTGGAAGCAGCTCCCCCCATGCGGTAATGGAAGGGGTCAATGTCTTACCTTTAAAAGAACCGCCCGGTTTTCCCCTGCATGACCCAGACCCCCTCCCCTTCTCTGGTGGCTGATCTCACTGGGTTGTGATTTAGAGTAATAATAAAATTACCACGGCTCTGGAAGTAGACAGGGCACCCGTAACATCTGGCTCTAATAAAGTTATGACTGATAGAGATGGATGCATGCAGAACGAACATGAGTGGGAGACGCACACAGACCCCCAAGCTTCAGAACTGTTTCTGATGACAGATATCTTCGAGTCCGCTATTGCAAGCAGGTACCATTCGTTCCCTTGCAGAGAGAGCTGGAAAACAAACATGTTTGGCTTATCTGACCCTCTTGTGTCCTCACTGACCCTCTTGCTTTTCTCGTTTTCGATACTCGCAAACCCTGCTTGCTCCAGGATACTCTCATTCCTGGACATTTCTTTGGCAAATTTATTTAGCTATACAATGGAATTGAATCTCAACGTGTTGACCAACACTGAGCAATAAGATGTACAACATACCTTACGGCACTTTATCTAAGTGGTCCTGAGTGGTTTGTTGTGAATCTCTGAAATACATTGGGCGAGGAAAATCTTAGAGAAGTCCTCATTGCCATCAGGCGCCATCAATTGAATGTTTTCTTGGGGGAGGAATTTTTCCTCGTCCTGAAAGATGTGTTTGAGATGTGAAGACAAAGGCCATCTTGTGTGCCTGAAGTAGAACTGTCTGGCTGGGTGAACTCTGTATTCTGTCTGGCCTTGAACGAAGCATGCTGGCCAGACGTTATTGTGTGTCTCGGCTGGCAGCCTGACTCAGGGCATTCTGCTGAGAGAGGTCACTGGTGCTGCCACATGGAGCACTTCTGTCTGGTGGCAGTGCCCAGTGTCTGAACACCCAGCAGCCGTCTGCTTGAGGACCATATGGTCAAGGATCCTGGATAGATGGTGCAGTCGCAGTATCCAAATTCTTGCAGTCCAATTGTGTGGTTCTTGGACAATTTGATGGATCGAGATTGCAGCACGCAAACCAAAGAACAAGTTGTTATCAAGATCACTGTAAATAATTCACTGTGATGTGCAAAGCATTTCACAGGGAAACATCATGTGTTGGAACATCTTATGGTTTCATGATGGCAATTAGTGTTCTTTCCCTCTGCACTTTGATCAGACGTGTGACGTATAGTCTGGCAAATGATGCATTTCGTCTGTACAGAGCAGACCGTCCATGTTTCCAATGACTTGAGCACTGAATGCTGATTAGAGCTGGGATGATAAAACGATGCAGAATTAATTAATGGATCAAGATTTTACGAATGCATTGCGATTCCTGTGGATTCGATTCTGTATTTAGATTTTAACAGCAGATGGCGCTGCATGCTTTAGAAACCGCCGTACTCTGCTCGTTTCTAAATACTTACACGCAGTTGAACCTAAAATAATCGTTCATAAAATTCTAAAAGTTTAAAGCAAATTACAAGGGTGTTCACAGTGAGCCGTGCTTACGTTAATCTCGCATCATAAAACATTCTGTGCTGAGGTGAAATGACATGACACGGCCGAACACACAAGCGCTCTTCTTCATCAGGATATGAGATTAGAGCACCATCTGCTGTTAAAACCGAAGCTCAGAATCGATTACACAGGAATCATGATGTATTCAGAAAATCTCGATTTATAAATTGATTCTGCATCGATTTATCGTCCAAGGCTTAATGCTGATGTCTGACTGAATTTCTTGCATTTCTTGTCATATCTCTTTGTTAGTCCTTTCTTAATCTTTTGCAAGTTATCTAACTTCTCTTCAAACCATGAGGCCCGTCCGGAAAGTATTCAGCAATGTAGTATGAAAAATCTGAGATGACAGATGCAATACAACAAACAGCCACAGCTATGGGGAACTGGTGATTGGCAGCTTCATGAAGACAACGCACCCGTCTATGCATTAAGTCTTGTGCAGTTTTTTTGCTGAAACATGCTCTTCAAGTGACTCTCAGAGCAGTTCTAGAGGTTATGTTCGTGTTCTCATATGATGAGGTGGCAGAGGCTGAAAACACCACAAGCTTCAGTATGTGTTCACAAAGAGATGCGAAGAACATGCAGGATTCATAATTAAATAGTATTTTTTGTGGCTTGATATTCATAGACAGTTTGTATCGCATTTCGAGTAAATGTCCCTATTTTTCATATTGCATGTCTGGATACTTTTCGTATAGCCCTATATGTACAACAGCAGTTTTCAGTCCTGATCCTGGGGACTCAGCACTCTGCAGATTTTGATTGCCTCTTATTTAGTACACCTGATTTGGAGCTACTCCTTACTGCAAAGGTTAAAGTACTTTTTTTAATTTATTTTGTACTGTTCTCTGAGGTCCGCTTATAATTTTATCAAGATTTTTACATCAAAACAGCATAATAATTTAGAATAAACTACTTTCTGTCCTGTTTTTACCCCCCCCCCCGTTTGAATAGGCGTGGAGGATTTTAGACTCTGAAGTAAACATCTACTGCTTTGATTGGTTAACAGCTATGTATGTTTGACAGCCTACATCCTTCATAGATTGACGCTGCTGGGACTTAGGTCAAAAACGCATACCTAATCAGTACATATCAAACAATCTGTTTAGCAGACAAAGCAACAGTGATCACATAATGAAAACAGTTACACTTGTGCGGTGCGACATCGGATCCAGTATCTTTTAGTTTTAGTCTTTCTGAAAGTCCTGCATTGAATTGTGCCTTTTTTGTACACAAATCCATGGTAAAATGTAGTGAACAAAAGCCCCAGTTCTTACTGACGCGATCAACACTTCATTAAAAAAATTAAATTTTGTAAAACCGTAAATCAAATACGGTTTATTGTTTGGTTTCTGCACAGACAGTTTGCAACTGTTGCCATTTACCTACTACATGCACAATAAGTGGGCGGGGCTAAACAGGCAGTGATGTAGAAGCAGGCGTTGATGATCTTCTTTGGAGGTGGTGCTTATCCACACTATTACATCATCCGCTTGTTAAGTCAGACGCCACGCGTCAGCGGTTTTGTGTCCAAAAGCTCTATCAGATACAACGAGAAAACAACGAACGGTGGTCATATACATTCACAATGTGATATAATACTACCAAACTAAATTACAATCCTAACCATTAAATCCATACCGAAATTCTAAGATATCCAGAACATGAAAATATAAATACAAATTAATAAATATAAAAAGAATTGTATTTGGGACACTGAGCATGGAGACTGTAGTGTACACCGTAAGTTTGAAAACGTTTAGCTGAAATGTTTAATTTGAATACACAGTGGTCAGAAAGGGCTGCTGAGGTAGGATTCTCAAGTGAAGCGAGTTGAGGCTTGAACCCGGAAACAGCTCTTCTTACGTCACCACTTAACAAGCAGATAGAGTCGTTTTGTCCTGTTGTTTTGACACACTGCCTTCAATAGAAGCGGATATATAGACAATCAAGGAAATTTTGATTTCTTAGTTCAGGACATGGAGCATGCACAGTCGTAAGCACACGTCTCAGAGAGCTGACTTTTAACGGCAGCTCAGTGATGCAGTGACTTTACTGATTAGCGATTGGCTCTTTAATTCAGAAGGCGGGACTTCCTTTAACAGAGAGATCATATTGAGGACTGCATTTTCTCCATTCACAACTATACTAATGACACATCTTGGGTATTCTATAGTCTTTGATAGCTGACTCCTGATTCAAGACGATCATATAAAACAGTTTTTTTCTGATCCGCAGTAGTTCAAGGATGGGCACACACCTAATTTGTTGAAAAGGGCCACCAGATTGCTCATCTTGTAATAGGCTATTTTTACTTTTGCAGACCACGTTTGGCTTGCAACATTCAGTCTAATTGAATCACGTCTCTCATGAGCAACAGTTACAATTGGTTATTTTTAACCAATTTGATTTGCAGTCTTGAACAGCAGGCCTCGCCTAACATTTGCGTTTGAGCATGTCACGCTAGAAGGGTGTGAACGTGTAAAGGAAGGGGAAATAGCATATGGATGACTGTCTGCTGGGGTAGTATCAAGATTTGAATTTTTGTCTATGAATCACCGCTGATACGGCCTGGGGCTCCCGGTTGGGATTATGTTTAGGTAAAGTGTTGTTGAAGTTATCCAGGGGGCCAGGTTCAGCTCCTTTTAATATGTTCCTAATGTTCTGGAGCCAGACTCGGTGAGTTATGAGAACTCTGAACTTCACTTCAGTCATCGCTGTAACTCAAACACATGCTTACATAAGAGCCGACCAACACTAGTCATGACGACGGGAAGTTATTGTTTGGGGTTGACAGTCATGGCATCGGAACAGATGGCGCTTTTTCATCTCAGGTGCATGGAGAGATCCAGTGAGTGCAATTCGTTTTGTTCTGCACCAGATTTGACAGCGTAAACTATCTGTCTGTTACAGCTTTGTCTCTTAGTTCATGTTCTAGATTTGCAAAGACGTTCCTGTCAAGAGAGATTGAGCAATACATAACGCACACATGTATACACCTCTAATACTTGCACATGTATACCCATATTGCTTGGCCAGCACTTTTTGTTTTGAAACTCGAACACGATTTTGGCTGAAGCTCTTGTTCTGAGCTACTTTGTCAGGAATGTTTCTTCACTGAGGAATCCCCAGCGACAGGGCCTTCGTTGCCCTGCATGAAATACTGTTCCATTTATTAATATGAGGAAATCTCTTCAGAAAGGGAGTGCAGCCTCCAGCATGTGAATAGAGGGGGCCCACAGAGCTGCTGTGGTTTGCTGTGGAATGAGCCTGATTTAACACATGAATAATAGAAACTAGAGCTCTGCAAAACAACTGGACAGAGTCTAGGCAGTTGGGGGAGGTTTCTGTGTAGCGGTCTGCTTCAACTCCATCTTTGGACCGAAAACTTTATTGTGTTTTTCTCTTCGAAACTGATGACTATCACAATGCTTATACGCATTCCTATCTTTAGAAACTCACTGTGATGTGATCCTCCAAACGACTGGTAACACTTGCAGTGTGCTCAAGAAATTAGTACTTCCATTGTGGTACTTATCCCTTTATGGGGAGCATGGCTGCAGGTGGGTCTGTGTGTGTGGTTAAGCGTACCAAGTCTGATGGATATCAGATGGATCATAGTTTGAGTTTGGGTCACCTGTCAGTGCCTTAGGCAGTGCATCTGTGGGCGCATGTTATTTCTTTGTGGCCGAGTTTCTCAAGTGAAGGTCAGTCCACACAGACGCACGGGGCAAGAGGACAACTGATTGGCGGTTGGCTAGTTTGACCAATAAGAGACCTTGAGGTCCAGCAATGCTGCAGTTAATTAGCTCGTTCCCGTCTCCTTTTCATCGAGTTGCAAATCCAGATGTGAACCGTCAGGCTTTACGCAAATTGAGTTACTGTAAATCTGCTCTATGACCAGGCAGGCACACTATGAAAGCGCACAGGCCATGAGGCTTGTTCACGGCCCCTGACCTGGAACCTGTGAGCTCCTGACTTTGTGCAGGGGCATCGGTAGTCAGGTCTCTGACAAAGTGATTTAGTCACGGCTTGTCTCCAGTAAGGGTTTATCTGACTGACCCCGGAAAGGCTTCATATCCAAACATGTCATAAGGAGAGAGATCTGCAGTAAACCAGGTGCAAAAGCCAATCTGGCTCGGAGAATGTGAAGATTTAGTTGGCGCCATGTGAGCCTTGCACATTTCCTGAGGTTAGCTTCATCTTGGGCTTATCCAAGGTTTCTCACTAGGGATGCACGCCTTAATTTGATACTGATATCTGGTTTCTTAGATACATTTAGATATCTGCCTTTTATTTTTAACCTTTTTTGTTTATGTCATTTATTGGACTATGTTCTGTTTTCATTCTGCAAGTCATTTTAATTTTCACCTAAGCCACGTAGATATTTTCCTAACTGAGTTTTTTTTCACCAGCTTAGAGTGGCAGAACAATTGCATCTGCTTTTAAACAAATGTCTGCGTTAACAGCACACTAATTAAAATCCCATTCAAAACAAATTGATTTTTTTTCTGGAAACGCTGAGTTTTCGCTGTGTTTTGGCCTCCCATCCACATGTAAACATTTTAGTTCACTGAAAACAGAGGTTTCGGAGAACACTTCCTTGGTGTGTGAAAACACGTGAAACAAATTTTAGAACCCATCAAGATCACCGTTAGCACATGGTAAAAGTTGTTTATAAAAATGTGCTGGAATTTGTCAGGAAGGATTGTGGTCAGCTGTCATCGATGACGTTTACAGGTCAGCCTACAATTGTTTAATAATTATACCGCTATACGGAGGAGTATGCATATACTGCATCAGTAAATTATACATTGCCAAAGCATTCTTAACTCTGTCTCCACCATTGACACAGTTTTCTTGCTTTATTTGTTTCCACTGTTATATGTAAGGGGGCAGTATTGCACATAGTCTGATAGAGTATCGAATCTCTGAATGAAAACTTGGTGAAGAAGAAGTAGTAACAACAATCGTGTCTTATCTATGCTTTGAAATTCGATTGAGATGTAGTACAAAAATGACATTTTCCCAGCATGCGTGTTTTGCAAATTTGCCATTTTTAGGTATTCATAATATGAAATATTTTGGTGGCCATAAAGGTTTTGATAAATGGTCAAAAAATGCCGGCAGTGTTTTTTATAAAAAGGCAGGGAAAGTGTTTATTTATGTATTTATTTTTTATTTTCAGTGTTTTTGTCTTTGTGATAGGACATTGTAGTGCAGTGTGGACTGGTTTTATTTTAAAGGCTAGACAAAAAGTGCTTTTTCATTTACAAATTTCCATATACGCGTGAACAAGGTATAATCACCGCCCAAAGCTGTTGATTTTGACCCATTCCTTCTGCCTAATGTTTTTTTTAGCTATTGTGCAATTTGGAGATGATACACATTCTGCTGCATCAGCTGTCGTCATACATACCAGCACTCTGTATCGATCTGTATCATCTTTTTAAGTATTTTTCCTGAACGTCACTGGCAGACCGTCTTAAACCTCCTGTCTCCTGCAAATGTTACTTTTGCTTTTTCAAGTCTGGAGAGTTTTCGCTGTGAAACAATAGACAAATATGGCTTTGCGTTCCAAGATTGTTCTTGCTGTTCAAAGCAGCAGGATTGTGTAATTTCGTAGCAATGAAGTCCCAAACAGGGAAATCTTAATCAACATTCTTGGCATAATAGGAAAGCTTTGGCTCAAAGGATGTTTTGTTTGATTATTTAATGATTTTTTTCCTATCATTGCACTCTCAAAGGGAAGTAAAAAAATCCGACAACTTTTTTTGGCCCCTTCCCGCTGCCTGTCAGTTAAGCTCAGAGTTTTCCTAAATGTGACACTGATGCCATATATTTCAGCGCTGTGAGTGAGTTTAAATGTGGAATCACAGGCCAGGCTTGACGAAGTGCTCCCGGTGGGGTGGTCTTTCTTCACAGCGGGGAGGTTTGGGGCTGAGCCAATCAGGTGACGAGACAGGCCGACTTCCAGAAACACCGCCAAAACAAGAGAAAAGTATAGAGCGTTTCTTTTGTGTCAGGAATGATGTGAGTGCAGCATTTGAAATGATTTAGCCTCTCAGCCTTCACTTTTCACACCTGTGCTAGAGGCTTACTCTATATTTATTCTGGGCTTCTTTAAGTCCCCCGAGGTCAGAGGTCAACGATTTGGGTACAAGCATAAATTAGGAGCTGGAGGGGAGAAATGACTTTGACAGGGACATTTTTGGATGCTTAGTTGCTGTTGTTGTTCATGCGAAGGTCAAGGTTTTTTCGGCATCGTGCTAGTTTAACCTATAATGATAATTCTGTCACCATATGCTCTTGACATTTTAAACCTGTATGACCTTTTTTTCCTCTGCACACACAAAAGATATTTTATAAATGTTATGTACATAAAATGGGCCCAATTTTGTTATCCTTTTAAGTTCTTACTGATGAATGTTTAGCAAAACATGCACCGACCCCGAATTTGAGCCACATGAATTATGTACAGATTTCATTGCAATATAAAACAAAAATATTGTACAAAGTGTTACTTATTTTAACTAAATTGCTTTTTCAATATTATGAAGATTTAAATACTAGGTAAAACATGTCAATACTGTAGGTAAAGTGGAAAAATACAACTGTAATTACTCTGACAAGACACAAAAATTGTTCAAAAAGCGTTGAGAATCTAATACGATGATATTCCGACATATTCAAGGTATAGTTCACTCAAAAATTTAAATTACCCCCTTGATTTACTCACCCTCACGTAGGGCTGGGCGATAAATCGAATATTAGCAATAATATAGCAAAAATAGTTTTGATGACGATGTAAAATGTAAAAATATTGTGAATATTGAACATTTCAAATTCAAGCATACTTTCCCACACCAAGCGTAATTTGGAATTACTATTAGGAATTTCAGTGTTCTAATATTTTTCATTTGTTTTACCAGTTTTCATAATATAGACAGAGAGAGTGCATTAGTTTTTGTTTTATATATATATTAGAGCTGCACAATTAATCGTTAAAAGATCGCGATCTCGATTCGACCCCCCACACGATCTTAATCC
>JAUMHE010000059.1:4070938-4086337 GCA_032359235.1 Enteromius mattozi
ATCGTGAGAGAATCGTGATCTTTATTCTAAGCAAAAAAAATCGTGATTCTCATTTTATCCAGAATCGTGCAGCTCTAATATATATATATATATATATATATATATATATATAGTACACTAGATGAGGTAAAATAAACCATTTATGCGTCCACATTCTATTGATTTGTTCTCATGGTGATGGATTATCCATGAGGCACATTTCCCCAGATTTGCTAAATACCTATGTGGTCCAACAACTAGCTCTCCATCTGAGAGGGCATTTAGTGCCTATGGGAACATAAACTTGTAAAAAAAAAAAAAAAACTTAACCCAGTTTAATTATTTTTTTTCTTTTTTTTAATGCTTAAATTTGCACTAAATATTTTGTATACTTTGTAACAAAAGCTGTTCTATCTATTTTTTTTTATGGTGGCAAAAGAAAATCATGTTTTTTTTAATTATTAAAAGGCAAATGGAAACATATTGAGATACATATAGAATATCTTGAAAATATTGAGATTTATTTTTTTCATTATATCACCCTGCCCTACCCTCAAGCCATCCTAGGTGTATATGACTTTCTTTTTTCAGATGAATACAATCAGAGTTATATTAAAAAAGCTCTTCCAAGTTTTATAATCGCAATGAATAGTGAATGAGATTTTGAAGCCCAAAAAAGTGCATCCATCCATCATAAAAAGTGCTTCACATGGCTCTGATGGGTAAATGAAGGTCTTCTGAAGCTTCTGCTAGCTGTCAGAGTGTAAGCTCCAATGGGAAGTAATAAAATAATGTGGAAGGAGTGAGCAAAACAATTGTATTCTGATTCGTCTGAAAGTAGAAAATCATATACAGCGATAGCTTGAGGGTGAGTAAATCATGGGGTAGTTTTCATTTTGGGGTGAACTATCCATTTAAGTGCTGTTTTGTATCCAGAAGTTTCCAAATGCCTTTTGGGACCACTGTACATGTTACACCTGGCTGTTTTAATTTTCAATAAGATGGTTGTAGATCTTTCCTGAAGGGCTTCAAGCGTGGAAATAGCTCTTGTTGAAATATTTGTGTTTGTTGCTTTCTATTGTTGCCTTGGAAATTCTGAAAACACAGAGCTGTTTATAATCAGACGAGCCTTCCTTTATCTCATGTAATGCTGCCATCAGTTCTGTGACATTACTCTCCCTCGAGTCTTTGTGTTCATCGTGCTTGCTAATTACAGGACTGTAAAAAAATATTTTTTTTGCATTTTTCTCTCCTGATACCTCAAGTTTTCCTCCAGATCATCTACCATAGCAAACGCTGATCAGTACAGTGCACACATTCCTGACTCCCCTCCCATTCCTGCCCCGTTGAAAAGGACTGGCGCTAGTACTACAAGTTTGTCCTCATATTCCCCTGGCTAATACATTGGAATTTCTTGGCTGATACCTCATACTTTCTAACTTCAGTAGAATAAAGATCTAGTTGTTTTATTTTGGAACTCATTTACAGGCTGAATATTTACAGATACAACTTATCCTGCGCTATTATTGGTCAATAGGGGAAACTTGTTCCAAAATAACAACCCCAGCCAAATGTTCGTTAAAAAACTCTTGTTTAAATCTACAAACTGATCTGAACAGTCTGATCTCAGGATGGATTTTCAGTACAGTGCTAGTATGTTATTTAGATAATTACTTAGATAAAAATTGTAAGCCAACACATGCTAGCAATGTTGTTAACTAGCCAGTCAGTGCAGCATTTGTTAGCATGTCAGCTAATGCGTCTTAGATTTGATTCAGGTCTCATTTGTAAATTAGGTCAACTCAAGCAAGAAATCAGCTATTAAAAATGAATAGGTAACTAATTACAAGAAGAAATGCTGCATGCATTGTAAAGTGCCCAAATTTATAAAAACACTGTATATTATTCACTGTGTAAATTAATTATATATTTCTTCTTATTAAAGTTACAAAAGTGATTTCGTCAAGGGTGAGAGATTTTCTCTCTGATGTTGTTGGATTAAGGGTGTGTTAACACTCATAGTTTGGTTCTCTAGGCTTGTTTGGTCCGAACTATAAAAGGAAAATGAATATTTGGTCCTTGTTCGCTTAGCGTTCACACTAGCATTTTTGAAGATACCAAACCTAAAGGTATAGTACATCCACAAACTGATTGGTTGGGTTGAATGACGTATGTTTCATTACAGAACTTACTTAACTCTCCAAGCAATAGGTATGTTTGAATTAAAGTGGTGCTGATGCTTTAACTAGAATACACCCATTGCTGTCTGCTAAGTGCACTCGTTTTATGTACATGATTTTATTTTTACCACCTGTGTGCTCATGAAGACCTCATAAAATGCATTTCACCCTCTGCTCGTTTCGTTTTAGATGCACAGTTCATTTTGTGTCGGCAGATCATGTCGCATCTAGTCAACGCTTCCTGTTGTTGCTAGTCTCTGATGCATTCATTTTTTTATTTGAACTGCACCAGAGTTTGTTTGGAAGTGGAACGAAACCGCTAAAATGATGGGTCTCGGTCCACTTCTAAACAAACTCTGGTGCAGTACAAATGAAATGTTTTATTTGTTTAGTTCGCAGCAGGGTTCAGATGGCAGTGTTCACACTTACTCAAACGAAACGCGCTAACAGAGCAATCACACCAGAGTTTGTTTTAACCAAACACAACAAATGTGAACACACCCTAACATGAAAGACAGACAGCAGGAATATTAGACTGCTGTCACTTTAAGAGGCTTCCAATATACTGTTACACATGTGTTTTCTTTCTAAGCTGTTTGCTTTCACTTAAGACTTACTGTGTTTATAAGGATACTTGCAAAGACATTCTGACTCAGAAGTGTGTATTTAACAGTTCAAAGCCTATATAAAGCAGCAAAAATAACAGACTTTATTTTGAGTCCACTTTAGACATTCTACTATAACTCTAAGTAACTACGTGTCAACTACATGTCCACTAATACTCATTAATTCACAACTACATGTCTACTAGCTCTCAGATGAGACTGTTCGGGTAGGTTTAGAGTTAGTAGAATAAGTTTCTGATAGTCAGTATGTAGTATGTTGTGGACTCATCAAAATAAAGTGTTAGAAGATATTAAGCAGATAGTCTACTAATACTCTAATGACTGCTAGTTGACATGTAGTTACTTACTGTTAGTAGAATATCTAAAGTGGACTATCGAAATAAAGTGTTACTAAAATAACGCAATGCCCCTGCACACCATGCACATTCTTTCCTGACTGCACTCTTAAAATCTTAAAATCACTTGTTTTTAAACTGCAATGCTTAAAAACACATGTAAACGGTCCGTTTTCGTGACCACATAGCAACCGTGATAGAGAAGATAGTCTAAAATCTCTCTCAGTTGACAAATTTGTATTAATCATGTCTGATTGTATATCGCATTCCTCTAATTGCATATTTTGGTTGTTACAAAGCTGGGGGCATTGATGTTAAAAATGTTGCTTAACTGATAATTCTTGTTATGTTATGATTGATAACTGACAAGTTTTGTCTAAATAAAAAAATAAAATGCTAAGAAGTAAAATTTAGTGAATTTAGGCATCATAATGTACAGTATGATAGTAAATATTCACTTTGAGTTTTGGTAAAGATTAAATATGCTGGCATCTAATTTAAACTGCCCCTGTTATGGGTTATGAAAGGTTCACATTTTAAAGTCCCGAACAACAGGCTGACAGGCAAGCAAAGTCCAAAAACACTTAAATTTTTTTATAATATGCATTTATTTTTACTTTATTTGTTCAACGACTCCCAAACGAATCGTTCAACGATTCTATTTTCTAACCCCTCATTTGCGTGACTCTAATCTGCAGTGATTGGTCGATTTCATTTAAAGCAGTGTTTGAAGTTACAAAAGCGGCACCTTGTGGCGAAGAATGAATTTGCATTTTCATTCAGACCAATGCAAAAAAATTAACAAGTGGGCGGGAATATGCTAATGTTGATGTATAACATGAACGGCTTGGGACTCGTTCTTAAAAATGACTCATTTCAATGATTCAGAGTTGACTCTTTCTTTTGAGAGACAATAACTTTATACACAGTGCACTTTCAGATTTAAAACTTTGCAGGATGTTTTCTTTTAGTGTTACACACTGAATGAAAGCTCCATAATAA
This sequence comes from Enteromius mattozi, assembly GCA_032359235.1. Taxonomy (NCBI): domain Eukaryota; kingdom Metazoa; phylum Chordata; class Actinopteri; order Cypriniformes; family Cyprinidae; genus Enteromius; species Enteromius mattozi. The sequence continues at coordinate 4,075,061 of JAUMHE010000059.1, forward strand.
GGCCACTTTAACTAGCTTCTACCAAGTAACCAATGAATTTACGTTTCAGTTTAATTAGATGCACAAACATCCTACATCAACATATTTGTCCTTTTATTATCCTCTTAATGCATTCTATAAATTTGCACTCTGTTTGCGTTTAGCATTGGCTTGTTCACATGGTTCTCAGCCCGTCATAATTAAGTCAGATTAACATACTTTTCTTTATTATTTACCTCAGGTTTATAGTGTACGATGCCTCCTAAGCTTTATTTCTTTATCACACAGATTAAGAAATACTTTGAGCTGGAACCTCTAGCACGAGGCAAGAGCTGGATTCTGGAGGGCAGCACGGTGGACAACATGGAGGCGGTGAAGGAGAGCTTCGCTCAGCTCATTCATCTGCTGGAGGAGAAGGACCACGAGACAGGCAGGATATGACCCGGGGACGACCTCCCAGCATGCCTCAGACACTACCGAACGCCAACTCACCACAGGCCAGCACATCTCGGTTCAGCCTGGCCGTCGTGTTAACTACATTGTTACTCTAACTCTGTTACTGTGGTGAAACAAATTGAGCCAAAAACGGACTATGGTAAATCCTCACGCAAGGATGCATATCTGCAGAAAAAGGAGGTACCGCAGCCCTCGAGTTTGATACCTTCTCTCAAACCACACGTATTAACCCAGAACAAGCATTCGACACACCATTACCATTCTCAGTTCAATGGTTGTACCTGTCCTTTTTAACACAGACCTAGTTGCACATTGCTATTAAATAGATGATGTAATCATATGCTTGGTCACGTAGGGCAACTGGAAGTCATGTAGTCCCTAGTTTAGTCAGCGTGCCAGCGATTGCGTGAATGCAGTGTGTTTGCGAGAGAGATATGCCAGTTTGTACTTAAAAGCCTTAAAGTGAGTGCTAATGTATTTTTAAAACAGACGTTTCATTGTGTTCTCACAAACGTAATTCAGATATCTGTGGCTGTGAAGTGAAAAGAAGAGTGATTCCTCAGTCGTGAATAAATAAATATTCTATACTATCTCTAAACCGCATGGAGCCGCACCTGATGTCCCAGTGGAGCTTTGGAGGGACTATAAATGTACATTTTTAATTTGGGATCATTAAGAACACTGATGTATTCAGTACTCATTCTAGTATTATTGCACAGCTGATCATATCCAGGATTTCGCCCGTCTGTCTCTTTATCTTGGATGGCAATGGTTGATAAAGCCCTACAGAAACATAAAACACCGGTTTGACTTGGTCTTTTCACCAAAGACACTACAACCACAGTCAGCCCCTTTAGGTGAGCCGTGACACAGCCTTTGATTTTGTATGCATGATGTATTTACCATGCGCTTGTTTGGAAATCACGTTATTTGAATTTTTTGTATTTGTGTTGGCCCTGAATGTAACGCTCTCTCTCTGCATCATCACACCTCCTCTAGTCTCAGTAGGTTGTGGAGTTTGTAGACGCGTGAAAAGAGGAGGAAGCGAATGAACGCAAGAGCCCAGTCCGGTGTTGACCAAACCATTCATGTGCCACACGTCCAAAAGCAAGCGAACACCTTGAATGCATAATCGCCATCAAACTCGGGCAACATCTTGGGTTTTATTTATATCTACTACAATTTTATACCCTCCGAAACCAATTCAGCTGCCTTTTTGTAATTCAAATATTTGTACATTTGTTACAGATTAGTCTCTGGAAAGACATGTGCCTGTCTTTGTACTGGAAGATAAACAGTCTAGGTGGACTTTTAGCCGTTTACCGAGGTGGCGTCAAGTCATTCACATGTTCGACAGTGTTTATGTGTATTTATGCATAATTTCCACTGAGCAACATGGAAAATAAAGGCTGAAGAAGGACAAATATGTTGTCTTATGTCATTTACTTATTGGACGATATCATGTTCCACATTTTTGACTGATAAATAATGGATGAGAACAAATTTAGTCACCCTCAGACCATAGATAAGTTTGTTTCTTTTTCACTGACTCACCAATGATCCTCTGCAGTGAATGGGTGCCGACAGAATGAGAGTTCAAACAGCTGATAAAAACATCACAGTAACCCACACAACCCCAGTCCATCAGTGAACATCTAGAGAAGGCAAAATATACTTGTTTGGAAGAAACACATCCATCAATAAGACATTTTTTGCTTTATTTTTAGCCTAAAAAATGATTGCTTGCTTTCTCCAGTAAAAATGTGTCTTGTTTGAATCAGGAGAGAAATAAGCACACCTTAACCCTTAAACTTAAGTTTATAAGTGAAAACGGTCCAGAACAGTTATATGTGAGTGGATTTGATGTGCAGATGGACCTTTTCCAAGAAGGAGTTGCTATTATGGACTCCCATTCTAACGGCACCCATTCACTGCAGAGCATTCATTGGTGAGCAAGTCATGTCATTTCTCCAAATCTGATGGCGAAACAAACCTATTTACATCTCGGATGGTCTGAAGATGTGAACATTTTAAGCAAACAACTATTCAAGTTCTGCTTGAACTTTCTTTGTGATATCAAGATGCTATCCCTTCATTTCTGACTGCATTTCCCCAAATGAATTTAAATTCAGAATTTAGATCCATTCATTTCACTGACCCATTTACCAATAATGTTGGCATCTTTGAGGTTTCCCTTTGTTTTGGTCATGGTGGATCTCTTTGAGCTCGCTCCTGAATAAAAGCATAAGGAATGCCAGCATCTCTGTGGGTCATCAGCACAAGAGTGATTAGTCATAGTGTTTCCCTGTCTATGGATTAGTCATCTACAGTCATTTCCAGCTGTCCTCATAACCCACAAAACTATGAGATGGAAGCAGTTTCTTTTCATTGGCTTGTAAGGATTCCCATAAATTAGACTCTGAAGTTAATAAATCCATGTATCCAATAAACATAATGTATCCATGTCCATTCAGGAGCTTAACAAAACAGATCCAGCTAAAATGTCAAATGACACATTTATAGATGCTGGGGATTTAACGATACAAAAGAGTGGGGACAAAAACTGCTTAAATACAAGCTTCAAGCAACCTGATCCACAATCACTAGACCACATTGTTATTCTAAGACTTTAAAAGAAACTTCCTTCAAGTTTCAGTTGACGGCAGACTTCTGGAAATATGATAAAGTTTAACCTCTCTCTCATTTCACCTTGACCAGAGGACGAGTTAAGTAAGAAGCAGCACAGACGCTGCTGATCAGTTAATAATGTCTAAATACAACACTGAAATTGTCCATGACTTTGCTTTCTCAGGGCAGACAGAAAATTATTCCTCTGATTTTCCCGATCTGACTGATAAAACCTGTTCTGACCGTATGAAATGCAAATGAAGCTGTTGAAAGACTGAACCTCTGAAAAATCCATCTTTTGGTAATGGGTATTGTGTCTGGCGAAGAGACATTATCTAAAATAACCTGAGACCATTTGAAATGACTCACTCACGCTATACCAGACGAATATTAGTATGCAGACAGATGAACACTTGGGATTAATCTTTCAACTTTAGCCATGTCTGAAGAACTTCGCAAAGCTGTCTGCAAGACAAACTTTCAATATTTCTTCTTTTTCCCCAGTGTCAGACTGACAGCCTTGTGCTAATCTTCTTAAAACGTCTCTGCTCTCTATCACACCTGTGCAACGGGAGACTTTCACAAACTTTCTTAAATTTAGGTATTATTAGTTTCTTTTGCAGCTCTTAAAGGAATAGTTTGCCCAGTCTTTACTCTGTGAGACACAGATGAAAATATTCTGAGATATAGCTCTTTTTGTCCATATGAAAGTCTTTTGAAAGTCACTGGCTGAAGAAAAATGACAGAAAGTTCATTTTTGTTTGAACTGTCCCTTTTAGACAAGGTGAATAGGGTATAGGAAAACACATATCATCATCATCATATATCGTATCTTTTTTTTTTTTTTTTTTGCTAAAATTTTGTTTTATATATGCAAATTAGACATTATTTAATTAAAGAAGCATTCATTTGTATATATTTCCAGAACAGAAAATCATTCAAAGTTATTTTTCAGTTTTCTTGGCATTCAGACTTTTTCCCTGCTTTTTTAACTGCAAGAATATATATATATATATATATATATTTATTTTTTTAGTTTTTTATCCTGTGGCAGAAACAGCTATAGAAATAAAAAACTAAATGTAATCAAATCTGGCAAATGGCTAAAAAAAAACCTCATTCTGAGAAAACGGCTTTTATAGATTACATAATTGAAACAAAGTAACTGAAGGCTATAATAGATGCAAATTACATAAACACTTAGAAGTGCATTTTGGATGTTTTCTCTCTACTGTTCTGGCAGCATGTTACGAAAAAGCCAAACAGCCCCAAAAAAAATCAAAATTGTGCAAGAAAAAACAACGGAGCTCAAGATCCGCCAGTGAAATGAACTTAACCAGGCCATGCTCACTCAAAGCAGAAGCACATGCGTCTGAAACCTTTTTGCATTGCTTTTTTTTCCTTCACGCTCATGAGAAATGTGCACCTCCTATCGCCGCCGTACCTCCACAAACACGTTCCCATGACTGACCATAATGAGTTAGGGCTCCATTAGTGAATGGCATTTTGCATTGTGTTGCAACACAAGGGTCAAATATAAGGACAAAATGTACATTCTCCGCTTTACAACACTGGGACATCAAAACAGGCCCGTCTGGGGTAACGAGGCATGCATGCTCATTTGGGACACTTTCTCCATCAGCGAGTGAGAAAACCTCTTCTTAGCAATGCTAGGACTAACAAAGATAGTCTCTAATAGCGGCTCTCTGTGATCTGGTTTCAAAGCCTGGAGCCAGGGTTTAATTGCTGATTGTTTTTAACGGCAGATTCGGTTCCCTCTCGGATTCGACCATGATTCTCTGTCGGCGCATTAAAGTTGGAGGAAGCGTACGCCTCTTTTGATGGCTCTGTGCGTTCCATCTCCTTGTTAAAACTCGAACCAAATTTATACGACCGCTAATAGAGAACATTTCTGAAATGGCAAAAAACAGTCAACAGCACATTAATAAGCGAGGATTTTTTGTACAGGCCCATCAGTCACTCGCTCTACAGCGATCGCTGGTTTTAATAACGCTCTGTAAACACTAAAGAGTGTGTAAACCAAGATAAAGGTCTGTATATTGCGTGCATGAGCTGGAACAGAAACCTTCATCAGAAGTGGACAGAGACAGGCAGAAGAGACTGTTTTGACGGCTGTCCAGAGCAGCAGAGCTGTTCGATTACACCCCCAAGTCCTTTTCTCATTCTGTTTCCAGGCATCTGTGGCACACAGAGTGTGCTGAACCTCAGCTGACCAGTGGCTGTCTCACAGACATCGACTGATTCGCACGTTTCTATTGAACTTCTATGAGAGAGCCAGCGGGGATCCGGCCGACTGGTTGCTAGAGAGACTCAATGAACGGTCAGGAAATGACCCACAGAGCTCAGTTCCCTCCAGACGGGTTCTCTTCAAACATTTTGTTTGCGCCACAGAACGCTTTATGCTTTTTTGAGCACTGTCCTTTTGTACTGGTTTACATACCTAGAGAGAAAAAGAGTGTCCTCGCATGAACTTGGCAGAAAACTCTAGACCTTTCAAATCAATGGTGACTGTTTGTACTGCAATGCAACCATCTTTTTTGTTTAATTTTTAAATACATTTACACAACTACACTGGGTGACACTTTATTTTAGGGTCTCTTCCCTAGTTGCTTATTAGCATGCTTATTACTAGAATTAATAGTAATTAAGCACATATTAATGCCTTATTCTAATCCTAATCCTACCCAATACCTGAACGGAAACGTTCGCTCAAAAATGAAAATTCTGTCATCATTTACTCTACCTGAACTAGTTCCACATCTTTATGAATTTCTTTGTTCTGCTGAACACAAAGGAAGATATTTTGAAGAATTTTGTAACCAGGATGTTTTGGTCACCATTGACTTCCATAGTATTTTTTTCCCACTATGGAAGTCAGTGGTAACCTAAAACAGCCTGGTTACTTACATTTTTATGAAGGTGAGTAAGCCTAAACGATGACTAACTAACTATTACTACCTTACTTTTAGTAAGCAGCAGATTGGGAATTTAATAGTGAAGAAGTGTTCCCTATTATAAAGTGTTACCTTACACAGCTAATACTTTATTGACAATCTTAGTGAAACAAATGCACAGGACACCGGGAAGATTTTAAAACGAGCAGTTCAGAAATTCGTATGACCTTTGTACGCTGTAGAAACACAGGAAGCCATTAATCAATAAAGATAACTCATTTCGTGAGTATAGGATCATACGATTCATTATTAAATGAGTCACTCATAAGAGTCACTTGCGCGTGATTCAAGCTACAGGTCGTATGTTTGCTTTAGCTTGCATCTCGCGAGGACAACTTAATATGAAGATGTATTTTAGCAGGTTTTTTCTGTCTGCACACTATTTTCATTATACAAACACATTCACAGCTCGAGTAAAATGCGTGTTGTTTTGCTTAAAATTCAGCAGCGCGAGCTTGATTCAGCGCCGCAGATACACTCGTTCTGAAATGAAATGCTTTTATTGTCGTGGAACACACATTTTTTTGAAGAAAAACTTGCCTTATAACAACATTTCATTGAGACCTTGCATGTCACGCTCCAAAATAGGACTAAAAGTCACTAAATATTCTAGAATGCTCAAAACATGTAGCCTATAGTCTGTGGACGTTTTAAATTAATTCGATTTTTGGAGCCTGTCGTCCAGTCTGTGATCACCATCAGCTGCTGTTTAATAGTTTCATAACGCTTTGACACCACATTAAGATAATAACAGAATTGAAATTTGTAGGTGAATATCGGTAACAGGGAACATTCTCAGAATCTTGAGCAGTGGCTAACATTCTGGCGCAGTATTAAAGACGTCATCAACAAACAATCCTCAGGTAGCTAATGTTCGTTCAACGCTGTAATAACGTTCTTTAAACGTTAGCACAAAAACGTTTATGAAACGTTCTTCTGACACATTTTTTTTAAATTGATGTTTAGAACATTCAGAGATCATCCAGGAATAGCAAAACGTTCTCAAAACATATTTTGTTGATTCCTTAGCATAATATCTGTAAGAAAAAAAAGAAAAAACTTCTTAAACATTTTTGCCTCTGCTGTAAATTTGTTTTGTTTAATGCACTTTTTTTCTGGACAGCATAATAAAATTACTAAGTGAGTAGGAAGAGATTTTTCTTTTTTTCTCATATACTGTAATGTGACAAAATAATAAAAATTCAAAGACTTGTCATAGCACTTGCATATTCTAGCTCTTTTGTAGGTTTTGATTGCATCTGTTGTCATCATTTGAAAGCAGCTTTGGATAAAAGTATCTAATAAATGATTAAATGTAAGATATAAACCTGACCATAGGAAGGTCAATGGATTTAACTTCATCAGCATGACTATGGGAAAACGTCAGCTGTTTCTTAACATTGTTATAGCGGAGGCCTGCAATTTTTTCCAAAACAAGTTAGAGACAGTGACACAGTGTTCAGTCTTGATTAGGATCTTCCTCATCGCAGTCATTTCAGATATGATTACTCATCCCTGTTCCCGAGCCAGCGCAGATGCTGCTCAGCAGGTATCGGCACCCATATACCCTCATGGCCAAACAGCTCGTGTCCTGCTGATTCAGGAGATCAACACACCTCACCTACTGAACACCATCCATCACTGATGCTCTGTTTGTTACAAGCTTAACTTAGAGTCTAGACAGAACTCTTAACATAAAACCTGTTCATTTGATATTTTATGGCATCAGATGAAGAAAAATGAGTTCCCACACTGTCTGAAAAACATCTCAGTGGGTTTGAATTAACGATAAGCATCTAATGAAGCCTTGCAAAGCAAAGAGGTGGTGTCGCTCTCCTTTCCAATTAGCCGTCTGTGAGACTTCCTGGCAAATTAGTTTCCTCGCTGCAGCTCAGACAGTTCCGGTGGCTTCTGCAGAACTTGGATTGGCTCGTGTGTGTGTGTGTGTGTGTGTGTCTTCAAGGCAATCTGCTTGCGACTAGCAGTGAATAACAAATTACCACTTTAAGGATTCAAGGTCAGGGCCAATTAAGTTCTTAAAGGTTCTTCAGAACCCTGTCACTGAATTACAGATTTAAAGTGGCAAGATTTACATGTCTATGAAGGTTTTGGAATAATAATTTGTCCAGAGATTAGTTTTGCTGCTGTACATTGTTAAATCCATCCACAGTGAAGTAGAAGACGTATTTGGTTCAGTTTTTTACTTTTTATATTGCATCTTTACAAATGGCATCATTAACTTTATATACATTAAACATTTACATACAAATACAAAACTAGAAATTTAAAGCTGGATCTCTAAAATAAAAAAAGACAAACAATATATGGCAAAAAAACAAAAAAAACAATGCTAATTTAATTAAATGTTAATATTATACAACATATGATAAACTGGATTCCTCCAAAATAAAAACAGAAAAATATTAGCAAAGAAAGGTATGCTGTGATTCTAAAAAACACTAAAATCAACATGATTTCTGTAAAATAAAAACAATTTTTGGTGTCAGAGTGAAAACGAATCTGATTTTACTGACAAAGCTGTTTTGTCAGTTTTGATTGTAAACCAATCCAGATCTACAAAGTACATTTATTAGTGAGCATTAGATTAATAAATTAAACACATGCATGTTTTGCTGCAGATTTCATTTGGGGAAATGACAAAAACTTAATTTTTTTTTGCTTCACAAAACGCAACACTTTTCAGAACACATTTATCTTACATAGAGTAACATTGCACGTTATAATAAATAATATTCTTTCAAAGACGACAAAGGAAAGACGAGAGAGATCATTTATTCGGACTATAAATGTATAAATAAAAAAAGGCAAAAAATGTATAAATAAACATCTACAACAATAAGCATCTTCCACGTGTCTGTGGAAAATAAATAAGAGTACACGTCTGTACAATATGAGCACGAGTCCTGCTGTCGATGGTTTATCCGGTCCGTAACAGAGATACATCGCTATAATTCGTGTAATCTTCATCCTCCTCTTCATCCGTCTCTTCAGAGAGAGCTACGGAGGAATATAGCAGCTGTTGCATTAGTGTAAAACACAACAGCATTCAGGCACAGAGTCTTACTGCATCTTTCTCCCAAAGCATCTCTAACTGATGCTTTGCATTTCACACAAGGTTGTGGGATCACAGCTCGGAGAGGAACGAAAGGGTGGAACCTTACCTCTGTCTTTTATTAGCGGAGACGATTTCTTGCATTTGTCAAGTCATTGTATAAAATAAAATAACATCAAGCAAAGAGACACTACATAATCCCTTCTTATAAACAAAAATATGTTTGGAAGATGGCTCTTCAATACCACACACAGACTCGAAATATGGTTCTACTTGAGGGCATTAACATCTGATCATCTAAACATGTTCCTACAAAACACAAAATCACATTTTTCCCCACATGAGATTTGTTATGTCCCACATTCGAACCATTATAAGGTTAAAACGAATCAAGTGATATTCTCTAAAAACATATTTTGTGGAGAAGTGGCTTTTTTCATTAAAACACTGGATATTTTTTAGAAAAATAACTTTTTTTTACATTACGCAAAATGGACATAACAAACCAACAGTGAAAAAATGGAGTTTCCCTTTAATACACACAGACATTAGACAAAGGTGTTAGAGATGTTAACTGGGTCGGAAATGAACAATATTTGTCTCTCGGGATTGATTTTCTGGGGATATAAAACACAGCATACTGACCATTTCAAAGACTGCAATTAAAATATGTGTCAGAAATATATCTATATATTAAAATACACATTTAGAAAAAAAAAGTTCTGCCCCTGTATTTTATATTTTTAGGCATTTTTCACAACTCATGAAATTCTGGCCATAATGGCACCAAGTTGGCTTTTCTTTGTCCATCACAGATCAGGTCAGCCTGCCATAGGGCAGAAACAAGACCATAAGAGCACACTAAATGAGTTTACGTCCCAATGCACTTTTCCCCACGCACGCTTCTGTCTCTGATGTGCAGACAGCAAAACCAAATCAGAGGAGCAGCATGTTCAAAACTGTCTGACATCCCAAACGAAAATCCTTCCAGGTTTGACCTCAAAAGATTTTGGCTCAACACCGAAAGATGCACTGTCCCGGACGCTTCTAACATCTCATCGCCACTGAGTTAAGTCTTTGCGAGAGGAAGCTGACACACTCGCTCTCTCTCTCTCCGACAGTTCTCATGTTCGTTGTTGGGGGCAATGGGAAGGGCAAGAAAGGGGGGTGTTTTCGGCAGGGGAGGGAATGCGGGACATGGGTTTAGCATCCTCTACTTACAGTTGCAGGAGCCTGAGTGTTTGACCTCCAGGACCAGCCCCAAAGAGCAGGCAGCCTGCCTCATGGCGCACTCGCTGGGGTAGGTGGTGTTGTCGCTGGCGCAGACGCTGTCTCCCGGACGACTCTGGTCACAGGTGTCCTCGCATACCAGGCAGCGTCCCCGTCCTGTCCGCTTGTCCCACAGACACGTCCGTCCCTCCCGGCATGTGATGTCTTCACAGGACCTGGCGTCTGAGGACAATTAAGCAGACCAAGAAAGTATGATTTCAATTAAAGGGGGTCATATGATGCAGTTTAAAATTGTCCTTTCTCTTTGGAGTCTTACGAGCTGTTAGTGCAGAGATAAGATCCCTAAAGGAGCAAAGACTAAAGTCTCAAACCCAAAGAGATATTCTTTATAAAAGTTAGGACTTGTCCACACCCCCTAAAACAGTTAGTTTAAACACACCTCCACTTTTCTACGTCACAGAGTGGGTTTATTTTCAAACACCACCCAAATGTTTACACAAAGAAAGAAGGCGGAGCTATTATTCTGTCTGTAGTGTTGCTGCGGGTGCCATGTTCTGGAGACGCTGTGTGTCGTTGTGGAAGTCAAACTACTTTGTTTGTGCTTCCAAAAGAGGACACAACTAGAAATCAGTGTTAAGTTCCAGAACATTTGAACACAAATATTAGAGTGTGTTCAAAGACGTGTAAAAAGACAGAACTAAGTCATGATAATCAGTAATTATGTCTCCACTGGATCAACAAATAACTCATTCGTAATGTGTTTTATCGTTTTTGTATCATAGCGCCAGGACGCAGCATCACATTATGGCAAGGGGTGGAACATTTCTGCCAAACACTTGAGGTATTGACTTAGTACTGTCTTGAGGTATTCGGCCAATCACAGTGCACTGGATAGCTGGCCAATCAGAGCACACCTCACTTTTTTAGAACGATGAG
>JAUMHE010000059.1:4148688-4160853 GCA_032359235.1 Enteromius mattozi
AGTTAGCAGATATGTAGGTGCAATGTTACTTATAATCAACAGAATACGTTAAAGGGACCATCAAAATAAAGTGAAACAATTTTTGTTGTAATTATGCACATACTCATTTCCAGCTGTATATCTGGGCACAGGAGCCTTTACTTAATCTGTTTCACCAATATCCTATTATTGCAGTTTAACTCAGGGTGCTTTTGACTGTGTGAGAAAATGGATGTGTGTCTTAAGAGCATGAGAAAAGTGTGAATTGTGCTAAATGTGTGAGAGTTGGCAGCCCTGTACTCTCAAAAATAAAGGGGCTTAAAAGGTTCTTCACAGTGATGCCATAGAAGAACCATTTTAGATCCCACAAAGAACCATTCAGTCAAAGTTTCTTTAGAGAACCATCTCTTTTTTGTTAAACAGAAAGGTTATTCAGATGTTAAAGGTTCTTTATGGAACCATTTAGATAAAAACATTGTGAAGCTCCTCTATTTTATGTATTTTATAAGAGTGTATGGTGACTATTTCCTTGCTTCCAGGAATACCCCCAGTACTGAAAAAATAAAAAAAAACACAAATATGTCTCTTAAAGTGTCTAAATTACAAAATAAGCATTTATTATATTTTTCTGCGCACGTTTTTTGACAATATGTGCAAGGCTTTTTAAATCTGTGCTGAAAAATATGTACAATATGACAAACCAGTGCATTACATAGAAACTTCACAGCAGAGTATCTGACAGGTGCTCAAGACCAACGGCCTTCATCTGAGAGTGAGGCTTTATTATCCTACACGTTTTCCCCAAATTATTTTTAAACAGATTTTGTTTGTCTGAAACATGAATGCGGTTAATGTCATGTTTTATACAATAGAATCATGGAATCTCATTCAACAAAAAGAGTGAGTAACTGACAAAATATGAGTATGTGAACACCTTTTGAACCCATACAACAACACATTTTTTCTTGCCAACTTTAAAGAAAAATAGGTTTCTTGTATTGAAATTAAAGTTATATAAGACATCATAAGGCAGTACCACACGAATAAGAAACAAAGCCCTTTTTCTGAAACATCTTGAAGAACACTGGTCACATCTTTGAATGCATTTTCTTGTTTTACTGAAGAAAACCTTCAGTTGATCTGTTTTTAACAATGAATGAGTGAATGATTTACATCACCAATTACATTAAATAAAAACATAATTAATTAATATTTATGACTCATATTAGGAAGCAGAGTTGGGAAAAGCTGTCTTTCTGTTCTTTGTCGTAAATATTCACACTTGGGGGTTAAATTCTAGCATGCCACATTTAGCTTTTTTGGCAAAAACAGGAACATTACAATCAGCTATGTTTAAACTGATGCCAGTCAATGGCAATGTGCAAATTGTGGTGCTTTATGCTGCAAAAAAGCTTGCAATGTAAGTGTCATAATGTTTCCACATAGCCTTTAAGGCTTTTATAAAAAAAGAAAAGAGCAGAAAGGGAAAAGAAAAAAGTGGTCTAAAAAACAACTGTGGAACCAGAAACAATGCAACTAACACAAAACATTGGCTTAATGCATTATTAATTAATTACAAATGTGTGTCATGTATATCTATATAGTCTTCAAAGACCCAGAGCATCATAAATTAAGGCACTCATACTCCATATGTATGTTTGATTGCACCATTTGCATCTGTAATTTAGTCTCATGTTTACTTTTGCTGCACTATATGTAGCTAAATACACACATAGCAGTGCATGTGATATACAGTGCGGTTCATAACCTGCATTTTCTTTATTGTTAAAATACTCTCTTCTACTCCAAGTTTATATGAAGAGTCAACTATAAGATATTTGTTTTGGGTGATGATTTCGACTTTAGAGAAAATTTGGGAATCCTGTTTGAAAACTCATTATTTAGTTTGGTGTTATAGTGGTGCATGAATTACACACTTTAGTTTTAACATTTGTTTCAGTCATGTAATTGTTCTCCGGATTTTTACAAATGGCAAAAATTGAACAAGAAAGTCAATAGCTGTCCAATTTGCAGACATTCACTGTGACCCATCTGGAATACCTGAGAAATACTGATGCTTTCTATCTCAGAAAACAAGACAGGTATCAAACACTGAATACAGATGATGTAATCATTTTGATAAAGCTATTACTTTATCATTAGCATGGTATTGCAAACATAACTTTATATACACTTTAAAGCTTTACATTTACAGTACAGACCCTTTCCTCTTCATATCTGAAGACAAAAAGTGTGAAAAAAATCAGTGCCAAAATGAACAAAAAAACGGAATGTGCCAATATTCATAACCCATAACAGTAATCAAAACAAAGACTTCGAAATGAAAAACATCACTGTACAGTGCTTCATCAAAACAAGCTCTTAAAGTGAGTTATTGGAATAAACCTGTTGCCAATAGCAGTGTATGGTTGTGATTATGGGCCTGTAGATCGCTGAAGATGTTTCCAGGACAGGTTCCTGGTCCTTGCTATGCTGATGATGAATGCTGAAGGAGGGTTACAGATGGCTGCTGGGATGTCGAGTTCAGAAAAGATGAACCTTTGAACCTTGACTCTCGTGGTTTGGCAAAATATCTACCGATATTGTGGCGTTTCAGAGGTTCATATTTAGTCAAATTTTACAGTGAGCAACATGAAGATAAATCAACGTGTCGAGTAAAGCGCTGGGTTCTCTTTAGGTTCTCTTTGGTATGCTCTACATCTGTGAACCCAGATGTCCTACATTATCCTGATCTTCACATTTCTGAATGTTCCTGATGATGCTTCTGCTTCGTGATCTCCATGACCTTGGCTAGCGGTGAAGTATGAGTTGACCTGAGGGCTGGAGGCTACAGATCCACAGGCTTCAATCAAAGTCCTTCATATCTTCCTTCATATCTTCCTTCATGTCCTCCACTGATTTTCTCTTGAAGAATCCAGCCTGGAGGAGAACATTCAATAGAGTCAACATTCAGCATCCCTGTGTAGTACGAGTGTGCAGAAATGAACATAAGCCAGTCAGAACGCTTACCTTCCATAAAGCAAAGATGACAAGTGCCAGAATTAAAAGGCCTATTAGAATACTAAGGATGATAATCCATAGTGGGATTCCACTTCGTATGTCTTTGGTGACTTGAATCTTCACCTGCAGTAAAGATATAACATGAGTCACTATTGAAAAGCTAAAATGGAGCCCAAGCGCTAATTTAAAGTTGCTGTAAGAACCTTAAACCATTTGTTCTGACTGTTCATACTAAGGATATTTACTATAAAAATAAATAATAATTAAAAAAAGAATAATTAAAAAGCAAATTCTGCATGGATGAACTGTTTACAATAAGATAACATGCATTTAATTCCAGGTACTAGGTGTATGTGACTTTTTTCTTTCAGAGGAATGCAATTAGAGTTATATTAAAAATATTCTGACTCTTCCAAGCTTTATAATGTTTTCTATCTGTTTCTGTACTTTTGACTATAATATGTTAAAAATAAATGAACAAGAATTTGAGACTTTATCCATGTTTTAGATTTTCGTGCTAGAAATGTATGCAAATTAGCGCATATTTTATTAAATAACGACTCATTTGCATATTTAAACCTAAAATTTAGTAAACTTATAATAAACGTTTGCAATTATCAATGTAATCAATCAACTAGGTAATATTTTTAACCTATTCACCTGCAGTGTCTTGCTGTCATTTTTTTTTTTACATTTTGGGTGAAATATCGCTTTAAGGTTGCTTGAATTGCTGCTTATATTGATAATAGAGCAAAATCCAGGCTGTTTTTTCATACCTCTCTGATCTTGACGTTGTCATTCAACACAAACAGACCCGTGTCTTTGCTCTCCAGTCTGGCGTCGACAGCCATGTGAATGTTGGAAAATTCTCCCTGTAGATGAGTTATTACTGTTACTACAGCACACTGACAGATCACATGCAGCAGAACTGTGAAGGTGAAGGGTGTACCTTGATGAAGGTGGGTCGCCATACTCTGAAAGTGGTGTTGATCTGCTTGAAGTCTCCAGGAGGGATGGAGCAGCTAAACGACTCGCAGGGATTTCCTTCTTCTTTGCAACTCTGAAAGAAAGAAAAATGAGAAAATGAGAAAAACATTTGCCATCAGATATCCACTCCACGTATTCATGAGGAAAGCAAAGCTTACTCACCAAAATATATACACTCAAGGTCTCTTTTTTAGGATTGACTGGATAAGGCTTGTCAGGCCTGATGCCTGAAGGGTTAACTAGTCTGCTGACATTACAGCTGATGCCCTGTAAGAATGAAATGAGGCAGTTGAGATATTTCTGAACCAGTCACAGTCAGTGCCACAAATAGCTTTGATGAATCGGAGCACATACCACTGTGTGGCTGACATCTGTCAAGTACAGAAGAAAGTTTTTGATCAATGTCTGATATGGAAACATTATCTTGAGCAGCAGTGGAGGACTCGGCATGTCGGGATCCTTTTCGATCTGTTGAACGCAAAGGGAAATCAGAAACTGATCATCAACAGAGCATTCACACTCAAACCATTTCCAGTGAATCTGGATCATAACCACTCCCAATGACAATATGACAGTGGCATCAAAGTTCATATTTCAAAGTTTTTTTCTAAAGCACAAATAAAACAACAACATTGACCATAGTGCTGTACAGTCAGCAACACAATAGGCAGAAAACATTAAAAAATGGATCATATCCATATACCGAAATTAATAATATAATAATATATAAATATATATATATACACATACACATACACACAAATGCGTGATCTCCTCGAGATACAAATGTATTAAAAGGACCCACTGTGTTTTTGCATAATTTAACCTAAAAGGAGCATATAGATAGAGAAGAGAAGTGGTGCTAAAACAGACCCTTGGGGTATACCTCTAGCTTCACCACTTAAATACATACAGACAATCACAATAAACAAGGTAACAAGGGAGCGTGGACAGTAGTCTTAGAAACAAACAAGGGAAACTATGGGAAGTAAAGGCAAAAACATTGGAAAAGAGAAACATTTCAACATAAAAGTCCAAAGACAAACACAGAGCAACCATGACAATACCATATAATAAAGGTGATGGAACTGATGACTCCAGGTGACTCCTCAGCCATGCAGTGTCTTAGTTTAGCTAGTTTTACTATTTTAACTGCTATGACATAGACATAGTTCTCTTTAAAAGTTCCTCATTTTGTTCACATGATGCTTTGAAAAAAGTGATTCAAACTCCAGGCTGACGTTTTGAGTCTTACCGTGTAGCTGATTTTCACCTCGTCCCCGATCACACTAGTGTGGTTGAAAACTTTGGGTATCATCTCCTTCTCTTTAATTATGATGTGGTCCTCCTTCATATACTTGTTTCTAGGATAAAAACATGTATTGATACTATGACTAGCAGTCCTGGTGTAGCTACATATAATTTGAACATAATATGACCTTTAAATACGACCTTGCAAAGGATGCAAATTACATTATATATGTCTTATATACTATATGTCAATTACATTACATGAAATGGCAAACTGAATAAATCTCATCTGTCAATGCATTAGTTATACTGCTCAGTTCAGTTTGGTCAGTTTTGATTAGTCTAAAAAGCCACTTACACAGTGAATCTCAGGTTGGCTTCGTGTTGCACAGGGATGATGATGCTCTTAAAGTTGTCTTTCAAGGATGAATCTAACTCTTCACTATCACTGCAGTCAAAACAAAAATTATACATCCAAATACTCCCCCCCCCTCCCCATACTACAGAGGCTTGTTTCTGCCACTAAATAAAACACAAAAAAGGTCATTGTGACTTTCTATTTCAGAATTCTGACTTTTTTCCTCACAGTTGCAGTTGACTTTTTCATATCACAATAGATATAAATTTGCAATAACAAGTTGTAAATAAAGTCACAATTGTAGAGTCAAAACTGTAAACAATTGTGAGAATGTTTTTCCCTCTGAATTGGACTTTAGAACTTGAAATTGTGAATGTATATATTTTTTATAATTTTGAAAAGAAGTCAGAATTGCGAGATTTCGCTAGTTTCACAGATGCAAGAGAAAAATTCAGAATTACAACATAAAAAGTCATAATTATTATTTTTATTATTATTTAGTGGTGGAAACCATATTATACTCTATCTATTCAAACTAATGTTTACTACAAATGTAGTAAAAAGTGGATTTAATCAGAGAGTAGTCGAGGGCGTAATTCTTACGTGGTTGCAGTAACATTGATCACAATGTCCTTACGAATATGAGAGGGATTGGGCTCAAACTGGATTTTGAAGCTTTCCTGTTAGATTGATGATAAGAGTAAACAGAATGAGATATAATAACGTGTGTTAATTTTAAAGTAAGAGATAAATCTTACCTTTTTCATAGTTTTAAGAAAAGGATATCCAACTGCACACACTATTCTGGTATGATTTGTTTCACAGTCTTTATCTTTGGACTGCGAAAAAGTGACAACAGTTATTAACGACTTTTTCCGCATTTTGAACGTATTTGCTAACTTTTTACTTTTTAACTTTTACTGATTTCTTCTGTCTAAAAGTTTTTCTTGCCACATTACAGATGACAAATCCTACCTCAACTTTAACATAGTTGATGTTTTCCGTGTGGCTCAGCGTAACCTTAGTGTTGTAAGCATTGTCTCCACTGTTCTCGATGTCGATGTTGACATAAAACTTCTCCTGGTTGCTTTTTATGAGAAGTCTGTAGGCATACATGGATATGGACAAAGTCAGTTTGCAGCTAGTGCTCTATTATCTCGCTGTAATGTTTTGTAGACAAATCTGAGGCTGATGACTTTGACTTTGAACAGCTTGTGCTGAACCTACAGTATCAGGGAATATTTATTCTCTCAAACATCAACACAAGGGGGCAGCAGACAACAGGAGATTACAGAAATACATGGGAATAAACACAAAATCATGTACTATACGGATAAAACAGCCACTTGTCATTTTATACATACAATAATATTAAAGAATGAAGCAGAAAGACAGGATGATTTAACTGACCTCATATTAAAAGCTATTAATAATACCTTGAGATGTTTGCAGTGGCTTGAAGGTGTAGATTAGCAACACACTTCTCGTTATTTCCGCAGTCCACTAATGCGATCTAGATCAAAGAAAATACAAAGAGATGTAATAACGGACAACTGTTTTTGACTTGATTGAATGGTCATAAAAACAAACTACAAAAGCATCTTCCTCCCTCTAAGTTTGCCAAAAAATGTTGGTCTAAAAGATTTTCCGGCCTGCTGTTCAGTATCAGCTGTTGTTTTACACCCTTTCCCAACAATGACATTTAATTGCAACAAGCATTAAGCCAAATGTTTCCCACAAATATTTGTGTGAGGAATTGTTTTCCTGCTCCAGTGCTTTAGAAGAACAGAACTTGAGGGAGAAGCAGAGTCTAGTACCAGGAAAACGTGCTCTTCCTCCTGATAATCTTATCTTGTGAGCTTGTAAAGCTGTCTCCTTGGGTTTATGTGTGTGTGTATAAGTATATGAGTTATATAAGAAACCTCAAGTTCTGGCTGGACTGGGAGTAAAAACAGAACTCATTCCAGCCATAATCCTCTACTTTATGTATCACTTATTTCCCCCCTTTATGTCTATATGTCTATAGCACAGTACAGGTTGTTTGTACAGCGATTTACAGAAAGTTTCATTCATTCAACATATATTTTATTCTTTATTTTAAAACTTAATTTGCAAACAACATAGTAATAGCATTCTTGAGAATTTGGAAATATTTTTTGAAAAAATATTTAGGTATTTTCTATATTTAAAATGTTATTAGACATTTTATATATTTAATTTGTAAACAACATATCTTTATAATATCATGTTTGGTATTTTTGAAAGATTTTGAAAGAGTGTTTCTATATTAAACTTAAATGCTATTGTACATTTTAAATATATTACTTAATTAAAAAAAAAAAAATTATATGTCTGATGTCTGGGTTTTTTTATATTTTGTGGAAAGTATTTTAGTTTTTCGAATTCCACTCCATTATAAATATTAAATACATCCTTTAATTTGTAAACAACATGATTGACATTTTGTAAATGTTTTATGAAGAGTATTTATATAAAATGTTTATTTGCAAAAACAGAATCATTTATTTTTATTATGTTATCATGTTTTTATTGTGTTTGTATTTTGTTAGTTAGCCATATTTTTTAGTTGTATTTAGTCAAAATAACCCAGCAGTGGTTTGACTGAGATTCATTGAAATGCACAATGCAAAAACATGATTTTTGTAAATTGTTAAGAACTGAGTTCTCACAAATGAGCTCTTCATATATTCCTCTCACGTTATTACATACATTAAAATTATGTCATAAAATAATTTAAAAAAACTTGTTGTCTTTATAATATATAACACTTATAATAACGCTTATATATATATATATTATTATTATTATTTTTTTTTTTTTTTTTCTAAAAAAAAAAAAAAAGTCAGCACAACTAAATTACAAAATAAATGTATAAAATCAAGAGGATCTGATGTGTAAGTAATCCAAACCAAATCTGAATAATTATACTTCACCTTTCATTAATAACAATAAAAAAAAAGTGATCAAGTCTCTTCATGTGTATGTTGCAAGAAAATGTACATTTAAATGAATAAAGTCATAAAAAAGATACCAAACTAGTCGTTTTGACATTCCTTCTGCCAGTCCATCCCTGCTTCAGCTAAACACTCTCATTATAACTGTGTGTGAGAGAGCAGCTCAGCATGGAGAAAGTCTCCCAGCACTTGTAAAATTAGAGAGACTTCATTAGTCTAACTTACAGCTGCCGCCCTCATTCACTCCTTCTTTAACGAGTGTTATTACACACATATAACCCTGGCTGACAGAGCAAGACAGCAGCAGATCTTACAGTCTTGTTGAGTGACGTCGGTAATTCCCCGTCTAGAACTGGACCAGAGTCTTCATCCTCTAAACCGAATTCCAGCGTGACCATAATGGGGTCTCTGAAATCCAGTTTATCCTGTGGGGGATAATAAAGGATGTTGCAAATTTTTTCAGCTTAACGTTTGTCTAGCAACTCATAAACAGACGGAAAGCTACACACAAATGGTATCAGATTCATTCTGTCACTGACAGCCGCCATTATCAACTATATAGTATTGACTTATAAAATATATACACAAAGAAAGATTTTTAACTCAAAGCGCTGCAGTCTGTCAGTCATATAATGACAGTCAATGAGACCCATGGCTTTGAGAGTCAAACAAAATACATTGAGAAAACCAGATTAAATCCTGCAGGTCGTGACGATACATTAAAGACACGAAATGATTGGTCTGAGCAAGAAACTGAACAGTATTTATATCTTTTTTACCACTGATCAGAGGTAAAAAAACAATATAAATACTGTTCAGTTTCTTGTTTAGACCAATCGTTTCATGCCTTTAGACCTCAATGTATTGTCACAAGCTGCAGGATTTAATTTGGTTTTGTCTGTGTATGTTTTTTACTCTCAAAGACGTGAGACTCATTGACTGTCATTATATCACCTACATCTTGGATGCCCTGAGGATAAGCAGACAAACATCACTTTTTCATTTTTGCATATCCCTTTAAGTCATGTTCTCATATTGATCGTGCAGTATTGCAGCCGCCGTCCATCAGAGTCACAAGGGGGCATCTCTTCCTTTGCTCACAGACTGCATACTTCCTCTAGGTCTCGAGGGCAAGTAAGCTGCAGTCTCTCAACAGAGGCTGGGTTGATTGTACTGGCCTCAGGCCTTTGATCAAAGAACCTCTGGCTTTTATTAAACTCAAGTCCTCAAATGCTCAGTTTTATGCTCTTTATCTACTGAGAGATGTTTAAACGTAACATAATCTAGATCAGCAGCAAGAAAGATAGACAGTTAATGGTTTCGGAGAAGAGGAGGGACTGGTTGTATAAGAAGCCCGTCTGGAGGGAGAGTAGTCTCCATTACAAGCTACTACTTTACATTCATAGATTTGGCAGACACTTTTATTTAAAACAGTTACATTAAATGCAGATTTTTTACATGTATACAGATTTTCATATATATTTATTTATTTTTGGTTGTACCACATGACACTTTTATCCTTGCCTTGTCATAAAAAGCTTAAATCTTCTAAAATTTAAGAGACTTCTCTATGGTATCATTTCCTGTTTTGTGTGTTAATAACACCATATGTCAGAGTTCTTTAAATATTTCTAATATTTGAAAATTATAATATTATAAATTATAAAACAAACATTAAATGAAATAAAATATTATATAACAAAATAATTAAATTTCAGCTAGCAACCAGGACAACATTTTCTTTTAAATTGAAATAATAAAATAACTAACTAATCTAAGAATAAAAATTGTATTATAAATGTAAATAAATATTATAAATGAAAACTAAATGTTAGGATGGAGTTCCTCGCCCATCATACATCACTCACTCACACCTGTCTGTAATTTGCACTCACTCCCCAGCACCTGATCCTCATCAACACACCCCTTCCCTTCTGTATAAAAGCCAGGTTTATACACAAACTCACTGCGAGGTCTTGAATTCCCTTAGTGTTTCATTTCTGAGCGTTTATACCCATGTTTGTTTTTTCCGTGTTTGATTCTTGATTGTTTATCTGTTTTTTTATTGTCTGCTGCCTGCCCCGACTTCTGCCTGATTCCTTGACATTGATTCTGCCCTGCCTCCTCTGTTTGGCTGTGTTTACTCAGCCTGTTTGACCATGAGTTTCAATAAAACCTTGCAAATGGATCCGCACGTCTCAGCTCCCTTCGATACACTAAAACTATATAGCCATTAAAACAATTACAAAAGATAATAGACTTACTAAGATTAAATTAAAGATACAAAAGTTATTTAAAATATGAACAGAAACTATAATAGTATATCAATAATTCTAAAATAACACTGATACTTCATAAGGTTTTCTTTTTAAGAATTTAATCTATTTAATGAGGCGTATTTCTTCACTATAATATTATGATGGTTGTACCACCCTGACGTCTTTGCCTTTAGGCCCCCCAAACTTATCAAAATTCATTTCATTTATGAATGAACAACTACTGTAATAAATCTAAAATAATCTTAATTCTAGAAGAGCATTTCTGATAATTGCATTGTTTGCTTGTCTTTAAAGTTATGTATGTCATTCAACAAATGAGCAACATCTTGTTTTTTATGCACTACACTGTTACTTGTTCTAAAAATTAGCTTGTTACTCAGAACTCTAGTAGCACTGCTTATTTTTATACACCCGCACACACAACTAAACAGAAAGAGCTAAGAAACACATGACAGAACACTCTTAAAAATAAAGGTGCTTGATGCCATTTTGTCTAAATGGTTCCATAAAGAACCTTTAACATCTGAAAAACACTTTTGTTTCAGAAAAGCTTCTTTGTGGTGAAAGAAGGTTCTTCAGATTATAAAAAAATAAGAAAGACATGGTTCTTTGACTGAAAGGTTCATTGTGCAACCAAAAACTGTACTTCTATGGCAACGCTGTGAAAAAGCATTGAAGCACCTTTATTTTTAAGACCGAAGGTTGCGTATGAGAAGACTGATTTACTTGCCGACGTGTAAAAGATGTGCTCTGTGCAAAGCTTGTCCACGATAGACTCATTTGTCTGCAGCCTCCTGCTGTCCGTTTCATTAAACCGTCCTCTAGAAATCGCTCTCAGCGAATCCAGAGTCAAACTGTACCTGATGACTGGAGCAAAACATTATTTCAAAAAGCACAAATCAAATGGTTTGGTAACACTTTATTTCGATTGTCCACTTTAGACATTCTACTAACAGTAAGTAACTTTGCAACTGCATGTCAACTAGCAGTCATTAGAGTATTAGTAAACTTAAAATTGAATTAAGTTTAGTATTAGTCTGCTTAAAGTAAAAAAATTAATATGATGTGATTTCAAGTGTTCATTTCTCTTTGGAGTGTTACGAGCTGTTAGTGCAGAGATAAGATCCCTGAAATTGCAAAGATTAAAGTTTCAAAACCAAAGAGATATTCTTCATAAAAGTTATGACTTGTCCACACCCCCCTAAAACGACCCGTTTAAACATGCCTCCACTTTTCTTCATCACAGAGTGGGTTTATTTTCAAACACCGCCCAAATGTTTACACAAAGAAAGAAGGCGGAGCTATTATTCTGGCT